>BLSH010171671.1:425914-468102 GCA_018402905.1 Glandirana rugosa
TATGTGTTGTTTGACGTTACGAGTTAAAAGACGTAAGTCGAGTAAAATCCCTATTATACGAATGAACGACGGATTATATAGGTTGTCTGAAAGTCACGGTAACATTTCTCCATTAGGTACAATAAGTGAAATGGACAGTCACTACAATTACACCGACTAGTCACATGAACATACAGTTGACATATGACATCGACAAAAGAACCTCAAGCGACGTCACGTACCAGTTGGAATGACATGTCATACAGATCCAGTCCTCAGAGTTTTGTTTCCCGGTCAAATGACAGGAGGTCTGAAATGTCCCCGACGTGACACCGGTTACCCTAATCTTCAATAGGACCACGTATAAACCATTGGTAGTAGGCTTTCGAGCCTATACAGCTTGGAGTAAGACAACATGCATAAAGAGGATGATGTGGTCAAAATACTCATTTGCCTAATAATTCTGCACACAGTGTATTTCTCCCACTGACACCAGAGATAGGGTACTATTCCTCCCCCAATACCAAATATGCACCAGGATAACTTCTAATCCCATTGGCCACAGTGCAGCCCCTGTAAAGTCTGGAGGACAGTAAACTGGCCCTTTGTTTTGAGACTCCTGACCTAGACATACTGTACAGTAAGGTTGACCATGCACTGCAGCGAACTCCAAGAAAACAGCTACAGTATACAGTTGACATACAAGTACACTGATCAGCCACATTAACATCACTGACAGGTAAAGTGAATAACATGGATTACCTCTTTACAATGGCACTGAAAGTCTGTTGGATATATTAGGCAGCAAGTAAGCATATTATCCCTAAAATGAGCTGAATGCAGAAAATTGAGCATTGCAGTTTGTTGTGTATGAGGCTGTGTAGCTGCAGACAGGTCAGGGTGCCCATGCTGACCCGTGTCCACTGCCAAAAGTGCCTACAATGGACACATGAGCATCAGAACTGGACCACAGAGCAATGGAAGAAGGTGGCCTGGTCTGATGAATCAGGTTTTATTTAACATCAAGTGGATGGCTGGTTGTGTGTGCATCACTTACCTGGGGAAGAGATGACACCAGGATGCACTATAGAAAGAAGGCAAGCCAGCAGAGGCAGTGTGATGCTTTGGGCAATGTTCTGCTGGGAAACTTTAGTCCTGACATTCATGTGAATGATACTTTAATGTATACCACCTACCTAAACATTGTTGCTGACCAAGTATACACCTTCATGGAAACGGTATTCCCTGATGACAACGGCCTTAGGATAATGCGCCCTGGCACACTGCAAAAATGGTTCAAGAATGGTTTGAGGAACACAAGTTTGAGGTGTTGACTTCATCTCCAAATTCTCCAGATTTCAATCCATCGAGCATCTTTTGGATGTACTGAAAAGACAAGTCCGATCCATGGAGGCCCTCCTTACAACTTACAGGACTTAAAGGCTATTGCCAGCTTTGTGCCAGACACCACAGCATACCTTTAGAGGTCTAGTGGTGTTTATGCCACGACTAGTCAGGTCAGTTTTGGCAGCAAAAGAGGGACCTACTCAGTATTAGTTGGGTCATCATAATGTAAGGCTGATCAGTGTATGTAAACTGTTTCATCATACAAAAGATTTTAATTGTGTTTAGGCAGTCTATTGACCACGGCCAAACAGGTCAGTGCCCTTACTTTTTCCATTGCAAGCAAGCAGCATAGTTTAATCACCAACCAATCCCCAGCCTGTGATTGGACAAATCCAAAGAAGATGCAGAACACTGATGGGGTCATAACCCTTCTCCCTCCTTATGTCACCAAGCTCTCAGTGTTAGATTATCCTTTGAAACAAACACAAATTCTGGAGTCCATCAATGATCCTTATAATACTTCATTGATTAAAAGGCAAATTATCCAGATCCAGAGTATCCATAAACTCAACAAGAAGCTAACGTATTTTGGTAAAAGCCTTAATCATTTGCCAAAAATCATTAGTGTCTTGCCTTTTAAACAATAAAGTATAATAAAGATCATAGATGGACTCCACCATTTGTGTCTATTTCCATAGTATAGATGGGGAACAGGAGCCTTGGTGTTGAGATTGATATTCCATGGACTGAGCAGGTACAGAGGTAGAGCCATACTTTGTGTGTTAGATTATCCCTCCCTACCCCAATCCCAGAAGATTACACAAAGTTAAAATAAAGATAGATTCAGGAATTAAGTACAGCAGACCTTCACTCCAAAAAATGAATTCTCTGCATTTGCCTCCACCCCTTTCCCACAAGTGCATTCAACTTTTTGTGCTGCAGGGGAGCACTTCCTTCTTTCTTGCCTATGTGAGAATGACATGGTCCCAATTTAATGCATGTGCAGATGTGCTGAAAGGCTCTGACAAGCCTTCAGGACCCACAAAGAAAGTGCAACTAAGGAGGTCCCAAATCTATGTTTTTATGCATATGTGTTGGGAAACTCACCATATTGGCAGATGTGCTATGGGACTCTGCCATGTCCCAAAGGTCAGGAAGGGCCCATTGGCACATTTGGCGAACCTTTAAAGATGGTGGATGAAAGGGGGTGGAGCCAGCATTAAGGGGACTTGAGTTCCTCTTTAACATACTGTATATTTAATTGATTTTGGTGGTTTAAATCATGGATGCTCAACCTGTGGCCCTTCAACTATTGTGGAACTATAAGTCCCATCACTCCTCAGCCTTTGGGAGTCATCCTTGTAACTTGCAGCCTTGCAAAGCCTCATGGGACTTGTAGTACTGCAACAGCTGGAGGGCCACGGGTTGAGCACCCATGGTTTAAATGGTATTCTTTGTTATCTCCCTGGAGTTTAACTGTTGTACATATATCTCAGACATCACTTATGACAAAAGGGCTACAGTATATAGTATGGACACTGTTGAGTTGGTCAAAAAGATTTTCCATCAGTTCCCATGAAGGTATATTTCTTGTGACTAATCCTAAATTGTAAAAATGTTGCAAGGATATGGAAGCACCCATAGCATAACATAGCATAGTGATAACCAGAGTTTAAGTGACGGTTAGATTGACAGTGACAGTGAGAAATTTGTGTGTTTAGGGACACCTTTGTTTAAGTGGAATTTTTTTCTTCACAAATTCTATTTAGCCAAATGGAATGTGTGTACATTTTCCACCATGTGGGGAAATTTTTGAAAATGATTGGTGTCTGTTTTGAACACTTGTAGCTCCTTCCTTACTACTTTCTACTCAATAAGCAATAAGAAATGTGACAAAGAGCCTGCAAAATTGTGGCCATTGTAGTCAATGATCAATTTTAAAACATATCTATGAAAAAATGGATGATCAAGGAGCAAAACACTAACGGCATGCATATTGCATGCAAAGTGTTTATTCAGTCACTTGGAAATAAAAAGCTATCACAATACATACCATACAGAATTAATTATGGTGGTGTGGTGTATAAAGGGCTTTTCAGACAAGATCGCTAGATGCACCCCCTCTTGTAATGCAGCAACTTTATGAAATATTAACAGCACATGACACAATCTATATGAGGCTCTAGAGATGTCAGAGATCTTTACTTAAAACCACTACAGACACATTCTTCAGCACTCGCAATAAAAGCAGCTAAATACATGCTTGAAAGGCATATGTGTGAACTGATGTGAAGGGAATTTCTCCAACACCTGAAAATACTCAAGCAAGATGGTTCCAAATTAAAAGAGATTTATTATTGCATATATATATATATATATATGGAAATCATTCATATACATTAAGTCATGTATAGCTCAGAATGCTTTGACTGGCTTATGCCAGTTCCTAGCTTTATACTGTTTTCACCATACACACACCCAGTATGCATGCCAGCTTATCTGGTTATCTGTGTCCCCCATTCTACTATTGACGTACAAACGTGACTTAACAATTTCTATACTTTACATACAAAGTGTTTATGAAATGCAACATATTATCTCAAGCTGCTAACACCCAAAACGTTATCTATACACTTCTCATCTGCTATGTGCGTGACTTAAACATGTTTTTGTCATTTAGGCTGCTGACAATGAGAAACAAAGTTTGTCATTCAGCTATTCTGTTCTGATGACTAAAGCAAACAGGACACTTAATTAATAGAGACAGAAATATATCTATACAAATACATATATAGTGATACAGCATGATCATAACATTCCCTATACAACTGGCAGATGAAGTTTAATGCTGATAGATGTGAAGTTCTATGCCTAGGTCATCACGCTAATGGCATTGCCCCCAACACATCAAAATGGAACGCCAGGAAATTTTTAAAGGGAAATTATAATGCTTTTTGGTCATTTCTATGTCAACTGCTTTTAAAGTACAACTAAACCCTCCAGTAGAAAACTTTCCACAACGTCACCATATGAAGCATGATTTTGGCATCTAAAAAAAATAGATAGTTAAGTTTTCATCATTGTTTTTTTCAGAGCGCAAGCCTGGGTATGCCAATGTATACTCACATGCAGCCTCCCTTAGGAACCATGAACCCACGCTCACATGACAAGTCAAATCGCATGCCAAATCGGTGGCTATTGCCAGCAATAGCATGGTCCGAATTGGTGCAGCTCCGACTCTGTGGTGCCGCAACAATTCCCAAAAGTAGTTCCTGCGCTACTTTTGGCGACTTTGGGGGTGATTTCAATAGATATCTGTGCAGGAACCCACACAGATGTTTCTGAAATCGCTCTCGAAGTTGGACTGACATGCGGGTATGAAATCGTGCAAGTTCAGCTGAACTCGCATGATTTCTAATCCGCAGTCAGTGTGAACCTATGCTTAGTCTCTTTGCATGCCTTGCTGCATCTTGCATTCAAGCCAGAGGATGCGGTGAAGACCTGTGGTGGGCAGAATTATGGAAAAAGTCACCAAAGGCCCCGTCAGCCCTCTACTTGCCAATTTAAAATGCTGGACATCATTCATCCTGGAAGAGGGCCAGGAACCCAGAGCATAGGAGGATAGTGATGGAGGGAAAATAGGGTAAGTGACGTTTAAAAAGTTTTTCTCTTTTTCTAATTCAGGTATGGCAAAATTTAAAGTGTTTGTTACCCCAACATTTCATATTCCTGATATGTGGCTGCTGTAGCATGTACTTGTATGAGAAAGTATCTTGTTCTATTTGTATTGCTTCCTTTGTGTGAAATCCCTGGTGTTCCTGCCGGTCCGCCTGCTTTCCTATTAAAAATGAACCACACTAAGCAGGAGAGCACACCATGGTCAATTCTCTAGCTATGCTGGGAACTCAGCTTGCTCTCCTCCAATGATCAGACTTGTCCTGACATGCCCCCCCCCCCTGCACAGCCATTCACTGGGAAGATCAGTGCATTGCATCTTCTCCTCCCCACAGCTCTTATGTAGCTGAGAACAGAGGGCATGTGATCACTTATAAAAAAAGGGAAAAGGGGAATTTATCATTTTTTTATATCTATACAAAAATGGTTTGCCTTTCATTTCTATTTTAAACTGAATGGATTGTTTTACAAGGTGACTGGTTACAATCATTTTAAAAGAAAAAAGGGGTACAGCTTGAGTAGAAAACATGTCCTCTGCCAGCAGGCTGTAGAGCAGAACACAGAGCAGAGCTCTGATGTGAAAGCAGTGGTCAACATGCCCCTCGCAGGAGGAAGCATGGGCTTTGCTGATTGGGGAGCTCTAGATCTGACTCTGCTCTGAATATAGGATATGTTACAGACTTCTGCAGAGGGACCACTGATTCCAAACAACAGAGAAAGAGCAAGGTTCCTTCTCTGCAGCATGAAGGCAGGGGACAGTCTTTACTAATCTGGTTGTGGTTGCTTTCTAAAGAAAATTAACTTAAGAGCGATGAAGGGACTAGAACCCTTTCAAGGTTTTTATTCCTCTCGGTGTCCCTTTTTAGGGAAGTTCACTCTCTATTTGTGCTGGTGACCACCATCACTGAAACTTAAAGGCAAAGAGAAATCAAAAAAACGTCAGTTGTCTCCAGAACAGGAATAAATTACAGGAATTATTCCCGAAACTTAACTATCTATTTTTTTTGGATGCCAAAATCATGCTTCATATGGTGACGTTGTGGAAAGTTTTCTACTGGAGGGTTTAGTTGTACTTTAAAAGCAGTTGACATAGAAATGACCAAAAAGCATTATAATTTCCCTTTAAAAATTTCCTGGCGTTCCATTTTGATGTGTTGGGGGCAATGCCATTAGCGTGATGACCTAGGCATAGAACTTCACATCTATCAGCATTAAACTTCATCTGCCAGTTGTATATGAATCTGTGTGTGAAACTACAGCATAGAGAAGAACAGGCATATGGTTCCGCTCTTCACACACAGTTTGCAGATGTTTGAAGAACAGTGATATCATATCACTGTTCTTCAAACATCTGCAAACTGTGTGTAAAGAGCGAAACCATATGCCTGTTCTTCTCTATGCTGTAGTTTCACACACAGATTCCAGATGTTTGAAGAACAGGTGTATGGTTCCTCCCCGGTTTTAGGTAAAGTGTTCTAAACTATTTCCAGATGTGTGCAGAACAGATGTTCTGTGTGAAGAACAGATGTTCTGGTGCAGAACAGATGTTCTGTGTGAAGAACAGATGTTGACTTATTAGCGGCTATAATAAAAGTGACACAGACTATACAGATGTGTGAAGAACAAATGTTCTGTGTGCAGAACAGATGTTCACTTATTCCCGGTTTCATTTAAAGTGACACACAGACTTTAAATAAGTTTGCAGAACAGATGTTCACTTATTCCCGGTTTCATTTAAAGTGACACACACATTTTCCAGAACAGTGACATGGGTTCTCCTGGCTTATTTATACTTTTTTGACACAGTTTGAAGATGATTTTAGAACAGTTCTACGGCCTCTACCGTTAATTAATACTTTTCAGACCCAGTTTGAAGATGATCTCCATTTTTGCTTTTTTTATGTTTTTATTTTTTAAAAAATATTTAAAGTTATTTCCCTGTCCCCATTTCTTTGTAGGTCACTTGTTCCACCCTTACCCCCATTTCCTTACTTTTGCAGACCTCTAGGACCTTCCTTGACTATTTTACAGCCATTTTTGTGCCTAAAAGTCCGTGTCCCCATTGATTTCAATGGGGTTCGGGGTCCGGGACAAAGTTCGGGTTCTGTCCGGATCCGAACCCGGACTTTGTCTCGAAGTTCGGCCGAACCAGCAGAACCCGGACTTCTAGAAGTTCGCTCAACTCTAGTCACAACTCAGGGATGTGACTGGGGTTATAGAACACATCAATTAGTGTACACAATAAATTAGCAGAAATTGTGCGTAAATTAACTAGTTATTTACAGGGTATGTGATAGATCGCAAGATTTGCAAACATGGATGGACAATAATTACTACAATAAAATTCTACAAGAAATGTAAATACCCAATTGAGGCAACGGGTGGCAGATATCAGTTCCAAAATATGCCAGGGTTCACTTTGAGGCTGCGCTTGAGCAGGAGAAGAATGGGCTTCTGTATAGCAATGAGAGGAAAAACACAAAGCGCGCCTCTAAGAGTAAACCATCACAAGTTTTATTCATAAAAGCAGGTTAAAAGGTACTCACAAACATGAGCAGAATGTTCGCCTTGTAGTGTGAGCCACTGCGAGCTGTACTGGCAAAGTCCGGTGCCGCTGGGAGAGGAAAGGGTTGGCTGTCTCCTAGGTACTGAGGGCAGACGCCGGTGGATTCCTGCGATTCCTGGTCTCATGGGGGAACAGCACAACAACACTTCCGGTTCCGGAGGGCGGCGTGTTGACCGTATGTTTTCCAATGCAGAGAAGGGCAGATATAAAGGCAGATCAAGGGCAGGGCTTGCACAGCAAGTGTACATCCTTATAACTGACTGCCAATACGTCAGTGGACTTAGATGTATAATGAACTCAATTGCCAACTTGGGGCAAAACAAGTTGACGTATTTCCGGTCCGTGGCGAGCGTGTGCCGTATTTCTGGTGCCTGTGGAATGCATGACGGCGATCTATGAGGAAGTATGGCGCTGGTTGTTTGAATACTGACAGACCACTCGTTTTATTTGGATTTCCTGTAAGTTTTTACTCTCTTTTGCGCAATAAATATTATTATACAGTATTACACTGTTTGTCCTATCTCAATTCAGAGGATATTGGTTTCAATGATCCTGAGGAGAACTTCACTCTTAAAGGCAACATCACCCTGCTGCACATCTACTAACACCAGAAAAAAGCTCAATAGACCCCAGACTGAAAAGCTGTGGGTCACCGGTTTCTGGTGAGTAGGAGAGGAGAAGGGGAGCGTGGCACAGAGCACGTTTGAAGTGGTTCCCATCACTGAAACACATGTTTACGTTTAAGTGAAGCACTTAGCACTTTTCTTTGGATTTTTTCAAGTGAAGCACCAAGCACTTTCCGGATTGACATGAACTATTACTCCATTGCTGACATTTATGTCTGATTTAAAACTGTTAAGCACATTTTTTTCCTTGTTAGATGAGCACCTTAGCACTTTATTGGATTGAAAATTTGAACTTATTAGATAATTAAATTTTTATTTATTAATTTGCATATGAATATCTGAATTTTGCACTAGCACGTTGGTGCATTTATCTTAACTATGTCTTGTCTTAATGCACTCTATGGAATAGGATTTTAGGTTATATAGCTGCCAGCGCTGTGTTTTTTTAATCTTTTTTTTTATCGTTGGTGTTTGATCATCACTGTGTTTTTTATTTTTTACACTATAATTGAAAAAATGTGTACATTTTGAAAAAATATATATATATTTTTTTTTATTCTCTGTTATAAAACATATCCAACAAAAAAAATGTTATTCGTATATTTAGGCCAAATGTATTCTGCAGCATGTCTTTGGTTAAAAGTATCCCAATAATTTTACATTCATTGGTTTGCGTGAAAGCTATAGTGTCTACAAACTATGAGATATACACTCAAATTTTTATTTATTTTTTTATACTAGTAATGGCTGTGATCAGCGACTTATAGCAGGACAGCGGGCAATCTGACACTAACTGGTACTTTGTGGAAACTGGCTAACTTCCACTGACATCTCCAGTGACACTAATACAGTGATCAGTGCTAATAATATGCACTACACTGGCACTGTACAAATGACACAGGCTGGGAAGGGACTAACAGCTGGGGCAACCAAAGGGTTAAATGCGTTCCCAACAATGTTTACTATGTTGTGCAGAGTATTGAACTAATGCCTGGAAGCTTGTTGTATGCAGAGGATAGCTTTACTTTCTTTATCATAGAACAGAAAAACAGGAACTGAATAACAAACAAGTACATACAACAGACCATACATCCTGTTATATCATATAAGACAAGAACTATACACTATAATACTACAGTGCCACCTGCTGGTATAGACAGGTATAATGCATAAAGTATGTATATAGTTCACAGTACACAGCACATTACATGATGTTACTTTCTCCAACATACTATGTGTAATGTGTACTGATTTAACTAAGCAATGTGCCCATTTTTATTCTCTGCTTTGCAGGGAAACAAAAACGGGCACATCGGCGCTGTCAGAAGAGAGCTTTGCGTTGTTTACATACACAAAGCTCTCTCCTGTCACTGGCTCCAATGAACGGTGGGTCCTGGCCATGAATCATTGGCCAGAAACTGCTGATCAGCCTGTGCTGGAGTCAGTGATAGCACAGCCTGGTGGGCGGGTGGGCAAGGGGGGCCCTCTACCCGCCGAAAATGCTGATTTGCATATATATACATGATTCTGCTCAGCTAGCCCACACTGTAGCAGCAAGTGGTTAAGAAGGGCTTTCCCTTGTGGAGTTTTCTTTTTTTTTTTGGAATCAGAAGAGCTCAGCCTGAAAGAAAAGCACTTGCTGTTATACTACGGTCTATTTCAATTGGCAGGACAAGAGGTTGCCCCTTCATACTTTTTTTCCCTCAGGACACTTTTCAGTCCCTAACCCTCTTTAAAAACGCTCTAGCGCTGCACTCATGACAGCTAAACTAGCACTGCCAAATGCCATAGGCATTACTTTCGAATACCAAGAAGGAAAAGTTGCAATTCTTATCCAACTCTGTACTTGACTAATGTTACATAGTTACATAGTTGAAAAAAGATACTAGTCCATCTAGTTCAACCAATAAAAGGAAAAAAAAAGAAAAAAAATTAAAATCCTATAACCACAGTTGATCCAGAGGAAGGCAAAAAACCCCATTAAAGCATGATCCAATTTGCTCAAGGAGGGGGAAGAATTCCTTCATGATCCCACAAGAGGCAATCGGATATTCCCTGGATCAACTTTACCTATAAGTATTGGTATCCAGTTATATTGCTATATAGCTCTTACTGTGAAGAAACCTTTCCATATTTGGAGATGAAATCTCTTTTCCGCCAGATGTAAAGTGAATAACTCAACACCAAGTTCACTATATGGACCCCTCATGTATTTGTACATGTTGATCATATCCCCCCTCATTCTCCTCTTCTCAAGAGCGAATAAATTCAGATCCTCTAATCTTTCCTCATAGCTGAGCTCCTCCATGCCTCTTATTAGTGTGGTTGCCCTTCTCTGCACTTTCTCCAGTTCCCCCGATATCCTTTTTGTAAACTGGAGCCCAAAAGTGAACTGCATATTCCAGATGAGGTCTTACTAATGATTTGTACAGGGGGCAAAATGATGTCTCTATCTCTGGAGTCCATACCTCTCTTAATACAAGAAAGGATTTTGCTTGCTTTGAAAACCACAGCATTCATCTGCAAACACTGAAATTGTACTTTTAATCCCAGACCCAATATAATTTATAAATATATTGAAAAGTAAGGGTCCCAACACTGAAACTTGGGGTACACCACTGATAACCTTAGACCATTCAGAGTAAGAATTATTAACCACTACTCTCTGAATTTGTCTTTTAGCCAGTTTTATATCCATTTACAAATGGATCTTTCCAAGCCTGTAGACTTTACCTTACACATTAGCTGTGTGTGGGGAACGGTGTCAAACGCTTTTGCAAAATCCAAGTATACCACGTCCACAGGCACCCCTCTGTCCAAGGTTTTACTTACCTCCTCATAAAAAGAAATCAGGTTTGTTTGACAGCTTCTGTCTTTCATGAATCCATGGTGTCTGTTGCTTAAGACATTTTTTTCCAGCAAGAACTCATCTATGTGGTCTTTTATTAAACTCTCCAGTATCTTCTTAGCTATAGAAGTTAAACTTTTTAAATATAGGAACCACATTGGCCTTGTGCCAATCCAGTGGTGCTATGCCAGTCATTAAAGGGTCCCTAAAAATTAGAAACAATGGCTTTGAATTACAGAGCTTAATTCTTTTAGGATCCGTGGATGAATGCCATCTGGTCCAGGTTCTTTATTCACCTTTACTCTGTCTAAGTATTTGTGGACCATATCACTTTTGAGCCATTGCATCCATTATAGACACAAGCTCCCCATGCTCCTTTGTATACACAGAGCTGAAGAAGGTATTTTAAAAATGTGCCTTCTCTTTGTTCCCAGTCACCCACTCTAGATTATTTTCTAAAGGGCCTACATGCTCAAACCTGACCTTTTTACTATTAATATATATGAAGTTTTTTTAGGCTTTGTCCTACTATCTTTTGCAATCTGTCATTCGTTTTACATTTTTTTACATATGCTTTTTACATATTGTGTTGTATTCTTTCTAACATTTAAACAATGATAGTGTTCCTTCATTTTTATCATTTTTAAAAGCTCTTTTATTATTATTTATAGTTTTTTTTAACTTTGGCATTGAGGCACATAGTTTTAATTTTTAGCCTTTTAAACTTATTGCCCTGAGGGGAGTGATAGGCGGCACTGATGTGCACTGATAGGTGGCCCTAAAGGACACTAATAGATGGAACTGATAGGAGGCAATGATGAGGAGGTACTGACAGGCATCACTGAAGGGCACTGAAAGGTACCACTGATGGGCACTGATTGACATAACTGATACTGATTGGTATCACTGGTGGGCATCACTGGTGGGCTCTGGTGGGCATCACTGGTGGGAACTGGAAGGATTCGCTGATGGAGCTGCACTGATAATCATTGCACTGTTTATCAGCCTACATCATAGGTTCTTTACCGTGATTGGAGATGCAGTGTGTTGGAGCGACTCACAACACTACAGATTGCCACCCGGCAGTCATTTTGCTATAGGCCGGGTGAGATGTGGTTAAATGAAATCAAGTTATGTTCACTGCTACCCTGATGTTCTTTTATATGAACATTAGTAATAAGCTCTGCATGGTATGAGATTATCAGGTCCAGCAGAACATCAGTTGGGGCCTCTATGAACTGGACCATAAAATTGTCTTGCAATAGGTTTATAAAAGTTTACTGTGCCTACCGTGCCATTACTCCAGTCAATTTCTAGATAGTTAAAATCCCCCATTATTATCACCGTCCCAGCCCTTGCAGCCCCTTCTATGTGTGCAAGGAGCTAAGTTTCCACCTCCTCGTGAATGACTGTGGTCGCGGGTCGGGCAGACTCAATGTCTGCCGGCGACCCGCGATCATCTAATACAGAGCCAGAACGGGGAACCGCTGATGTAAGCACAGCGTTTCCCCGTTCTGACAGGGGACATGACAGTGATCTACTGATCCCTGTACTCTGGATCAGTTACATCTGTCATGTCCCTGCCAGCCCAGCCCCCACACAGTTAGAACACAGTGAGGGAACACAGTTAACCCCTTAATCGCCCCCTACAGCCAACCCCTTCCCTGCAAGTGACATTTACACAGTAATCAGTGGCTATTGTTAGCTCTGATCACTGTATAAATGTCAGTAGTCCCAAAAAAGTGTCAAAAGTATCCGATCTGTCTGCCGCAATATTGCAGTCCCATTAAAAATCGCAGATCGCTGCCATTACCAGTAAAAAAAATAATAATAAAATAATAAAAAAATCAATTCTCATAGTTTGTAGACGCAATAACTTTTGCGCAAACCAATCAATAAATGCTTTTTGCAATTTTATTTACCAAAAATATGTAGAAGAATACATTTTAGCCTAAACTAATGAATACTTTTTTTTTTATTATTTTTTTTGGATATGTATTATTGCAAAAAGTAAAAAATATTGTTTTTTTTTTATTCAAAATTGTCGCTCTGTTTTTGTTTATCAAATCAAATACCACCAAAAGAAAGCTCTATTTGTGGGAAAAAATTGACGTCAATTTTGTTTGGGTACAACGTCGCATGACCTCACAATTGTCAGTTAAAACAACGCAGTGCCAAATCACAAAATGCGCTCTGGTCAGGAAGGGAGCAAATCCTTCCGGGGCTTAAGTGGTTAAAGTAGATGTGAACCCTCACCTTTTAAAGGAACCCATTCAGTTTAAAATAGAAATGAAAGGCAAAACATTTGTGTATACATATAAAAAAAAAAAAACATTGTATAGGTGATCACATTACCTCTGCTCTCAGCTGTATAAGAGCTGGGGGAAGGGTCTTCCCAGTGAATGGCTGTGCAGGAAGGGCAAATCAGGACAAGTCTGATCATTAGAGAAGAGCAAGCTTAGCATAGCTAGAATACTGACCATGCCGTGCCCTCATGCATAGTGTGGTCAGGAACTGGAAGGAACTCCAGGTATTTCACACAAAGGAAGCAATACAAAGAGAACAGGATACTTTTTCATACAAGTACATGGTACAGCAGGCACACATCAGGGATATGAAATGTTGAGGTAACATATTCTTGGTTTCCCAGTTACTTTTTTAGGCCATGTACCTGTTTAAAGCGGTAGTAAACCCATCCATTTAACAGTTTAAAAACCAGTTACATTTCCGGCACGTGGCAGAAATGTAACACTCCCATTGGTTGTGCTCTAAACCAAACTGTCAAACCATCCAATGGCTGGTGTAATAGCTGATCACATGTGCAGCATCATGGCAGTTGTAGATTAAAAAGAGGCCAAGATGGCAGCTTCCTTGGCTGAAAATGATAGGAGGGTTTACTACCACTTTAAGTACTTGGCACAGTTTGGTTATTCTTTTGTATTTCCCCAGCAGAAAAAAAAGATTCCACATCCAATATATCTTAGCAAAATCCTTTGAACTCTGAGTCACCTCTGGCCTTGGGTAATGTAATTAGCACTTCGCTTTGCATATAGTGACATACTTGAAAATAGGACATATAAATTATTGAGGACCATCCATTTTACAGAGAGCTAGCTTCACAGTATCTATTGATTGGAGCAAGACTTTCTGATCTTCCAAGAAACAGAAGACACATCGTGTTTGTGTGATGGTTCGTCAGATGAGGCGAAAAGCGTTGTGAACTATGTGCAGGTTTCTATAGATTTGTTTTTTCTGCCTAATTTATTTCTTTAGATTGAATTAGTGTCATCCGTACACCTAGCAGATGTTATTATTTCATAAAGCAGTGCTATAATCTTGGGAAGCCTATTGAATTTCACCTTTTCTTTCCCTAGTTTAAAACAGGTTACCTTAAAGTAGAATTCCAGGATAAAGCTAATTAATCTTTAAAAAAATCCCTTAATTGCACTTAACGCTTGCAAACCAATAAAACGAATTTTCCAAAAAAAAAAAAAAAAGAATTCCCTCTCTGCCTGTGTAAGATAGATCTGTATACTTACCTATTTTCAGCTCGCTCCGGTGCAGTCATGTGATCATACTTGCCAACCGTCCCGGATTTGCTGGGATAGTCACGCTTTTTACTAAGCTGTCCCAGGATGACATTGTCCTGGGCCATAGGTGTGCGCAGCCTATTGCATTAGAGTGTGCACCACAAAGCGCAAACAAACATGTGTGTGTGTATATATGTCAGAAGGGCAGAGGACAGTTTCAGTAGGGCAGATAGGTGTCAGTAGTTTATTTTTATTTTATCTTTTTACAATTTTGTTTTTTTATTATTTTTTACAATATTATATTTTATTTATTTTTTTTATAATTTTATTTAGGAGCCCTGCTGGGGGGGCTTTGGGGAAATATCATGGGTCTAAACAGAGACAGAGAAAGAGACTGAGGACAGAGATTCCTCCGTCCCTCTCTGCAGCCAGGCAGCAGAGGGAATCTGCACAGTACAGGGTGATAAGGGTGTGCCCAGGCACACCTTCCATGTGCGCACGCCTATGTCCTGGGCAGTGTCCTGGAACCTGCACTGTGCCCTTCTGACCTTCCCTCTACTGTGCCTTTCTGCCTCCTCCCCATACTCTGCCCTTTGTGCTGATTAGCTTTTGGACTATGGCATGTTTTCTTATTGTTTAAACACTTCAGCCCCGGAAGGATTTCCCATGTTAGGACCAGAGCACTTTTTGCAATTCGGCACTGCGTCGCTTTAACTGACAATTACACGGTTGTGCAACGTTGTACCCAAAGGAATTTTGCGTCCATTTTTACCCCCAAGTAGAGCTTTCTTTTGGTGGTATTTGATCACCTCTGCGTCATTTCTGATCACCGCTATAAACAAAAAAAGAGCGTCAATTTTGCAAAAAAAAAAAACAATATTTCTTACTTTTTGCTAAAATACAAATACAAAATAAATAAATAAAAAAAAAATGTATTCATCGGCTTTGGCCGATTTATATTCTTCCTCATATTTTTGTTAAAAAAAAAATCGCAATCAGCGTTTATTGATTGGTTTGCGCGAAGGTTGCCGCATTTACAAACCACGAGAATTCATTTCTGGCGTTTTTACAATTTTTTTTTAATGGTAATGGCGGCGATCTACGAATTTTATCGGGACTTGGGGGGACATGTCGGACATTTTTGACACTTTTTTGGGACCAATGATATTCATACAGCGATCAGAAACTTAAATAGCCACTGATTACTGCATAAATGTCATTGGCGGTGAAGGGGTTAACCTGGGGGGTGGCACTCTAGGGGTTAACTGTGTTCCCTGGGCGTGTTTTAATTGTGAGGGAGCTGGGCTGCCAGGGGCATAAGAGATCTAACTGATCCCAGTGACAGGAATCAGTAGATGCTGCCTGACAGCGCGGGGAACCGCCGTGTTTTCATTGGCGGTTCCCCGTATTTCATCCGTCCTAATCAATCGCGGCTCGCCGGCAGACATCGCGTTCGCCCGAGCCATGGTGCAGAGTGCGGCGGGCACGAGACCGCTTTAAGATGATGGTTACAGTGCCACTCTGCAGCAGTAAGTGAAAATGAGCCGGTCGGGAACCGGTTAAAATTGATTTTATTGAAAGTACTATTAAATATATGTTAAATTCTATCAACTAGTTATACTTTAATTCTTAAGTGTAGGTGCGTAAATTGGGGCAGGCTGGTAGGGGCTCTGTCATATTACTTTGCTCAGGGGAACATTATGCTATTAAGATGGCCCTGCTCAGTTTGGCTTATTGCAGAATAGGAGGGTTTAGCTGCATGTCGAGCTCCACACAGGGAAACATGTAGCTCAGGGGTAGGCAACTTGTGGACCTGCAGCTGTTGCAAAACTACAAGTCCCATCATGCCTCTGGGAGTAACTTAACCCGTCAACATTGCAATGCCTCATGGGAAATGTTATTCTACAACAGCTGGGGGGCCGCAGGTTGCCTACCCCTGATGTAGCTGGAGCAGAACAGTTACCCTATGGATTACTGTAGGTCAGTGGTTCTCAACTCCGGTCCTTGGGACCCACCAACAGGCCAGATTTTAAGTATTGCCCTGGGGAGATGCAGACTAGAATACTGCAATCACTGAGCAGCAAATGATATTGCCTGTGATGCATTTCAGTTATCCTGCAAACCTGGCCTGTTAGTGGGTCCCGAGGACAGGAGTTGAGAACCACTGCTGTAGGTTATCATGTGATGGGTTATCTCAATGTGCTAGAGAGCTGTGAGAGGTGGAAGGGGGCAGTCCAGCTCACGACTTTTTTTTAGCAAAGTCAAGGTTTTCATATCAGAACATCCTGGGGCTATAGGGAAATCTAAAATACAGCTGAAGGATTCTTTATGTCAAAACATCCTCCCACATAAAGCTGGCCATAGATCCTTACCTAATCGATGTGCAGGTATGAACTCTCCAACCAGAAATGACCCTACTGAAATGAAGTCTGATCAGTTGCTATAAACTACTTTACTGTGCAGATTATAATTGCAGTGCCTTAAAACAGACCTTCGTCCGCCCCACCCACTGTCCATCACTGTACTGCTACTACCCTCCTCTATCACAACTGGATATTTATGTTTTATTTATTTAATACCCTTTTTTCTTGTCCCTTCTTGGCACTTGCAGGATTCCCACCTAGGCTAGAATGGCATCCCAGTTTCTGAACTGAGTCTGGAAGGCATGTCTGAGCTGTAGGTAGCGGAAGAGGTGAGAGTTTACTTTTAGATCATCAAATGCAAGCAGCATAACAAAAAAAGGGTGTTGCGCTAAGTGATAAAATTGGAAAAAGGACGATAACTTATGAATTGTGAATATATCAAAGAGTCAGTTAAGAAAGGTCATGTGGATGACAAAGAGGCAAATAAAGTGCAAATGATAAGGTCCCATAAAGTCCAAAAAATGTGATATTAATGGATGAAGAGAAGAAACAGGAACAACAATCTTCAACTTCCAGTGAACAAACAATGAATTGGTCCAGGTCAAAGATTGAACCTCTCCTGGCTAATAAGAAGAGCAAGATGGACTCTTACCGGAATGGTTGGACCCACTCGATCATACGATCGGTGAATCAATCGAGCTTCTGTGAATTCCCCAAAGGGGTAAGCGGGATCGCCTGACTGGTTGCCAGATGGTTGTGGCCTCCATGACGTCAGTGCAGGTGGAATCCCTCTTTAGGCCAGTGTTGGTAGCTTCAAATACTGGATCAGAAGAAGCCTAATGATGGCCTCTTTAGCATTAACAAAGAAGACTTGCGGGCTTCCCAGGTGCAAGCAGTGTCCCATTCCGCACTACAGATCCTACCATTTTGACCCCAAATTTAGTCCAAATAATGGGCTCTGGATAAGGATAAATTTGATGTAACTCTGGGTTTTTCCATAAGGGCATATAAGGGGAAACTATACTATCACCTCCATGTTCTGCCCACCTAGCACTTTACAAGCCCGTATTGCAGCTCGCATTGATACAGTGAGAGGATATGGGGCCCTAGTCCCACGGAATAACAAATGAGACAAAGCCTCATAGGAGCCAACAATGGCTGCCTCCAGAGACACCACCATATCATCGTCTGGCATAATCAGCCACCTATGAACATTAACCACTTCAGCCCCGGAAGGTTTTACCCCCTTAATGTCCAGGCCATTTTTTGTCATACGGCACTGTGTTACTTTAGCTGACAACTGCGAGGTTGTGCGATGCTGTATCCAAATAAAATTGTTGTTCTTTTTTTCACACAGATAGAGTTTACTTTTGGTGGTGTTTAATCACCTCTGCAGTTTTTATTTTTTGCGCTATAAACAAAAAAAAGACCGTCAATTTTGAAAAAAAACAACATTTTTAAGTTTCTGCTATAAAACATATCTAATAAAAAAATTAAAAATCGAATCTCTTTATCAATTTAGGCCAATATATATTCTGCTACATATTTTTGGTAACAAACCCCAATAAGCCTATATGGATTGGTTTGCACAAAAGTTATAGCGTCTACAAAATAGGGGATAGATTTATGGCATTTTTATTATTTTTAACTAGTAATGGCGGGCAATCAGTGATTTTTAGCTGGACTGTGACATTGGGGCGTACAGATCGGACACCTAACTGACATTTTTGACACTTTTTTGGAGACCAGTGACATTATTACAGTAATCAGTGCTAAAAATATGCACTGACATTGTACTAATGACACTGACAGGGAAGGGGTTAACATCAGGGGCGATCAAGGGGTTAACTGTGTTCCCTGGATGTGTTTACTAACTGTATGAGGGATGGGCTGGGATAACACAGAGATCCGTCTTCCTGCATACCAGAAAGACAAGATCTCTGTGTAATCCCCTGTCAGAATGGAGATCTGTCTTGTTTACTTCGGCAGATCCTCGTTCTGTCTCTGCGGGGAATGATTGAGAGTGGCCAGTGGACATCGAATCCGCTGGACCCGCTGATTGGACCCCCCACTGGCCAATCGGCGCGAGCGTGCACCCACAGAAGCTAATGCACAAATCTCCATACTGGTACGGTGATTCCTGCAGCTGAGCCACCTTGCCACAGTATAACTGTGGCGGGTGGTCGTCAAGTGGTTAACCAATTGCCTGCCAGAAAGTAACGGTAAAAGTTAGGAATTGCCAAACCCCCCACCTTCCATGGATATTGATGGGCCTGCAGTTTAATTTGCGGGGTGCCACCTTGCCATGAAAAATTAGATACCAGGTGGTCAATGGGTCTAAAAATAGTTTTAGGTACCCAAATTGGGGAGTGTCTAAAAATATACAAGAAAAATTTAATTAAAGTGATTGTAAAGGCAGAAGGTTTTTTTATCTTAATGATAAAGATAAAAAGCCTTCCGTGTGCATCAGCCACCCCAAGCACTCCTAATACTTACCTGAGCCCCATCCCTATCCAGCGATGTCCACGAGTGCCTCAGTCATTTGGGACTCTCCCTCCTGATTGTCTGAGACACAGCAGTGGTGTCTCCTGCTGCTGTCAATCAAAGTCAGTAAGCCAATCAGGAGAGAGAAGGGGCGGGGTCGATCCAGGGGTCCGTGTCTAAATGGGCACAGGGATCTGCGGCTTGGCTCGGGTGCCCCCATAGCAAGCTGCTTGCTGTGGGGGCACTCAACAGGAGGGAGGGCCCAGGAGCACAGAAGAGGGACCTGAGAAGAGGAGGATCTGGGCTGCCCTGTGCAAAACCACCGCACAGAGCAGGTAAGTATGTTTGTTATTTTTTCTAGAAAAGAAAACAAGATTTTACAATCACTTTAATCTTCCCAATCAGGGAGAGTGGAAGATTCTGCCAGGCCAGAAGTCTCTGCTTAAAGTTTTGGATAACAGGGGTTACATTCAAGGTTATGAAGTCTGTAAGGGCATTGGAAATCTCAAGTCCTAGGTATATAACCTTGTCAACCCACTGTGAGTGCCCTAGATGTTTAACCCCTTCCCAGCCAGTGTCATTATTACAGTGAAAGTGCATATTTTTAGTACTGATCACTGTATTAGTGTCACTGGTTCCCACAAAGTGTCAGTTAGTGTCTGATTATCCACCGCAATATTGCTGATCGCTGCCATTACTAGTATAAAAATAAATGAATAAAAATTCCAGCGTATATCCCATAGTTTGTAGCCGCTATAGCTTTTGTGCAAACCAATCAATGTAAAAAAAAAGGATTTTATTAAAACTTACCGTAAAATCCTTTTCTCTGAGTTCACTGACAAACGCAGCTCTTCATTGACTTGTGGGGTTTATGCTTGTCCCACTAGGAGTTAACTAGGCAGGGAAAAGAACAGCTGGCCCCTCCCACGGGGCCGTCCTCTCTTCCCACATAAACCCTCCACATAGCATAGCTCATCAGTTCGTATACAAGCCGTACCGAAACAGAGCGCAGAGGGGTGGGTGCTGCGTCTGTCAGTGAACTCGGAGAAAAGGATTTTACGGTAAGTTTTAATAAAACCCCTTTTTCTCCTATGTTCACTGACAGACGCAGCTCTTCATTACATGTGGGGATGTCCCAAAGCTGTGTCAAAAAGAGGGGTGGGTAAACGATAGCAACTGTACCCAACAGAACCTCTAAGGAGGCGCCAGACGCGCCTACACTGCCGCCTGCAAAACTTTGCGGCCAAAAGCAGCATCCGAAGACGCTAACACATCAATCTTATAAAACTTAGTGAAAGTGGGTACCGAGGCCCAAGTGGCCGCCTTGCACACCTGTGACACTGAGGCCTGGTGTCTGAAAGCCCAGGAAGTGCTAACAGCCCGGGTAGAATGAGCCGTGACCGGAAAAGGGGGAACCTTGCCCCGAACAGAATATGCGTGGGTCACGGTCTGTCTAATCCAACGAGAGACAGTAGCCGACGAGGCCGCCAAACCCTTGCGTGGACCTTCTGTCAGCACAAACAAGGAATCAGACTTCCGAAAGGAAGCTGTAGCAGCTAAATACACTCGTAAGGCCCTCACTACGTCCAAGGCATGCAACTCAAATTCTTTTGGGTGCGATGGACGTGGGCACAATGAAGGAAGAACAATATCTTCGTTAATGTGAAAGGAAGAAACCACCTTCGGAAGAAACGAAGGAGAGGGTCGCAAGACCGCCTTGTCCTTGTGCAGGACTAGGTAGGGCGACAGCAGTTGTAAGGAAATCTCCCTGATTTTTTCATATGGCGGTTTCTGAAGCACAGAAAGCACCAAATTCAAATCCCACAGAGCCATCGGGGACCTCACCCGATGCGCCACATGTCGCACACCTTGTACAAAGGTACGAATCAACGAGTGCGAAGCCAAAGTTCTCTGAAAAAGAATCGCCAGGGCCGATATCTGGCCCTTGAGAATACTCAAAGCCAGTTTTTTGTTCAGGCCTTGCTGCAAAAAAGTCAGGACCCTAGACACCACATAAGAGCGAGGGTTATGACCCTCCGCCTCGCACCAAGCTATGTAAGCCTTCCAGGTGCGGTGATATATCTTGCGAGAGGTACACTTTAACAAGGTAGGGATCACGGAGTCAGCGACTCCCCTGTCCCTCAGCACCTAGGACTCAATAGCCAGGCCGTCAAAGCCAGCGATGGTAAAGCAGGGTGCAAGATGGGCCCCTGAGACAGTAGATCGTCTCTCAGCAGGAGCCACCAGGGAACGTCCACCACCATTTGCACCACGTCGGCGTACCATGTGCGCCGAGGCCAATCTGGAGCCACCAGGATTATTGGTATTCCCTCCGCTACAACCCTGCGTATCAATCGCGGTAGAAGTTGTCTTCACCTTGTGATTGAACCGAGACGCCATGAGATCCACGTCTGGCGCCCCTCATCTGTGGCAAATCTGGGTGAATACCTCCGAATGGAGAGACCACTCTCCCTGGTCCAGCGTCTGGCGACTGAGAAAGTCCACCTGCCAGTTTTCCACGCCTGGAATGTAAATGGCGGAGATTGCCAGAACGTGACATTCTGCCCAATGCAGTATCAGAGCTGCCTCTGCCGCAGCTGCTGGACTCCTCGTGCCGTCCGAATGGTTCACATATGCCACTGCTGTGGCATTGTCCGACTGAATCCGAATCGGACGACCCTGCAACCTCACTGTCCAGTGAGATAGGCATAATCTGATCGCTCTCAGCTCCAGCACATTGATGGGAAGGCGAGCTTCCTGCGCAGACCAACGGCCCTGGGCAGATAGCTGCCCCAGGATCCCGCCACAGCCTGAAAGGCTGGCATCCGTGGTGATGATCACCCACTGAAGGGGCAGGAACGACTTCCCCTGAGTCAACGCCGAGACCTGAAGCCACCAGGTCAGAGAAGCCCTGGTCTTGGAGGTCAGGCGGATCAGAAGGTCCAAGGACAGAGGAGACCTGTCCCACTGAGACAGAATCGCTCGCTGGAGAAGTCGAGTGTGACTCTGGGCGTAAGGTATCACCTCGAAAGTCGAGACCATGAGCCCCAGCACCCTCATACAGAATCGTACTGAAGACCGTCGGTCAGGACAGGAGGGTTCGCACCGCAGACTGCAGCGACAGCAACTTGATCGGAGGAAGGGACACCTTCGCCTGCTCTGCGTCCAGAATCAGACCCAGATACTCCAGGCGACGGGGTGGAGACACCGTCGACTTCTGCAGGTTGAGCAACCAGCCGAAGTCCTGCAGCGAGGTCATGGTGATCCTCACATTCTCCTCCAGAGCCAAGGCGGACTCCGCTCGCAGGAGCAGGTCGTCGAGGTAGGCTACTACCGCAATGCCTCTCTGTTGCAGTAACGCCAGTACCGGAGCTACCAGTTTCGTGAAAACTCGAGGGGCTGAGGCCAGACCGAAAGGGAGTGCCACAAATTGATAATGGAGGTCCCCCACTGCAAAGCGAAGGAAGCGCTGATGCCGTGGACAAATAGGAACATGGAGATGGAGGCATCCCTGATGTCCAGAGACGGCAGGAATTCCCCCTGATGGAGCGGATCGATTCCATCCGGAATTTTCACGCCTTCACATACCGGTTCAGGGCCTTCAGGTCCAGTACTGGCCGGACCCCTCCCCCTTTTTTGGGGACCACAAACAGGTTTGAGTAGAAACCTCGAAACCTCTCCGCTGGAGGCACTGGCACGATCACCCCTTGGTCCGAGAGTGCTTGGACAGCCCCGAAGAGGGCCTCCCGGCGTGCCAGCGGAAGCCCTAAGTTCAATGAGAAGAACTTGTCTGGGGGTAGAGTGTTGAACTCTATCCTGTACCCGGTGGACACTACTTCCTGGACCCACCGGTCGGAAATGCGAGCAAGCCACCGGTCTGTGAACCCCAGAAGACGTCCCCCCACCCGAAGCCCGGGTGGGGGCAGCCCATCAGGCGGAGGAGGGCTTGTCCTCCACCTTTTCGGTTTTTCGCTGCCACTGCCGTTTACCGACCCCTGCAGCGGCCTTACCAGATGGGGTCCCTTTTCCTGCTGCGCCCGGGCTGTGAAAAAACCTCTTCTGACCCGAGGCAGGGGGCCCCTGTCTACGGTGAAACTCACGCCTCCGGGGCTGTGGGAGGAAAGTGCTCTTACCTCCTGTGAAATCCTTAATGATCTCATCCAGTTGTGGACCGGATAGATGTCCACCTTGCAAAGGGAGGTATGCGAGGCCTTTCTTGGACGCATGGTCTCCAGACCATGAACGTAACCAAAGAACCCATCTAAGGATGACGGCAAAAACCGCCATTCTGGACAACATAGGCAGTAAATCCACAGCCGCGTCACAAAGGTACTTGATACCTTGATGTAAAAAGTCAGTTCTCTGCGGCGCATGCATCAGGCGGCCGCAGTCCAGATCATTCTGGAGCTCAGCCATACACTCAGACAGATATTGCGTCGCCATGGCAGACGCCAGGGCCGGCCGCAGAGCTGTGCCTGCTACCAGTAAGAGAGCTTTTAACACCACCTCTGTCCGCCTGTCAGCCGGGTCCTTAAAGGAAGGGGCCCCTTCCAGAGGAATGGCCGTCGCCTTATTCAGACGAGCTATCGGTGGGTCCATCACAGGCGACTAACATTTTTTTAGAAAACTTTCCTCAAAGGGATAGCGAGTGGCAAAACGTTTTGACAGTGAAAAAGAATGCTGCAGACGCATTCACGATAGATCAGATGATCAACAAATTGATCATAGAGGTAAGCCTTAGGGGCCCTGGAGGGCCTGGTGGACCCACACACATATGCAGAAGTCTGCGATTCGCCATCCTGGCTCAGTCGCAGCATAGTGCGAACACCAGTGATAATGGCGGAAACCAGCGCTTTTTCACGCACAGCTGCTGCCCCCTGGTCCTCCTCTCCGTCCGAGGGACCCAGTTCACCGTCAGAGAGGTCCACTGTGGTCCCTGTGACCCCCGAGGCCATTTCCGGATCAGAGTCCACCCCTGAAGAACAAGGGGGAGGAGGATGCTTCCTAGGGACCTGATGGGTGACATCCGGAAGAAACTCACTAAAGACCACCCGCAGCTGGTCCAAAAAAGCCCCTTGCGCAGATTGTGCTGTCGCAGGCTCAGCAGCATAGTCTGCCATCGTTCTTCCCCCAAAAATCACCGACCACTCCTGTCGGGCATAGCGGGTAGCCACCCGTTTGCAGACCTTCCGCCCCTGCCTGGGAGGGATGCTGCCGGCCAAAGAAAAAACGCCTGAACCGGACCGCAATACGGGACTTGGGCGCAGGTGGGGGCAACCCCAGGCCGCCCACACGGAACGGGCACGATGCGGCGGGTCCCATACCGCAGGACCAGCTCGCATTGGTCGGCCAGGCCAGGGAAAATACAGAGTCCGAACGACCCTCTATGCCCCGGCCGGCTTCTTGATAGCAGACTTCATTTGCTTGATAGAAGTAAGTAGTAAAATAAAAGAGAAATAATAGGAAAAAACGGTCACAATCAAGACCGCAAGTCCCCTAAGGGAGCCAGGTCAACTCCTATGCAAACTAGGCATTGAAACTGATGAGCTATGCTATGTGGAGGGTTTATGTGGGAAGAGAGGACGGCTGTTCTTTTCCCTGCCTAGTTAACTTCTAATGGGACAAGCATAAACCCCACAAGTCAATGAAGAGCTGCGTCTGTCAGTGAACGTAGGAGAAATATTGTTTTTTTTTTTTTTGTTGAAATTGACTTTTTTTTTATAGCGCCAAAAATAAAACATGCAGTGGTGATCAAATACCACTAAAAGAAAGCTCTATTTGTGGGAAAAAATTACACAAATTTTATGGGTTTTTTTACAGCATTGCATGACCGGGCAATTGTAAGTAATACAGTGCTATATCACAAAAAATGGCCTGGTTATGAAGGGGGGGTAAATCTTCCAGAGGTCAAGTAGGCCAGCTGTATCTTCCTGGTATTGGCAGCTGACTCACTGATAAAGTACGTCATCGGGGGATGCCTGCAAGAACCCGGAAGAGACAGCAGCCCTGTGATGAAATAAGTAAAGAAGATGGCGGCGCAGGACCTGGCGTGTTGTGGCGGGTCAGCAGATTTCAGCAAGACAGCACTGGATTCACTGGGTAAGTGAGTATATACAGTATTTTAAGGATAACCCAGTGAACAAAGTAAGAGGGGATTAAAAATAATAAAAAGGGAAGGGGGGTCAAAGAATAAGACCAAATATGTTAGGGAGTCTATTGTAAGGAAAAGGTTAATATCATACTACCAAGCTGTGTAGCAGAGCGATTTCTTTTACACAAGGGCCTGTCTGCTTTTAAATGAAAACCTCTGCCTCTAGCTGAAATGTACTTACAGCTTTTATTACAGCTTAAAGAATCCACATAATGTAAATGTATAATAATCAATATAAGGTAAGTACATTTCCCATAAGTAATATCTAAAACCTACTATAATACAGTCACTGCAGACTGCTTAATGCAAAATTACAAGTAAAGTGCTTTGTATATTCTATAATTGGGCCTAAGGCGTATCTAAATCTAAGGACAAAAATGGAATTCATTGCAGCTTAGATGTGAAGTGGTTGCATTTCTTTTCTTTTTTTCAGGCTGGCCTTTCCTTTATTTTGACCCGAGGATCCTGCCACTAACACATTCCTGTCCTAGGGTGACAATACTCACTCATGGGGTTGATTTATTGAAACTGGAGAGTGCAAAATCTGGTGCAGCTGTGCATGGTAGCCAATCAACTTCTAACTTCGGCTTGTTGACAAGAAAGCTTGGAAGCTGATTGGTTTCTATGCAGAGCTGCACCAGATTTTGCACTCTCCAGTTTTTACCCTATGCTCACACCTATGCGCTTTTTTGGGCATTTTCCGTTTTGCAGAAACACACTACAGTCCATTTAACATGGTTTCCTATGGGTCACGTCCACATCTATGTGTTTTTCAGCCAGGGCATTTTTGGAAAGTGCCAGGGACCCTTCCCCCCTCCGCATCAGATTACGTGTTGCGTGTTTTTCCCCCTTTAAAAACACTGTATATAGTTGGTTGCTAAGGAGCGGGCTGGAGAGCCGGCTGCCGCGTCCTTAACAACCAATGAGTCATCAGCTGTCGGTGGAGTTCCCACTGACAGCTGAATATAAAACAAAAATTTGGGGGTATGGATTTCGGAAGGACCTCGCGCCATTTTGTTTTTATTTTGGCGTGGGCATCCCCTCCAAATCCATACCAGACCCAAAGGGAAGTGCTTTCCATCTCTCTAGTAATATAAAACTTGGGCTACCACCAGCATTGCGAGTGTTTCACTTCATAGAGACTGCAGAGAATATTTAAAAAAAAAAAAAATCAGATAGATGATGCCTGATAGAGTCACAACAATATAAGAGGCTCAGGGTGTCTGAAGAAGTCATGATGTTACTTCTGGTTCTGGCAGATGTAAACACTGCCATTTTATTTTATTTGGAAAGCAGAGATCAATGTTTGTGTTTTGTTTTTATCTCTGCTTTCCAGGGTAGAGGAGAGATCTGGGGTCTTATTTACATTTCTTGTGATAGGAATAAAAGTGATGAAAAAATTAAAGGGACAGTGTAAAAAACAAAATAAAGATAAAATAAATAATAATATTTTTTTTTTGTAAAGCACCCCTATCCCCCTGTGCTTGAGCGCAGTGGTGAACGCATACATTCTTACTGCATATGTAAACGGTGTTCGCACCACACATGTGAGAGCAATAATTATAGTGCTACACCTCCTCTGTAAGTCTTCACTGGTAACCTGTGAAAATGTTTAAAGCATTGCTTATAGAGAAGTACCGTCGTTTGGCGCCATTCCACGAGCGTGCACAATTTTAAAGTGTGACGACGTTAGACATCTATTTACTCGGAATAACATCATCTTTTATATTTTACCAAAAAATTGGCTTATATAAATAAATAAATATATATATATATATATATATATATATATATATATATTGCATCAAAATGCATTAAAATTTACTTCTTTCAAAAAAAAGTTGCATTTGATAATCGTTGCAAAGATATTGTGTGGCTTAAAAAATTGCAACACCCACCATTTTATTCTCTAGGGCCTCTGCTTAAAAATATATATAATGTTAGGGGGTTCTGAGTAATTTTCTAGCAAACAAACGATGATTTTATATGCAGGAGAGAAATGTCAGAATTGGCCTGGGCTTAAGGCTGGGTTCACACCTAATACCGATGTGGCTCCCAGCAGGGATCCGGCGCGTCCTGGTTGACCATTTCAGGTCCGATTTCAGCACAAATTTTTGGCTGAATTCGGACCTGAAACAGACCAAAAGATTTGCACCGGAGCCGCATCGGAGATATGTAAAACGGCTCCATAGAGAGCTGGTAAAAACCTCCTGCTATTGCGAATTGAATGCAGATAATGGGGTGAACGCAGCCTTAGACCCCATATACATTATTTGATTTTCTGCAGATTCTTGTCTTCAGATTTACCAAAACCATGTAGTGCAAGGGCTTGCATGATTACATACAAATTGAAACTTTTTGGGTTTGACCTCATATTATATGGTTTTGGTAAATCTGAAGACAAAAATCTTCAGAAAATCTAATATTGTGCATGGGTTTTAAAGGTCAGGAATGCCTGAAGCTGCTGGAATATGTTTTTTTTTTTTTTTGAGAGGTAAGGACTCCATTTTTATTTTTCTCCTGCTATCAATGGCCAACACGGTACAACACTTCATCCATGTCTTTGGTGATCTCTGATCTCCTTATGAACTGTTTCTTACATGATGGAATATGTTTTTTTAACGGACCAATAAATAATGTGGTCTGTGCTGTAACCCCTTGTATTTTGCTTATGTGTTGTCCTCAGCATTCTCACTTACAATGCAGGACTGCTGGTTCTGCATTGTATGTGATGATGTCAGAGTGCGACTCTTGGTTCTTGCAAATAGAATCAGCTTCACTGGACCGGTCGTGCAGCTGGGAGGACGTCTCAGGGAATAAAATTGCTTTTATTGTTCCCTCCAAAAAAAAGCAGACATTCAACTCTTTCAGTGTGGGAGGAACATTTTATTTTACCCAGAGTTCAGCTCTAAACTTTTTCTTATTAGGATGTAGCAGGAGTGAAACCCCCCGGGAGGACATGGCAGTTCCTGGAATACCCAGTGTGGCAAATTTAATGCAGGAGTCCCAGAATAATATAATATGATGATATTAAAGTGATTTGGCCTTCTAAGCCTCCACCTATAACAGAAGTAACAATTTACTAGTGGAACTCCCTTCTAATTGAGCAATGCATTACTTTTTGCTGGGAAGATTGATTTAACACCTGTGTCTCCTGCAGCTCCCAGATTAATATATTAATTTCCCAAAATAATATTAATGGCGTGTTTTGATGTTGATTCACATTTTCCAGCTGCATCATCATCTGCTACCCACACGGTGAGGTGTACAGCTGCAAGCCAACTCCCCAGAGAGGAAAGCCTGGATCCACAGAAGGCACACAGGAAGAGCTTTATTTTTACTCCTCTCTCTTACTTAAGAACAATACAGACAGTAAAGTATGGTAGTTAATAAAAAAAATTTCTGCAATTAAACTCAGCACTGCCTTCTGTTTATTTTTCTGAGCAGATAATTTTCTCTTCTACCATTATAATCATAGTAGTGTGATGGCCATCTCCGATCTGGACTTATTCAACAGTACAAAAAGTGCTCTAAGAGGAGGTCAAAACTTACAAAAACTCCCTCCAGGTCCCAAAATCACTTGTCTCGAAGACATGGGCCATCATGTAAGTCTAGTACGGTTGGGAGGTGGAAGGAGGGTAACATAATCATCCAACTGCTGCAATCAGTCAGCATTGGAAACCCTGGATATCTTACCCCAAGACATTCAGAATTTGATTCCACTATTCCACAGGGTGGGTTAGCCTTTGAAGATCAATTCCATTAAGTTGACATAGGAAGATAAAAGTGAGTACCAAAAGGTATCTGTATGTATCTTTTTCTTCCTTAGCATCCAGGGATAAATTCCTCATTAGGCACAGTAGATTTATGCCTATGGGCAGCAGAAGCAAAAAGGTGGCTTTTCCCTGCCCATTTATTGATCATATATTTTTTCCCCTCATCATTAGAAATACAGTCATTGCTCGTAAGCTTATTTAGACAGTCATGATATCTAAGCTGAGTTAGAATTAGTAAAACCAGAATACTCTGATCTTAACAGTAGTGGTGCTTCGGGCTTCAAAGTTGCCTACAGGTCCAGTGAAGCAACATCGGCCTTAGGAGTAACACTGAAGGCCCAAACATGGAGGTTTTTAGTTTGCAATTGGCCAATTCCACATGTAATGTCAAAGCTCAGTCATGATCCGATCCTAAGCACTTCCCTTGTCGTTGTCTCTCCCCTTACCCTCCCACATGGCATTGCAGAGAACCTCAGAATGAACCAACCAACCAACAAAAAATAATTGCAGCAGGGCAACAAGCAACTATTTGGTTTTTTGGTCACTATGGCTTGTGGGATGGAGACCTTTGTGTGTACAGTTCTCATGAAAATTCCATTTAATACATACGGTATTTGTTTTAGTATGCCAAAAACCCATATTACCCAAGCATGTAGGACAAACTATGATTGCCATTTTTGCCTACTTATTCTAGTCAGACTCCAGCCATAACTCTTTTTTTAAGTTAAACTTGGTCAGAGTAAATAAGTTGGTAGCTCTCCTTGACCCCCAGAGGAAAACCAAGTTTGGCAATTCTGTAATTTAGCATTGCATTGGCAGTTGAGGAAGGGGCTCTATCTATTCTTCTAGCAAGAAACCCATTCTCTGAGATGCTCCAGCTGCTTACAGCTTCCCAGGACTATGCCTCCAACAGAGATCATTTCCCCTGCTACACCAGCTTGGGTATAGCTTCCTCAATTTCAGCCAGGACAGCTCTAGATCTTCACCCAGACCTGACCTTCAAACACATATACCCCCCATATGCAGCAATCCTAGGAGTATTGCAACTCAGACAGCACTTCTTCCCAGGCCTATGTCTGGTGGGAAAGGGATGGCTCCTATATGTTAACCCAAATATTTTTACCTTTCCCCACCACTGCCAACAAATTCCTAGTAGTGGGTTAAAGAATGACACAGATATTTATACTCCAGCCATATTGCACACTCCTTGAATGAAGGTAGGAGTAAGCAATCAGGTTGGATTTAGAGAAAATAAAGGAAAGCAGCACCATATATCAAATAAGCACTAACTGGATACAGCCAGGTAGCACTAAATTTGATGAGACCCATTTTTTGTAATTGTCCCTGACCCTTCTGGGGAGATTGCAACTCAAAATTCTGCTATGATAGGTACGGCCAGTGCCGTCACTAGGGTCCACGTCACCTGGAATGGTAAAACATGGTGCCCCCCCCCATCGTTATCAGACCAGCTCAGGGTTGGCGGCTCAGCTACTATACCTATACGGCTAACAGGTAGAGTTTAAAGCAGGCCTGCTTTTCATGCAAGCCTTAGGTTATCCTTGTCCAAAATGTGTACCTTCCTTGTTGTGACCTGTTTGCCTTTATCTGAGATTTATCTACTTTCTGTTCCAACAAAACTCCCATATTTTGTGACTACAGCGCTTGCTCTAGGCTACAGCCTTAACATTTTAACTAACGTTAACATTGTGTTCCCAATGCCTGAAACAATTGTCGTGATATTTGGAAAACACAACCATTAGTTTTTGCCTTTTAAGTTCATTTATCCCTTGGAGCTGAAATCTTCTTTAATGGAGTCTGTGTTATTTTATTTAAGCCACAGATAAAGATCCCCTGCATTAATTGAAATTAAAATATGAATCTGTCTGCTTAGGGCACATTTACAAACAAATGCCATCTTATCTGAAAATCCACTAAGTGGACATATACAGTAGCACTCTCCTCTTTTCAGTTTGCAAAGCAAGAGAAAACGCTGCAGGTTATGAAGAGGAGTATTGTCATATTGATAGAAAGGCACGTAAAACTGAAATTATACTTAAAGGGAGCGACTACCATATATATATATATACTGTACAGTTGTGCTCATCCAATCTCTGGTTGTCGGCTTAACTGCTGTTCCAGACTTCTATTCTTTCGTTTAAACACTACAAGGTATGTTTTTCTGTGAGCCTAATCTGCCATATCACCATGAATTTTTCGCTTGTTTAGTGTACCTTTCTGCTATGTTCAAGTGTGGCCACCCTCTGCCTACTTCCCCCCTTAGCTGCCCCGGATCTTCCATGGGATTGGGAACCTGGCCTGGGCTCAGGCTGGGCTGCTTCCGCTACTTTCTGTGACCATTTTAAGTGAACCCATCTGACCATTGTTGTAAGTTTTTAAAACTTACTAACCATATATAAAATGTGTTATAACAGCAATCATGTATTTTGAATGTAAAGCCTGTCTCTTACATTCCTTCTTTTGTATGGATAGGATTGTCTCCACCCTTTATCCTCTGAGTAAACCCTGCTATAGGGGTTGAAACACGTCAGAACAATGTGGTGATCTTACAGTCCAATTCCAACTGGAAGGTTCTACGGGTTGGGGTAGATGGCGCTGTTCCAACTGTTTGTATGGATTTAACTCATATGTGACGCATGGTAATAAGGATGGTCTAATTAGGACCAATGATCTCAGAGTTGTCTTTTTTTCTTTTAAAAATATTTTTCTAAAGATATAATAAAAGACGTTTTATTTGAATGCATATTCAGTCTCTTTGTACTCATGTTGGAGCCAGACAGGTGGGTCTGAGTATTTCAAAAACTACTGATCTACTGACATTTTCTTGCACAACCATCTCTAGGGTTTACAGAGAATGGTCAGAAAAAGAGAAAATATCCAGTGAGAGGCAGTTGTGTGGAAGAAAATGCCTTGCTGATGTCAGAGGTCAGAGGAGAATGGGCAGACTGGTTTGAGATGCTAGAAAGGCAACAGTAAGTCAAACAGCAACTCATTACAACCAAGGTATGCAGAATACCATCTCTAAACGCATAACACATCAAACCTTGAAGCAGATAGGCTACAGCAGCAGAAGACCACACCGGGTGCCACTCCTGTCAGCTAAGAACAGGAAACTGAGGCTACAAATTGCACAGGCTCACCAAAATTGGACAACAGATGATTGGAAAAACATTGCCTGGTCTGATGAGTCTTGAAATTCAGCTGCGGCATTCAGATGGTAGAGTCAGATTTTGGCATAAACAACATGAAAGCATGGACCCATCCTGCCTTGTATCAATGGTTCAGGCTGGTGGTGGTGCTGTAATGGTGTGGGGGATATTTTCTTGGCACACTTTGGGCCCCTTAGTACCAATTGAGCATTGTTTAAACGCCACGGCCTACCTGAGTATTGTTGCTGACCATGTCCATCCCTTTATGACTACAGTGTAGCCATCTTCTGATGGCTCCTTCCAGCAGGATAATGCACCATGTCACAGAGCTCCAATCATCTCAGCACTGATTTCTTGAACATAACAATGAGTTCATTCTACTCCAATGGCCTCCAGATCTCAATCCAATAGAACTCCTTTGGGATGTAGTGGAATGGGAGAGTTGCATCATGGATGTACAGCCGACAAATCTGCAGCAACTGCCTGATGCTATCATGTCAATATGGACCAAAGACTCTGAGGAATGTTTCCAGCACCTTGTTGAACCTATCCAGGCAAAAGGGGGTCCAACATCTTTTATAACTTAAATCAGCTAAATATATTCCTGGTAGGGTTGCCACATCATCCCTTTAATCCGGGACACATATGAATTACACAAGTTCTGAGGCTAATTTAATGCAGATAAGGCACCAAATGAGTTTAATTACCACCTTAATCAGCCACAGAACCTGTGTAATTAGTATGTGTCCTGGATTAATGGGATGATGTGGCAACCCTAATTCCAGGTGCATCAGAATTAAAAGTTATGCAAGGTTATTAGAGCTCATTCACACTACAGTGTTGGTGCACTCTTCTGTATCATTCTGAATGGCACCCCAGCACACCTTGCTACCTGCTTTGCAACTAACAGCAACATATTGCTATAGGGTCTGCAGTCAAAAATGCTACATGCACCTGCTTTGGTGCATTTCTGATGAATAGACTGCCTTACCTCAATGCATGTCAAGGTAGAGAATAACACATGTTAATGAGTATGCACTAACGCAGTGCAATAATGTAAATAGGCCCTAGAGTTAGTCTTCTTTAGAAAGCAGCCACAGCCTGAGAAGAAAAGTTTGTCCCTTGCCAGCAAGCTGTACAGAAGCACCCATCCTCTCTGTGTGGAAGCAATGGCTTCTCTGTAGAGGTCCAACATGCCCCCCGGTGAGTGAGATCTAGAGCTCTCCAACCAGCAAGGAGCAAAGTTAGCAGAAAGTGTGTTGGACATCTGCAGAGAGCCAGGGTTCTCACCACAGTATGCTGGCAGACAACAGGCATCTCCACTATGGTTGTGGCTCCTTTTTTAAGAAAATCAACTGCAATTCATTGAACAGATTCTGTTTTCATACACCTGGAATGTATTTAGCTGATTTAAACTAAAAATTAAGTTAAGCCAGCCATAGATGGTGTGATTTTCTTTCCTGTAACCACGGGTTGCAAGAAAGAAAATCGCCTGATTCTCCCATTAACACAGTAAGTGTTGATGAGTGAATCCCTCCCATGGAGCTATTGTGTCCTTCCAGCAGGGGGGCATGGGGAGCCATTCCTGCTGGGAGAACACACAGTGATTATCGCTAGTGGCTATAACCACTGGCAATAATCGCATGAAAAACCTGACATGCTGGTTGTACCCAAGTTGATTCATGGATCGACTTGGTTACAATCAGCTTGCCCATAGATGATTCAGATCTTGTCTGGTCCTTGCTAAAAAGGTTGAGATTCAAATGATCTATGGCTGACTTTAGTCATTAAAGTGATATTAAAGTCTTAAGTTAAAAGTTTTTTTTAGTTAAAAATAACAAACATGTTATACTTCCCTGCTCTGTGCAGTTGGTTTTGCACAGAGCAGCCCGGATCCTCCTCTTCTCTGGTCCCTCTTCGGTGCTCCTGGCCCCTCCCTCCTGTAGAGTGCCCCACAGCCAGCAGCTTGCTATGGGGCACCTGAGACAAGTCACAGCTCCGTGTCCATTCAGACATGGAAATGTGGCCCACCCCTTTCTCTTCTCATTGGCTGACTGACTTTGATTGACAGCAGAGGGGAGTCCCAGGTAGCCAAGACACTGCTGCAACATCACTGGATCTAGATGGAGCTCAGGTAAGTATTAGGGGGGCTGCTGCACACAGAAGGTTTTTTTTATCTTAATACATAGAATGCATCAAGTTAAATAACCTTCTGCCTTTACAACCACTTTAAACCTCAGAAAGAATACAATGGCAGCTTATCTTCAACCGTTTGTTACCTGGAACACCTTCACACTCACTTCAGGGCTGTTGTACAACAATTAAATGGTTTGTAAACTTTAGACGGTAGTCAGATGTAAAAGAATGACCACACTACCCAAATAATTCCTTTAAGCAGGGTGTGACTATAACATATATATATATATATATAAATATACATACTTTTGGCAATATAATGTGTGTGTGTGGGGGTATATATATTATATATATATATATAGTATATATACACTATATTGCCAAAAGTATTGGGACGCCTGCCTTTACACATACATGAACTTTAATGGTATCCCAGTCTAAAGCCTCGTACAAACGGGACGACGATCGTACAATCGTATGTTGCATAATGTAACTTGCATACTGACAGCACTACACGATCGTACGAGCACAGAAAGAACGTTCAGGTGCATGTAATTAGCATCCGGCCGTTCCTGACTTCGGAGCATGCGTGTTTTCCACAATACAACTTGTTGTACCAACTGCTCTGTACACACGATACAACGGTCGTGTGAGCGCTTGTTGGTATGGCCAAGTTTTCTAGTCTGCTCATACAACTCCCTTGTATGACCGTCGTATGTTCGACTGTTCTAATCGCGCATACGAACGATCGATATCGCATACAACGGTCGTTAGTACGACCTGTTGTATACGATCGTCGTCCCGTGTGTACGAGGCTTTAGTCTGTAGGGTTCAATATTGAGTTGGCCCACCCTTTGCAGCTATAACAGCTTCAACTCTTCTGGGAAGGCTGTCCACAAGGTTTAGGAGTGTGTCTATGGGAAGGTTTGACCATTCTTACAGAAGCACATTTGTGAGGTCAGGGACTGATGTTGGACGAGAGGGCCTGGCTTGCAGTCTATGCGATAATTCATCCCAAAGGTGTTCTATCTGGTTGAGGTTTGGACTCTGTGCAGGCCAGTCAAGTTTCTCCACCCCAAAGCTGCTCATCCATATCTTTATGGACCTTGCTTTGTGCACTGGTCCAAATCATTTGGTGGACGGAGGATTATGATGCGGGGTTGTTTTATAGGGGTTGGGTTTGGCCCCTTAGTTCCAGTAAAGGGAACACTTAAGGTGTCAGCATACCTAGACATTTTGGACAATTTCATGCTCCCAACTTTGTGGGAACAGTTTGGGGATGGCCCTTCCTGTTCCAATCTGATTGCGCACCAGTGCACAAACAAGGTCCATAAAGACATGGATGAGCGAGTTTGGGGTGGAGGAACTTGACTGGCCTGCACAGAGTCCTGACCTCAATTCGCTAGAACACCTTTGGGATGAATTAGAGCAGAGACTGCGAGTCAAGCCATCTCGTCCACATCAGTGCCTGACCTCACAAATGCGCTTTTGGAAGAAGGGTCAAACATTCCCATAGACACTCCTAAACCTTGTGGACAGCCTTCCCAGAAGAGTTGAAGCTGTTATAGCTGCAAAGGGTGGGCCAACTCAATATTGAACCCTATGGATTAAGACTGGGATGCCATTAAAGTTCATGTGCATGTAAAGGCAGGTGTCCCAATACTTTTGGTAATAGTGTGTATATACAAAACATTCCAGCTCTGCACACTAGAGCATATCTTCCTGCCATTCTACTTTTTATTTATGTCTTGAGACAAAATCCTGTACTGTGCACTTTTGTTGGGTTTGTCATAACAAATGTTTGTATTCCCTCACACTATGTCTTCATACTGTGCATGTGCCTGCAGAGTTGTCAGTTGGTGGATACAAAACTAACAAGGACAAATTGGTTGAAAACTATAACTAAATCTCATGCCATGAAAAATGTTGAGATGGAGATACAAAACATAGAAATGAAGAATAAATGTACTTGTCATGCTCATAGCCTCTGAAACCACCCTTTATATTGTATGTAAAGTCTTTTTTTTTTCTAGTTTTGGGGAAGGGTCACATTCCCTGTCAGGTTTCTATTGCCGTCTATATCCCCCTGGGGGAAGATTCTCCCCTATATTCATTCTGGTAGCTAGTATTACTGAGGCAGAAAGTGATGGGAAATGCAAAATGTTGTCAACAGAGCAAGAAATGAGGGGTGATCCTCCAATAGCCTCCACCTGCCTCTGTGATAGTTTTCTCAAGTTCTGACGTGCTCCCAGGATAGGAAGTGAAGGTGAATCTCCCCGGCGGAACATAGGAAGCAAAAAGTAACTTGGTAGGGGTTTTAATGCTTCCCAGCTGTATCCACAACTAAAAAAAGTTGATCTGTACATGTATTTGAAAGTCAAATTCTGGGCTTTGGCCAACTATTTCCCATACCACCCTCCCTTATGCTGAGATTGCCCCTATACAGGTTATCAAGTCAGTTCCTGAGGACTCTGGAAGCAGAACATAGGACAGGGATAAGCAATTACCCCCCAGATGTTGCAAAACTATAAGTCCCATCATGCCTCTGCCTCTGGGTGTCATGCTTGTGGCTATCGGAGTCTTGCTATGCTTTATGGGACTTGTAGTTCTGCAACAGCTAGAGGTCCGCTAATTGCATATCCCTGACATAGGATATTGTAAAGACATGGGATTAAGAAGGAGTAAAGAAAGAAATTGATAAAATGACAGTGAATATAGTATCAACTGATGCTGAGGTCACTATTGGTATCACCAATCCAACAATTAGCATAATGAAAATCTTTGATGGTGCATCAAAGGACAATTGTTTTAGTGCATGATGGCAACGCTGAAAAAACTCAAATGCTTGAAACTGAGTCCAAAGCCTTTTCACCAGCTATGCCACATATAGTACCAAAGAACATTTCTGCTACAAGCAGCATGTTATCTTCTATTGCTAATTGTGTTGGAAGTGCCTTGCAATCACCAGAACAGATTAAAGATGATATTGTGTGTCCAAAAGTTTTCCATACTGTGCCAACCTCAAACTGTCAATGAGAACAGAAATCTTACAAGGCCATCAGAGATCCCTCGGAATATTTCTGTCTGTTCTCTTTTCCCTGAAGATGAAGTAACGATTGTTAATAATGCAGATGATATCAATGCCAATCATGCTGAAGACTAAAAACCTGTATCTGATATAACCCATGCAAATTCTAGCCACACAACATTAGTTGGCGTGTCTACATAATTTAAGCCATATGATAAGGTCAATTCAAGAAAGGGCTTTTCTAGTTGTGCTGTTATTGGTTCTTTAACAAATAAAGGTTTGCCTTCCAAGGAACCATAAGGTCATTAATTGCCTCAGAGTCATGCCACATAATTCAAGAAGAGAAAAATGTTCATAATGTCAGCTTGATCTCTATCTTTTGTAACCTCAAATCCCTATTCCAGGGTAAATACATTTTTTTTACAGAAATCTTGTAAAATAGAATCAAGCAGAAGATCATATAAACAGACAATTGAGTCAGTGGAAAGGAATGAAGGCCACAAACAAAAAAATGAAAGGGGTACCCAGGCTCCCAACTATCGTACAACAAACTGTGCTTCCATTTCAAATGTTTGGTATGCCCACTGCATGTCAGTCTCTTGCTTTATTCCACAAAATTTAGAAACAGAACCAACACTCAACACTAAAATTCCACACAAACGTATTCCTGTAAAGAGGACTATTTGACCTTCACTGGCCAGTAAAGCTTATTATACATACACTAGTATGGAAAACAAGACTTTTGGGAGCTTTTTTTTGGAGTACAAAAGTTGCCAACTACAACAGGGCCTATCTAATCTGACTCTGAATCATTTAGATGTTCATTGGAATGATTGTATATGTGCCTTCATGAGGAGGGGCACTCGCCGTGTTTGAAGGAAGAAAAATGCTTACTAAGACCCTAAGAACACCATCCCTACAGTCAAGCACGGAGGCGGAAACATTATGCTTTGGGGCTGTTTCTCTGCTAAAGGTACTTACCAACTTTGCCACATTGAAGGGCCAATGGATGGGGCCATGTATTGTAAAATCTTGGATGAGAACCTGCTTCTCTCAGTCAGAACACTGAAGTTGGGACATGGATGGGTCTTCCAGCATGACAATGACCCAAAACATACCGCCAAGGCAACAAAGGATTGCCTTGATCTCCATTCTCCAGATCTTAATCCTATAGAAAATGTATGGAGGAAGCTGAAACTTCGAGTTGCCAAGTAACAGCCAAGAAACCTTAAGGATTTAGAGATGATCTGTAAAGAAGAGTGGACCAAAATCCCTCCTGAGATGTGTGCAATCCTGGTTACTAACTACAAGAAACGTCTTACCTCTGTGCTTGCCAACAAGGGTTTCTTCCAGACTAGCAACCTGAAAGGTGTGCGGCTTCCAGGCTGCTAGTTTGTCCCAAATGAGTAGGCTGGAAGGTAGTGGACCAGATGTTCCAAAAATACTCCACAATGTCCACTTGGAGTACCTGGGGTGGAGGGTGATGGAGTCACTACGGTGGGGGACTAGAGGCACATCCCAGGGTCAGCGTCTACATGTTTAGTTCCGGAAGCCAGAACTTCATCAGGACACGTGGGATAGTCAGCTGTCATTTCCACCCTCCACCCCAGGAACTCCAAGTGGACATCGTGGAGTATTTTTGGAACATCTGGTCCACTACCTACCAGCCTACTCAGTTGGGACAGACTAGCAGCCTGGAAGCCACACTTGAGTCCAATTTATCTGAGTGGAGCTCCCTGCACATCAGAGTATTGAACAAGCCAAGAGATAACAGCACAGACCATCGATCCCCAACAGGAGGGACAAACGCATAGAGGACAGTGAGTACGCCAGCTATCATCACACGGATATGTATATTTACAACAAATTCTAGCAGCAGGTAGAGATTACCTGATAGACTCAGGAATCTCCCCACACATGACAACTGCTTCCTTAGCATAGTGTACGGTAGCCTCTGCTTTATAACCCATAACACACTGACAGCAGCCCTCTCTCAGGAGTATAGATCTCCAAGTATGTGTGTGTGCTGTTTCACTTCATCCTCTTGATTACATCTATGGATGGCCGGCTCAGCATTGTAGTAGCAGGGACTTTTCTAGTATCGGCTGAATCTGGCAATCAAGAATAGGCTGCTTTATATCTGTTCCTTGGATAACCCTTATGACCATATGGTGACATCTATTATTAGCATTCACATCCCATGATTCATTGACTTAGGACTGGTGATATATTGATAGTGGACCTTATTTTTGGGTATTAGGACCCTAGGAGTGTTCCATTGCTCCATAGAGGTACAGCCTTCAGTCGCTGGCAGAGGCTTTAAGGTGGAGAACTGTACCTACTGAAAGCAGGAGCACAAGGGGTCCTTGATCGAGTGGTTGAGGGCACCCTATGTCATCTGCGTGGTGAAGAGGGGAGGCGCTGTTGGGAGGGTTACTCAGGGAGTTTTACCATCACTCATTTTAAGGGGGGGTTTGTGTTTGGTAGAGAAGGGTTGAGAGTGCTCACAGGCAATTGAGGATGTCTATATGCTATATATTTTTGTAACAATAAACTTGGTAGATTACACAGAATGGGTTGTGCATGGTCTTCTTGTTTTTTATTCTTTTGTGATATATATGTGTGACAGCACTCCCCCCCCCCCCCGGTAATATATAGGGTGAATATTGCCTTCTTATATATGGAGCAGGATTCCCATAGTGTGCTTTCTTTTGAGTCAATATTTGGTCAGGATCAGTGATGTCCTCAATTCTGAGAAATACAGGCCGATACTTATCTATCATGCCTTACCATCAGGGAGGCGAGTGATTGGCCCCAAATGTATTCTGCAGCAAGACAATGACACCAAACAGCCAATGTCATTGGGAACTATCTTAAGTAGAACAAGGAGTCCTGGAGGAGCCCACAGAACCCTTGTCTGGGATTACAGGAAGATAGGAGTAAATGAGGCAGCCTACAACCACAGAATTAGAACCACAGGAGTAAGGACCACTGGAGAAGAGGAAGTACCTTTTAATGTGACATGACCAACCAGAAGACCGCAAAATGTAAGGGACTGCTGTACCTTTGGTACAAGTTTACCTTTGAGGCATGGCCCCACCTTGCTTAATCATCACCACATAAAGAAATGAGTGATATCACCACTCCCTCTGGTCACTGACACCACTACAGTGCTAGTTAGGACTGAGAAGAGAACTCAGGCAAGGTAAACATTGAAGGGGTGGAGGGAGATCTTTGCAGAGACATTTCCACTCCTATATGGGTAACAGTGTCTCTAAGAGCAGTAGAAAAAAATGGGTCACCAGTCCTGTGTGCTGCATGGCATAGCAGTGTAAATCTTATTATTGGAAGAGAAGAACAAATCCTCTGGCAGGTTAAGCAGCTCCTCTATATTTGTATTCCATATCTGAATGTAGCTATTTGAATGGAGTTTAGCTTTCATGCCATGTGCAAATAGGGTGTATTATGGTGCCCCCTCACAGGTGACGTGGCTAGCCCAAGGAACAGAGTCTAGGTACCAGTTGGTCTTCACCAGAGCTTCTGATAGTTGAAGTGGGCTAGAAACCCTAGTGGTCTCCAGTTTCCTTTGCTCAAATTGGCACAAGGTCATGGACCCCAGGATTGCCCACCAAGTAGTTGCTGGAACAAGTGTTGAGACTGGCGGTATACAAAGGTTGGGTCTAGGCAGACTGGTACAGTTTATTAGCTATAGAGTACAACAATTATCAGATGTTATCAGGATTGAAGCACTTTATGTAAGCTAAGGTTAGATGGCATCCATCCACGGACCTTAAAGGAATTGAGCTCTGTCATTTCAAAGCCATTGTATCTCATTTTTAGGGACTCCTTAATGACTGGAATAGTACCACTGGATTGGCGTAGGGCCAATGTGGTGCCCATATTTAAAAAGGGATCAAAGTCTTTACCAAGTAACTATAGACCTGTTAGTTTAACTTCTATAGCTGGGAAGATACTGGAGAGTTTAATAAAAGACCACATAGATGAGTTCTTGTTGGATAAAAAGATTTTAAGCAACAGACAGCATGGATTCATGAAAGACAGAAGTTGTCAAACAAACCTGATTTCTTTTTATGAGGAGGTAAGTAAAACCTTGGACAGAAGGGTGGCTGTGGACGTGGTATACTTGGATTTTGCAAAAGCGTTTGACACCGTTCCCCACACACGGCTAATGTGTAAGGTAAAGTCTACAGGCTTGGAAAGATCAATTTGTAAATGGATAGAAAACTGGCTAAAAGACCGAATTCAGAGAGTAGTGGTGAATGATTCTTATTCTGAATGGTCTAAGGTTATCAGTGGTGTACCCCAAGGTTCAGTGTTGGGACCCTTGCTTTTCAATATATTTATAAATGATATAGGGTCTGGGATTAAAAGTACAATTTCAGTGTTTGCAGATGACACCAAGCTATGCAGTGGAATAACTTCCTTGCAGGAGGTCTCCAACTTACAAGCCGACCTCAATGCACTGTCTAATTGGGCGACTGCGTGGCAAAT
>BLSH010171671.1:468926-499011 GCA_018402905.1 Glandirana rugosa
TTCCAGTATACCGTCGGACTCCTGGCAAATATATGTATATATATATTTTTTTTTTTTTTTTTGGTTGAACTGGATGGACTTGTGTCTTTTTTCAACCTGACTAACTATGTAACTATGTAACTATGTTAGTAACTCTTTATGTGCTTTACCTAACATCAATCATCTCTTGTTTGGGTGCATTATATTGCAAGGTTCCTTGTAATTTTGAAGAAATGTTTTTTCTAAGTAATCCTTTATGTCTTCAAAGGGACTTTCACTGAATGAAAGATTTTAAAGGGCTATCTGTAAATAAAAGGGTTACTATTTATCTTATTCAGCATTCAACACATCTAAGAATGTTGGATTCCTGGTCCATTGCTGTAGTTCCATTCATTGACCCCCTACTTCAAAGAACAGTACTAAGGCAAAGCTCTGCAAACGCTTTGTCAAAGCTTCCTGTTCACACTGATCTTATGCAAGCTGAAGCCTATGTGAAACGGTCCTCAGGCTGCCATATGACCTTCTTCAGTTGACCGTTGAGCTGTCAATCATCATCAGGAAATGCTGTTACTGACATGATCTCAAGGTGAGAAAAGATTCACAAAAAATGTAAGACTATCTTAACAAAACTGTATACAGAGAGCACGGTGCCAAACATACTGAAAAATATACAGTATTTTGGGTTTACATATAGTTTGAGGTCTATTTATAAGTGTTTTCACTCAAGAGTCAGACAACTTTCACCCAGAATGTAAACATTTTTACAATTAAACTAAAGTGTTAAATGTGTGACTCTTGGTTGAAAGTTGTGCCAATCTTATGTGAAAACAGTTTAAAACATACCCCTTTAAAATGGTGGACACACACCAGAGGCAGTTAAGTAAAAGACACCAGGAATGATCAATGCCATCAGATATGAAGCTGATCCTAAGGGAAGAGAAAAGAAAATTATTATCAATAAGTGAAGCACATGATATACTTTTAGATTTGTATGCAAAGCTAAAGTGACCAATCAGCATCAGCACCAATGCAGACACTGTAATAATGGCAACTGATTGGTTGCTATGGAGGGATCACATTTTCATATAAGAGCTTTCAGAAATTCCAGAGCCATCAATCTTCTTTGAGCTTTCTTGGAGTTCATATCGATTTACTTACCAGTAGATCAAAGCCATGATTCAGGCTGATCAATATTCATCACTTCGACTGGACGATCATTATAATTATCATCATTATATACCTCTGTAAGTATAAGGAATGGGAACTGAGCATGAACTGTGGGACTTCTTAATTTACATTTTCAAGAGCAGCCAAAACACTTTGCTCAATACTTATGTGCTGCTGTTGGATAGTTCATCACTTTTTGTCTGGTAAATGTTGTCAGTCAGCAGGACAGAAAGTGAGGGAAATTCTGATCCCGAGTCCTGATGGACAGTAGATAACTGACAGTGGTTCTAATCCTTCCCCACTTCCCCCAAAACTAAGCTAAGAAAGTGTTGTATGTATTTATGTGCCTATTGTAGCAATGACCTCCAAAGCAGCTGCTGGATTTTATCAGGCACCACACAGATATTCACCAACCCTGTAGTAGTGACAATCAGACAGACTTCAAGGCTTTCAATCTTCTTTTGAAAAATGTATTGGCTCAAAAGTCTTTGAGGGAGGGTTAGGGTTACAGGATACTCAATCACAGCAGCAAAAATCCATTCACTCAATAGTGTCTTCTAGTAACTTTTTGCTTCTGCCACAGGCTAATATGAACTCTGTCGGCCCAGAGAGGTGGCTACCTTTTTGTATCTTACGCCTCTGCCACAAACCAGGTTAGGAGCCTTGAGACCTCTCTCACAGACCAAATGAGGACCTTTAGGCCCACGCAGGCACTATATGAAAAATGCTTTTCTTCAGATTTAGCCTCTTTCCCCAGGTGAAGGGCCTGAGAGGTACAGACCGAACCTTCTTCAGTCAACAGACCCCCCTACTGAATCAGAGCAGAGCGCAATGGATGTCACCTTTATAACATCCTATACTGCAATAACATCTGGACCCATATTATATCTGTAGTGCAGACCCCTGAAAACTCCTTCTGATTTTTCCTAGGTTCTCTTTTCTTCTGGGTCCGCAGGCAGCCAGTTACACAACACTTTGGATATCTTTGGAAAAGATATCCAAAATTAAGGAATTAGGAGGGCAATGTCAATAGTGACTATTCATCAGACACACTATCCAATCCATCCTCTTCAGTTTCTTCCCACACAGATCGACCTTTCCGCAAAAGAAAGGACTCTTCGCGTAATTCTTCAGAAAGTATACCCTCACAGGCAAACAAAAAGCGCACAACGGAGACTGGACCCACCAGAGACACTGGTGGCAAAGGTAGTAGGCACAACAATATATCACATACAACACAAGGTGGAGGACAAAATAAGGGCACCAATAATCCACAAAGTGCTAAATTAAATAAGGATTTGGGAGCCAAAGCTAAGATCCCCTCAGAAGGTTTTTTAGGCAAGGACATACTCCCCCAGACACCAACCACACAAAAAGGAATGGAACTTTATGTGGTAAAGACCACTCAGAAGGAAAACTCAACATAATCAACTTATCTTCACATGTTCTCTCACCCATAGAATGGCAAGTATTGACCTTGGGACTCTCTTTTTGTCCTAACAAAAGTATGGACAAATTCAAGATGATCAAAGATGTCAATTTATTTGCTAGGGAACTTTTATTTAAAAGTATATTTTCAAAACCTATCCCAAAAGAGCCTGAAGTACAACCAAAGTTAACAGCAGCAGATTTAAGGGATCTCAATTTACTTTTTCAGGAGAGTGAACATGTGGGATCAATCTGGGAGTATGAATCAAATTTAGATAGTGAAGAAAGTGAGGAGGAGGAGGAAGTAATTAATACCAAAAACTAAAAAAGAAGTCACATAAATTCCCGCCCCTTAATACCAATCCAGCAATAGCTCTATTTGTCCAACAAATCACAAGAGAAATTAAAACTCTTAAGTTGAACTCAGAATTTGGCAACCTTAATTTCGAACAAAGGTCAGCTTTGAGATCTTTGAAAGATAATTCAGATATAACGGTGAAAGCCTCAGACAAAGGAGGTGACATAGTTCTTATGGACAACTCCATGAATGAAAGCATGTGCCTAAAAATTCTCAATAATACTCAATGCTACAAGAAAATCTCCCTGTCACATACCTGGTGGACGAGTCTGACTTATGCAGGGGACAACCTCTCTTACGGCCCTGGTTTGGGAACCCCTGAAAGTGTAGACAGGGAGCTGGGGAGCACAGGGGGGCACGAGGGCTGGACCTGGTCGCCGGTTGGTGGGTGCAGGTCCGCTGAAGCTCGTGCTTGGCAGAAGCGTAGTGGTACAGTCCGGGTCGGCAACGTGCTGGCAAAGCGGTACAGAAGGATGAGACAGGTGGATGGTCGGGATGCAGGCAGGGTCGGCAACGTGCGGGCAGCAGAAGTACATGGGATCAGGCAGGAGAGGGGTTGTAGACAAGCCGGAGGTCGGGGCAGGCAGAGAGCAAACAAAGTCCAAAGACAGCCGGGGTCTCAGATGCAGGAAGTCACTTCAGAGCAGACACGGGGACACAGGTCACGGTAACGCTGTAGAACGAACAGCACTTGCTACAGGAAGCGGGAAGTTCAAATAGAGCTGCTCCTCCATGAGCTAGAGGAAACAACAATCAAGTGCAATTACCCCTTAGCACAGTCTTCTTCTAACACTCCCCTTCAGTTGTAAGTCAATTTTATGATAAATTCTATTCCCTTGTCGATGAGGCTTTTCGAGAGGGAATAATTGTACAGGATCTTTGGGAATTCATTAGGGTCAAACACCCACATACACCAAGCTTCTATGCACTTCCAAAAGTGCTTAAGAATAAATTGAACCCTCCAGGAAAACCTATTATTTCTGGCAATGGTTCCATTTCAGAGGGAATCAGCCAAGTCATTGACCAACATCTTAGACCATATGTGGTAAATTTGACCTCTTATGTCAAGGATACCATAGGTCTATTAAAAATATTGGACAACCTAACTATTCCAGAATCGGCCTTCCTAGTTACTATAGATGTGGAATCACTATATAATAGTATTCCTCACCACTTGGGAATGGCAACCATTAGATGAGTTTTGCAGCAGGAATCCACACATGAATGGAAATCAAATATGTTAATTTTGCAGATGCTAGAATATATTTTACACCATAATGTGTTTTTGTACAAAAACTCCCACTACCTCCAGGTGCAGGGCGTCGCTATGGGCACCTCTTGTGCCCCGAGCTACGCAAACTTGTACCTGGGGGAGTGGGAGAAGGATTTATTACCCAATGATCAGTTTTTGAATTATACACAGCACATCATTCTTTGGTCCAGATACATAGATGGTGTATTGTGTATTGTGCATATGGGATGGCCCAGAAGGAAAACTTAAGGAATTCCTTAGAGTTATGAACTGCAATAATTTGAATCTGTTTTTCACGATGGTATATGACCAATCCAGGATTGATTTCCTGGATGTCGGTATTATCAAGGGACCTAGAGGAAAGGTAACCAGTAGGTTATTCAGGAAGGAGACAGCCGGCAACACTTTGTTGCATGCCGGCAGCTTCCACCCTGAACCACTGAAAAGATCTATACCCTTTAGTTAATTCCTACGTATTAGAAGAAACTGCACGCCAACTAAAGACTTTCAAGTAGAAACAGACAAATTCAGTGAGAGATTAATCAATAGGGGCTATACAAAAAGTTCCTTAAGAAAGGCATTTAATAGAGTGAAAAACATGGATCGACATGATCTTCTATTTAAATCCAAACATAGCTACGGTACTCCAATGAACATAAAAAAATTAGGAATATCCTAACTAAACATTGGTCTATCCTCACTGGGGATCCAGTTATTGGTAGTTTTATTTCAGCACAGCCCAAAATTACCTATAAAAAGGCAGGATCAATTGGTCAAGCTTTGGTACACAGTGAATGCAAAGGAACTGAGAGGGGAGACCCCTGTAAAACTTGGTACTTATCCTTGTGGCTCCTGCTCTATGTGCCCGGTCATTAGGAAGAGAACTAGGTTTAAATTGCCCAATGGGGAGAATTTCCATTTAAAACATTTTGCTAATTGTAGAACACAGGGTGTTATATATCTTATGCAATGCCAGTGTGGAGCCTTCTACATTGGCAAGACACGTCAGGAATTTAGACAACGTATTATCAAGCATATGCATAGCATGCAAATTTGTAATCTTTATTTGCCTCTAGGCCATCATGTAGCAAAGAGACACAGATATAGAATGCCAGAGGTCAATATTACGGTAATTGATAGGGTTCATGTTCCGGCCAGGGGTGGTGATTGGAATAAAGTCCTGCTCCAGCGGGAAATGCGCTGGATCAGTCGCCTAGATGCCACCACCCCCGGGCTTGAATGAGACTGAAAGTTATAGGCCCTTTTTGGAGGGTTTTCATTCAGGGAAAACAGATTGAGTATGTGATTATACAACTAGCACATGGGAATTCTCATGGATAGACCTCCCAATGAGTGACCAAATTTGGTCTTGGTTACTCCACTCTTTTATGCAGATTGAATGAGAAAGCACGCTCACACTTTTTGGGTTTTACCAAATATATATATATATGTATACAATTACAATTATTGTTAAAAGTCTTGTTATTTGATGCAAAATAATGTAATTGCTTGGTATCTAAGAAACCAAATGGCCCTGATTGATTCGGACCATCGGGTTTCATTTTGCAATCTGTATTTGTTTATACCTTATATCTGTACAATATTCTGACTCGGTCCAGTTCAGCCATGCCATGGCCCATGGAACCCTGTTCAAATATGGTCCCTCTGAGGGGGCTTGTCATACCAGGTGGAGATCCCCTCTTCCTGTGGAAGAGACTGGCCCATGCTGTACCCGGCACAGAAAGGCCCCCACTGTTTTCAGTGCGGGGCCTGTTTGTGTTTTCCCGCCTTGATGCGGCTAGGTTAGCAAGCATCACAGGTAGGAACCTTCTGTGTCTGCGGTTTTAGTCCCATGGGAGCCCAGGCCTCTTGGATGTTACGCATCCTGAGGGTGGGCTCCTTTTCAGGCATCTATCCGGTTCGTCTGGATATGACGCCAGAGCGCGTGACGCACCAGATCACGCATGTGCGCTCAAGCGCAATATAGGGACGCCGGGAACGGTGTTCAGCGCCATTTCCAGCCAGACCTTGTGGAAAGCTGTAGCTCAGTTAGCAGCTCAGCCGACCACACCAGAAGAGTGAACTCCATAGCTAGTGGATTCAGGTAACTAAGCTTTCTCCTTGCATACTCTCCTATTGAAAGGGTGTTGGCTCCTTGCTTTTGGTTGTGTTATATGCAATTTGCTCTTTTTGAGAAGATGTTTAACATGGGGTTCTTTTTGGTTGGTGGGCTCGTTTGTGACCCACCAAGCCCATGTTTTGTATGATTATACTTGAATTAGCTTTTGCTTGTCTATACTACTGCCATCAACAGGCCACACCATATAGAGATCTTTCTGTTTATAGAGAAGCTTTGCCAGGTATGCAATGGATAAATGCTGGGATACCTTCACTTTCATTATTATCTTTTCCCTTTTTCTCTAATGGGCTTATCTTTGAACCCCGATCATTGGGGAGTATCCCCAGAGGTTCCTGTACAGCATGTAAGGCATCGGTCTTCCCACGGGGGGTTTATGGTTACCTACCGCCTGAAGGCTGTCCCTCCTTTGAAGGTCAAGCAGTGTAAGTTTGGGCCCTCTTTGATGGGGTGTCAGTATGTCTCTGTTGGACTGAACTTGCCATTAAAATGTAATCTTTATATCCACAGAAGATGGTATAATATCCCTGATGAAGATATTCATTTTTAATCCCTTCAAAATGCGTCGGATGTCCCCATGGACTTGTGTCACTCACAGTCTGATGGTTTCACCATCCTAGGGGAATACCATTTTCAAACTGGAATACATCAAATGGTGTTTGTGTATCACTATCAATATGCAATATACAATAATGTGATGGATATTTTTGGAAATGTTTATATCATGTGCTTTATCTTTTAAGAAATGTTGTATGAAATAAAACATGTTTTTTATGAAAAATTATAAAATTTCTAAATCATTACTCAATTGCCTTAAAAATCCCTTTGCCATTTGAGGTTCTTTCTTTTTTAGACACTTGAGCAGTCTTTCTCACAATAACCAGGCTCTGGATGTCTTTTTAGGCTTTATAGCTGGTTAAACTTGGATGGGCTGAGGGGAAAGCTTTAGGATACCCCACAATTTAGTGCAAAAAATATTTGGAGGACTCTTTCTACTCTGTCTACTCTCTTCAGGGTCACCCCCCCCCCCCTTCTTTGCAGAGGATAGATCCTGAAGCACTTCTGGGACTCCCAGCAAGGCAAATCCCATTTTAACAGCGCTAACACAGTCACACAAGGCTAATCAACAGGTAGTCACTAAGATTACACTTCCAGGCCTCTACTCACTGTGTCTCCAGATACTTGGATACCTCTTGTCTATTATTGGCTCTACACTGTATTGTGAATATCCAGGCTGGATCCTCATTGCACCCCCTTGACTTGGCTCTGAACTGCTTCCAGAAAAAATAACCCCCCCCCCTTCCCCCACAGCTCTTTTCTTTCTGAGCTGAACCTTGATGAACTCTCTGCAATAGGCTTCCCAGCACCCACTGAGCTGGAACCTTGGTGAATTCTCTGCAGGCTTCAGCTACTCAGCGGCCCTTCAGGCTGGGATCTCCTTCTCCAAGACAAGAACCCTGCTGCTCCAGGCCTCAGACTATTTATCTATGTCTCGGTTACCTACTGGGCACTCCTCCCCAAGGATTGGCCAAGATCTCATAAATGTTCAGGCCCAGTGTCAGCCTCTCCATTCTAGAACCTACTAGAAGGCAGGGAGAAGTAGTCAGGCCTCCAGCCTGTGAGTTCCAGAGCGGCCAAAACTAATCACACACTGCTCCACTGCTTACAGAAGAGCCAACTGAATAAATTTACCTGAACCTCTCTAGCTATCTATTCTAGGAGGGTGCTACAAATCTATGTTTAGGACCACGGGCAAAGCACAGGTTCACTTTAACTACTTGCCGACCGCAGTATGACGGCGACAGAGTGGCTCGATATCGCAAACCACCGTCATATGGCGGTGGCTGCGATATCTCTCACTGTGAGCGCACGCTCCACCGGAGGCACGCTCGCGCGCTCACTGTGTTTGGGGGGGCCGGGGAGTGGGTAGGGTGGACTCAATCGCCGCCGATCCCCCCCCGCCCGCAGTGAAAGAACGGAGGTCTGTGTAAGTAAACACGGATCTCCGTTCTGTTAGAGGGGGAAGGGCTGTGATCATAGGCTTCCTGTATGTGGAAGCCATGATCACTCTCTTCCCCCAGCCAGGGCAGCCCACATACAGTTAGAACACGCCCAGGTAACACAGTTAACCCTTAGAGCGCCCCCTCCAGGTTAACCCCTTCACTGCCAATGGCATTTTCACAGTTATCAGTGCATTTTTATAGCACTGATCTCTGTATAAATGCCAATGGTCCCAAAAAAGTGTCAAAATGGTCCAACATGTCCGCTGCAATATCGCAGTATGGCTAAAAATCGCAGATCGCCACCATTACTAGTAAAAAATAAAAGAAATAATAAAAACCCCAGAAATTAATTCTCATCATCCGTAAACGCAGCAACTTTTGCACAAACCAATCAATAGACGCCGATTGCGATTTTTTTAACCAAAAATATGAGGAAGAATATAAATTGACCAAAACCGATGGAAAAAAATGTTTTTTTTATATATTTTTTTTGGATTTGTATTTTAGCAAAAAGTAAGAAATTTGTGTTTTTTTGCAAAATTGTCGCTCTTCTATTGTTTATAGCAGCGATCAGAAATGATGCAGAGAAAGTGCAAAAAGTGCTCTGGTTCTAAAGTGGGAAATCCTTCCGGGGCTGAAGTGGTTAAGCTTGATATAAAGCTTCTAAGCTGCTGGAAAGAGGAAGTGTCTACTCATTTTTTCTTTTTATATTGACAGTTTATAATTCAGAAATGAAACTCTAACAGGTCTGCTAAACAAATGACTGATATACTGTGTTACATCAAATCAATTTCAGCTTCGTTCATTTATCTTTTTGGCTACATTTCCCAGAAATGAGTGAAGCAAATTAATCAAAGGCAGCATGTGTCTCGGGATGGATCAGAAACAAGGTGTCAATAAACACATGACAAATTGATCATTAGGATTCTGAATTCACAGCCCATTTCCTGTATATTTTGTGCCTTTTATTACAGCAAAATATCTGGCATTTGAGTGTTTATGGATCTGCTTATTGAAAACAATAATTATAAGTGTTAAAAACCTGAGTTTTAACTGAAAATCAGGATATTATGTTTAAACGAGGAGCTGCTGAAATCACATAATGTATGACCAATTAACCACTTAAGGCCCGGAAGGATTTCCCCCTTAATGACCAGGCCATTTTTTGCGATATGGCACTGCTTCGTTTTAACTGACAATTGTGCAGTCGTGCGACCCTGTACCCAAACAACATGTATGTCCTTTTTTTTCCCCACAAATAGAGCTTTCTTTTGGTGGTATTTGATTACCTCTGCGTTTTTTATTTTTTGCGCTATAAACAAAAAGAGAGCGACAGTTTTGAAAAATAAAAACAATATTTTTTACTTTTTGCCATAATAAAAAAACAAAAAAATGTAAAAAAAAACAAATGTATTCATCCATTTAGGCCAATATGTATTCTTCTACATATTTTTGTTAAAAAAAATTGCAATAAGCGTATATTGATTGGTTTGCGCAAAAGTTATAGCGTCTACAAAATAGGGAATTGATTTATGGCATTTTTTTTTTTTACTAGTAATGGCGGCGATCAGCGATTTTTAGTGGGACTGCGACATTGCAGCGGACAGATCGGAGACCTAACTGACATTTTTTACACTTTTTTGGGAACCAATGACATCATTACAGTAATCAGTGCTAAAAATATGCACTGTTATTGGACTAATGGCACTGGCAGGGAAGGGGTTAACACTAGAGGTGATCAAGGGGTTAAATGTGTTCCCTCACTGTGTGTTCTAACTGTATGGGGGACGGGCTGCCTGGGCAAACACACAGATCTGTCTTCCTGCATAGCTGCTGCCAAAAGGCAATTAGGAGTGTGAGTTCCCAGAGAGCTAAGGCTCTTGTGGACATCAATGGATCAAGAGGGGGTTCAGGTAAGTTTTAGAGGGGTCTGGGTTGGGGGCTGCTTTACACAGAAGGTTTTCTATCTAAAACCTTGTGCTTTTACAACCACTTTAAGCCTGGGTTCACACTAAAGTGATGCGGGAACCAGCGCAATTCCAGTGCCGGTTCCCGCATCTTATCTCTCCGGCAGGCAGTTCACAGTGCCCTCTGCGAACTGCAGCGGGTGTCAATACAATATTAATGGCACCCACAGATCGGTTCACAGATCGCAGTGCAAACTGTGTATTCGGACAGGAATCGGATCGCATGGGTGTGAACACCCATGCGATCTGATTCCAGTGCAGGAAAAAATGGAACGAATGGAACAATATACTATCAAAATGTTCATTAGATCTGATGCAACTTATTGTCTCAAAGGAAGAGGACTTGTTACATACCGTCAATCAGGATATTGACTCTATTCGTACTTCACTGGAAATATATCAAACTCAGGATTTGTATAATACCCTTAACACAGAACTTGCTGACTCTCTTAGCAAATTTGAACAAAATCTCATGGACAACAAAAGACAGAAGTTCCTGAGAGATCTTCATGATTATTAAAATAATTCAGTCTACACACAAACGACCGAATCTGCCCCAATCAATTTTGAAAAAGAGGAGGCATTGGAGACGTCGTTCACAAAGATATGTGAGCTTTAGCTCACCTGAACAATCAGACTCTCAGTCTGAAACTTCGATTAACTCTGATGCAAGCTCTTCCCTGCCGTCTCGCAGCTCTACCTCTTCAGTTTTTCCAAAGGATTCACGGCGCTCTGATCCATTGGCTACAAAAAACTATGTTGCCCCAACAAAAGACAATCCCAGGGGGGAGATAAAACAAAAAGAAAAACGAGACGGGGCAGACGGAACCATTACAAGGGGAGACCAGCATCTGCAGACGAGGAGCAAAAAGAAGTAAAGGTGATTGATGATTTGGACAGTTCTGTTACATCTACAGTTGTTAATTTATCTAGTGTCTCTCTTTCTAGTGATGAATTGTCTCTACTTTCCAAAGGGCTTTCCTTCTCTCCCATGTCCCACTTTGATATCTTTAACACTCTTTTGGATGTGAATCGTTTTGTTCGTAACATTACTCTTAAAAAACATTTTTCTGCATCTGAGCAGGACGATTCACATTCTGTGACCCCTTTGGTGGAGATGCAGGGTGGGGACACCTTTGACTTCCGGGACCTTGTTGCAAGGTCCACATTAGAAAGTGTACAGCCAGAAACCATGGGTGGTCTGCACGGTATCTCTACCTGTGATATTAATTTAGGTGATCGTTATTTTTACCCAGTTCACACTAGAAGTGCAGCTATTGAAATGTATCAAACATTAGTTGAACGTGATTTAACCATATTGAAAGATAAGGTGGACTCACATCCACATTTCCCCAAGGACAATCTCACTACACAAGAAAGGGCAGCCATCAAACATCTTAAATCCCGCTGTAACATAGTCATCAGAGAAGCTGATAAGGGGGGGCTGTCGTTGTTTTGGATTCAGAGCAATATAGAGCTGAGGCTCTATGACAACTCAGCGATACCTCCACATATCGTGTCTTACCTCATAATCCCACCTCTGAGTTCAGAAGCCGGCTCTCCTCCCTTATAGACACTGGTCTGGATATGGGGGTCCTTTCTTCTAAAATGGCTGAATACCTTTTGGTGGATAAACCTGTTGTCCCGGTCTTTCATCATTTACCCAAAATACACAAAACGCCCATTTTGGGGCGACCTATTGTTGCCGGTATGGGTTCTTTACTTGAAAGACTGGGACAATAGGGTGGATCAACACCTACAGCCACTTGTTGTTAGGTTACCGGGGTACATTAAAGATACTAGTACTGTCTTACATAATATCCAACATGTAAAGTGGATGGAGGACCATAGTTGGATTACCATGGACGTTCAGTCTTTGTATTCCTGCATTCCCCATGACTTGGCATTGGAGGCACTTAGGTTTCACTTGGTAAATTACAGTAATTACAGTATGGAACTGAGAGAATTTCTTATTCTCAGCACAGAATTTTTACTCAAACATAATTTTTTTATGTATATAACGTTTATTATTTACATTGCACTGGTGCCTCGATGGGAGCTAGGTTCTCTCCCTCCCTAGCCAATCTTTACATGGGCTGGTGGGAGGAGAGAACCTTGTTCTCACCTGACAATCCCTACATTAATAGGATTGTTTGGTTTGGTCGTTATATAGATGATCTGCTGCTGATATGGAAGGGTCCACAGACTGATATAGTTGAATTTGCCAATTTTGTTAATAACAACTCTCTTAACCTCATTTTCAGTTATGAGACCCACGAATGTAATATCAATTTTTTGGACATCACATTGTTGGGGGATACTCATTCCAACACGGTCTCCACCCGCACGTATCGTAAGACTTGTGTGGGCAATTCACTCCTATTGGCCAGCAGTTGCCATCCTTTCCACACGATCAAATCGGTACCTGTGGGGGAATTTGTCAGGACTAGACGCAATTGCTCCAGTGCAGAGTTCTTTCAACAAGAAGTTGGGGTGGTTGCTTCTAGATTAAGAGCACGAGGCTATAGTGATAAATATATTGAGAGGGCTAATAATATAGCCATTAAGAAAGATAGGAACACCCTTATTGACAATCCCTGCAAAAACAGGACTAAAAATAGAGAGACTAAAGATAGTTCTATTACTTTTGTTACCACATATTCCTATGAGTACAATAAGGTTATTAACATCATCCGTAAGCATCTTCCCATTCTATCAACTGACAGGGATCTTGATGTTATTATTAAGAGAGGCTGCAGGTTTTCCAGTAGACGTACCGCCACTCTGGGTGGTCTTCTCTCCCCCAGCCTTTTTTCATCCGCTTCTTTTAACAAGACTTGGTTACACACGACAGGTTCTTATGCCTGTGGCTTAAACACTTGCAGGTTTTGCCACAGGCATCTTAAGAAATGTAGTTTGGTCTACTCCTGTTCTACAAATAGAGCATTCCATATACAGGATTATATTAATTGTGGCTCACAACAGGTTGTTTATGCCATAGAATGCACTATCTGTAGGTTACAATACGTTGGATGCACTACAAGACCCTTGAGGACACGCATTAGTGAACATTATCATGGCTCTTCACACGAGTCTGATAAGGGTCTTTCTAATGTGTCCAAACATTTTAAATATGTTCATTTGGGGAATCTGTCTTCCTTTGTATTTTATGGGCTGGAGAGGATTAAGAGACCACCTCGTGGTGGGGACACTCATCACAAATTGTTGGAACGTGAGGTATGGTGGATATATAAGCTCTGCACCAGGATTCCCCAAGGCATGAACCTTCGATATGATGTTGATCTTTTCCGTCGCTAACCAGCAACATCAGTGCATTTTCTTGTGCCATCCATTTTTTTTTTTTATTTACGCCCCTTTTTTCTTATGCCCCCCTTTTTTTTTTTTTTCGTTATTTATGCCCCTTTTTTCTTACGCCCCCTTTTTTTTTTCTTTGCTTCTATGTATTGCCATTTTGATCTTTGGGAATTTGTATTAAAGGATTTCACCTGCTTTGACATTTCACCCCCAATTTCAACTAACCAATCCTTACTTTGCATTGGTGGGAGACTCCTCCCCATTTTCCCTTTCTTTTTGTATATATGTGTGTTATATGCCATTTGCAAACATCGCTAACCAGCAACATCAGTGCATTTTTTTGTGCCATCCATTTTTTTTTTTTTACGCCCCTTTTTTCTTACGCCCCCCTTTTTTTTTTTCTTTTTTTTTCTTTGCTTCTATGTATGGCCATTTTGATCTTTGGGAATTTGTATTAAAGGATTTCACCTGCTTTGACACTCCACCCCCAATTTCAATTAACCTATCCTTTCTTTGCATTGGTGGGAGACTCCTCCCCATTTTCCCTTTCTTTTTGTATATATGTGTGTTATATGCCATTTGTAAACATGCTGTGAACAAGGCTACAAGCCGAAATGCGTCTGCTGCATTTTTATGGGCATGGAATAAATTTAATGAGTGCGCCGGTTCTTTTTGCTGTATCTAATTTGGACTATCGGATGAGGAGGAACATCCTGAACCTGAGCACCTGACACAGGTGTGCATACTTTTATTATGAACTGAATCTTTTGTGTTCTGGGTTCTGAGCGGTGCACCTTTGTGGTTTGCAGGAAAAAAAAAGTCCCTGCACCATTATTTTGCAAATCCAATGCGAGTTCAGCCATACAATTGTATGGCTGAACTCGCATTGCACAGGCATCACAAGTGACTGGCACAGCAGTGCGGGTGCGAATCACATGTGATGTCTGTGTTCACATATGTGTGAATCCAGGCTAAGGCAATTCTATTCAAATACTAAATACACACTTTACCTTCTTCAAATCCTGCACCTGTACAGTTGTGCTCATACGTTTACATATCCTGGCAGAATTTATGATTTCTTGGCCATTTTTCAGAGAATATGAATGATAACACAAAAACATTTCTTTCACTCGCAGTTAGTGTTTGGCTGAAGCCATTTATTATCAACCAACTGTGTTTCCTCTTTTTAAATCATAATGACAACAGAAACTACCCAAATAACCCTGATCAAAAGTTTACATACCCTGGTGATATTTTGCCTAATAACATTCACACAAGTTGACACAAAGGGGTTTGAATGGTAACCATCCTCACCTGTGACCTGTTTGCTTGTAATTGGTGTGTGTGTATAAAAGGTCAATGAGTTTCTGGACTCCTGACAGACCCTTGCATTTTTCACCCAGTGCTGCACTGACGTTTCTGGATTCTGAGTCATGGGGAAAGCAAAAGAATTGTCAAAGAATCTGCGGGAAAAGGTAGTTGAACTGTATAAAACAGGAAAGGGATATAAAATGATATCCAAAGAATTGAGAATGCCAATCAGCAGAGTTCAAACTCTAATCAAGAAGTGGAAAATTAGGGGTTCTGTTGAAAACAAACCACAGTCAGGTAGTACTGGAGGAACATTTGCATTCATCAGCCAGGAAGCTGCGCATGGGACGTAACTTGGACATTTCAACATGAAAATGATCCAAAACACAAGGCCAAGTCGATCTGTCATTGGCTACAGCAGAATAAAGTGAAGGTTCTGGAGTGGCCATCTCAGTATCCTGACCTCAATATCATTGAGCCACTCTCCCCAGCCACTGGGGAGATCTCAAACATGCAGTTCATTCAAGACAGCCCAAGAATTTCCAGGAACTGGAGGATTTTTGGCAAGAGGAATGGGCAGCTTTACCATCTGAGAAGATAAAGAGCCTCATCCACAAATACCACAAAAGACTTCAAACTGTCATTGATGTTAAAGGGGGCAATACACAGTATTAAGGACTGGGGTATGTAAACTTTTGATCAGGGTCATTTGGGTAGTTTCTGTTGTCATTATGATTTAAAAAGAGTAAAAACACAGTTGATATTCCTTGAAAAATGGCCAAGAAATCATAAATTCTGCCAGGGTATTTAAACTTATGAGCACAACTGTACAGTCAGGTCCATAAATATTGGGACATCAACACAATTCTAATCTTTTTGGCTCTATACACCACCACAATGGATTTGAAATTAAACGAACAAGATGTGCGTTAACTGCAGACTTTCAGCTTTAATTTGAGGGTATTTACATCCAAATCAGATGAACGGTGTAGGAATTACAACAGTTTGTATATGTGCCTCCCACTTTTTAAGGGACCAAAAGTAATGGGACAATTGGCTGCTCAGCTGTTCCATGGCCAGATGTGTGTTATTCCCTCATTATCCCATTTACAAGGAGCAGATAAAAGGTGCAGAGTTCATTTCAAGTGTGCTATTTGCATTTGGAATCTGTTGCTGTCAACTCTCAATATGAGATCCAAAGAGCTGTCACTATCAGTGAAGCAAGCCATCATTAGGCTGAAAAAACAAAACAAACCCATCAGAGAGATAGCAAAAACATTAGGTGTGGCCAAATCAACTGTTTGGAACATCCTTAAAAAGAAAGACCTGACTGTATATCCACTACAGACCAGAGCAAGGTTTACATTTACACTATAGGCCTAATGATTTGGCAATAACGAATGTATCAATATCAAAAAGTTATCGCTACCTTGAATTTAAACATTTATCTACCAAATATGTAGGCAAAAGACACATTCCTGATCCACCCAGAGTCATTACTCTCTCATTTCCTATAGAGATAGATCTTCAAAATTTCATGTGGAGAAGACATGTTTTCGTGCTTTCACATTCCCCTACTACATGGGTCAGCAACCTGTAGATCGCATACAGGTGACTGGTAGATCGCGGTCTGGGCTTGCTGACCTTACATTCCAGAGCATCAAACAGAGTGCCATGCAGAGAGACTACTTGTAAAGTTGGAGCTGTAGTGGGTAGCAAGAACCACATAAGCCAATGCCTCCTCTGTAGTGCTGGCTCCTGCCCCATGCAGAGTGATACCAACTGCACTCCCCCTCTTATCTCTGCTGGGGGTCTCCAGAGTGGTGCCAGCAGCGGGAAAGAAGAGATCTTCAGGTCAGTGTGAAGCAATATGCTGAGCATAATAGTATAGGGCTGCTTTCACACTGATGTGCTGCAGTTTACCCACCCCACGGGTGCAGTGCAGTGTACCTGCAGCTTTCTTGTGGGTTTGCTGCACTTAGCCATAGAATTCTATTATATCTTGTAGATTTGGTGCACTTTCTGTAAATGCACCAAAACTCCTGAGCTCCCAAAACTTCAACCAAAAACCACTACTTAACTGCATGGTTTTACCACCCCCAATTTTAAATGTGAATGAGCCCTAAGGGTGCAGGTGCTGAATGCAGCTAAGTGTTCATTCACAAGTGCAGCAGGTACTGCTGCTGCTCTGAAAAGTGATCTTAGTATGTTTGATAGGTGGTGAGGAGGCGATATGTTGCCTCCCCACCACCTGATTTAAATGGTATTCAGGTAGATCTCCTATGCCCTACAACATCAGCAAGCAAAGGATCCTGCAAAGCACACAATTTATGGACATTGTTACCCGTTCAAAGAAATTGTTGTCCTGGTCATAGATACAAATTCTATATATATATATATATATATATATATATTTTTTTTTTTTTTTTTTTTAAACTATGTTTATTTGACAAAGAAAAAACATCATGTTATACACATTACATCTTGGGGTTTTCCCATACATCCAAAGGTAAGAAGACTTTTGTAAATGCATAAGTACCTGTACATTTACATTCCTTGGTACACATTTCAACTGTCGATTCAATAAAACCACCACCCCTATTAACCATTGAGTCTGGGGAAGTACAAGTAGGACAGACCCTTCCCACTTCTTCCATTATTTTATGCAGGTACCGTTTATCAATCAGTAAACTTCTACGGAATCCCCTCCCCATTACTATATGTCTACTCCTTTCTCCGGGTCCCTTAATCCCTACCTTCCAACAATGTTTCCTTTGAATCTGCCCATCTAAACCATACTTTCCTGAATGTCTTCTTAGCCCCTTTGGCCTCATATGTTTTTTGATATAGCACTATATCTGTATTCACCACCTTGATCCGGGCCCCCAAGGATAGCTGCTTATTATATATCTACCTCCTGGCTATAAGCTTCCGAACTGCAAAGTACAAAATTCTAAGGAAAATTTTTGTATGAATGTTCATCTCATCCTGATCAAACACTCCCAAGAGACAGCATAGTGGAGAACATATATTTGGGAGATCAAAGTTATGTTATAAAGGGAGTTACCTGAGACCATAATGATCTTACTCTGTCACAGCCCCATACCATATGCAGGAAGGCACCCTCCGCCCTTTGACATTTGTGACACATTGCTGAGTCCCGCCGACCCATCCGGTGCAGTCTTGTAGGTGTGTAATACATCTGGTGTAGATACTTAAGCTGTATCATCTTATCTCTTGAGGAAATTACCGTGACTAGATACGTTTCCAGAACCCGTTCCCACATCTCCTCCCTCAATTCTGGCACAATCCACTCCCACCTAGTCCTTGAGCTATTTCTCAATCCAGCTTTTCCGGAATCAAGAGTGGCATAGTATCTGGATGTCCGCCCAATCGGATCGGGATCCAACAAAGTGGCCTCCAAAGTAGTAGTTTGAATTGACAAATTCTATATTTTGTAATTATTTCCTGTTAGGGTTCATTTATACTTGCTTTTGGGGGAGACACGCGATCAAGCTGCATTCTACCACTCCCCCAAGGTGCAAAGGCAGTAGATGGGTTGTTCATATACATCACAGCTGTGGCAAAAATGTCCCCCCCCCCCCCTCAGTCGTGTGCAATGCACGCGTTTGTAGCATACTGGTGGGGGGTTTCAAATAGGAGGTGACATATTGTCTTTTTAGAGGTGTGGCAATCTCGCCACATTAATAAATGTAGCCTTACAATTGTATCCAGGTGCAGCCAGCTGTCTGTTCTCCAGCTTAACCCCCCCCCCCCCCCTTTGTATCCGCATGTTATGACAGAACGGTTGGAACAGTTATGCTTCCCTGCTCCCGCTATCCTTCATCACCAGCCCTGCTGTGAGGAGTAAACAAGGCGGGCCGTACTGTGTAGCAGCTGCCTCTCACCCTGAGCTTCCCTGCTGCTGCTGCACTGTGTCAGAGCTGCTACTGTGTGCCACTCACTCCTTCACCCCTCTCCTTCCTAGCCACAGCATGCTTGGACCAATCAGGAGGAAGGATGATCCTGCTATGCAGATGCCAGACATCATGGGAACTGTAGTCCTTAAAGGGGCACAAGTCTATGGAGGATAGTAGAGCTGCAGACTTTAATACCCAGGATCCTCTGCACTTCAGAGGAGAAGAGAGATATAACAGAGATCGGGGCAGAACAACGTGGGGAGCCAACGAGTGCAGACCTGTTGCTGGGGTCTGTGATGGGCAGACAGTGTGGGGAAACCAGTGTGATGGTACATACACAGGATCCAAAAATCGGACGAAAAATCCCGCTTTCGCAGCGATAGTACGATAATCGGATTGTTAGTACAGAGCTGTCGAGAGCCAATCATGACAGTTCATCAGATATTATTCGATTGGACAAACACAAAAAATGTTCTCTTACGATACCAGATCGTACGACTTTTGTTTAATCAGTACAGTTGTTGTCCGAAAATACAATACACATACACTACAGCACATGGCATTACTTCAGATTTTTTTATTCTGTCATAAGAGAATTTTCATGACTTTAGGACACTCGGTTTTTGGGCAAATTCCGATTTGATCTGAGATTAGCATGCAATAAAAAACTGATGATCTGTCGTCCGATTTTCGGAACGTGTGTACGGGGCTTGAGTGGACTGGTGCTGTGCTTGCCTATACTGAGGATGGAGCTTGTGAGGACCAGAGAGAGAGACTGAACCACAGAGAGAGTTGCTGTCCCTTGGAACCTGAGCTGGGGAGCAGTGGCGGCTGGTGAAGTTTTTGGATGGGGGGCGCCAGGCCCCGCCCTTCCTTTTGACCCCTCCTACTTCTAATAAGCCCCACCCCTTATAGAATCCACCCACTCCGTCCCCTGTATTCCACATATTGTGTCAGGAGTACACAGCTCAGCATCACAGGACACAGTATAGAGCTCAGCATCACAGGACACAGTATACAGCTCAGCATCACAGGACACAGTATACAGCTCAGCATCACAGGACACAGTATACAGCCCCAGCATCACAGGGCACAGTATACAGCTCAGCATCACAGGACACAGTATACAGCTCAGCATCACAGGACACAGTATACAGATCAGCATCACAGGACACAGTATACAGGTGGGGCAGTTTGCAGGCAGTGACACAGGTGGGGCAGTTTGCAGGCAGTGACACAGGTGGGGCAGTTTGCAGGCAGTGACACAGGTGGGGGCAGTTTGCAATCAGTGACACAGGTGGTGCAGTTTGCAGGCAGTGACACAGGTGGGGCAGTTTGCAGCCAGTGACACAGGTGGGGCAGTTTGCAGGCAGTGACACAGGTGGGGCAGTTTGCAGGCAGTGAAACAGGTGGGGCAGTTTGCAGGCAGTGACACAGGTGGGGCAGTTTGCAGCCAGGGACATAGGTGGGGCAGTTTGCAGGCAGTGACACAGGTGGGGCAGTTTGCAGGCAGTGACACAGGTGGGGCAGTTTGCAGCCAGTGACACAGGTGGGGCAGTTTGCAGCCAGTGACACAGGTGGGGCAGTTTGCAGCCAGTGACACAGGTGGGGGAGTTTGCAGCCAGGGACACAGGTGGGGCAGTTTGCAGCCAGGGACACAGGTGGGGCAGTTTGCAGCCAGGGACACAGGTGGGGCAGTTTGCAGGCAGTGACACAGGTGGGGCAGTTTGCAGCCAGGTGGGGTAAATTGCAGAGATCCCCCCCCGCACTTACCCCATCCAGCAGGCAGGATTCCAGTTGCAGAGTTCGGCACACGGAGAGCGGCTGTCCCCCCTCATCGGTCCCCGGGCGGTCATGGTCTCTGTGGGAGCAGAAGTCCCGTCCGCTGCCACAGTGACCTGGCCCCGCATCCAATCACATTGAGCGGAGGCTCAGGGCAGCCAATCAAGCTATGCAGTGTGCGCCTGTTCAGCGCACACTCATAGCTTTTAGTGGCCGACCAATAGGCTCACTACTTGGCTGTCATGTGACAGCCAAGGAGCCGAAAAAAAAAAGACAGTCAATGCACCGGCGCCACCTGCAGAGGGGCGGGGCTGACTTTTTTTTTTCTTCTTCGTCTCTAGCCAGTGGGGAGGCGGCGCCCTAGCGCCCCTCACACACCAGCCGCCACTGCTGGGGAGACTGTATCCCAGAGAGCAAATTGAATTGTAACTCTCCTTAACTTGCTGTACATTTTCACTGGCAAGTTGTACACTTGCAGTGCACTTAAAGCACAAGTTCTAGTTGACACTTTTTCAATTTGTAGCTAATTTGCTTGGCAAGTCTCTAGCAAGAGCAAGAAAATTCAGCCACACTGATGGGATGACTATTGTACAATATAACTGAACCAGAACTTGCCGCAGACTTGCAGAATGTTTGCAAAGAAAGTTGATCTGGAGTCATGCAATGTGGACAAACTTGTAAAGCCTGGCAAGTCTAGCAATAACTTAGCAAGTCCTTTTCAAGCTTGCAGCACAATTGCTTGCTATCTGGGTTGCTGTGTGTAGCCACCTCAGAGAGGACCTGATCACGAGGATCTGATTGTGAGGACTGAGACAGGATTGGTGAGCAGAGCTACACAGTTTAATCCCTTACCGAAGGGTTTCTCAACCTTTTCAACACAGAGAAACCCTTGAAATAACTCTCTAGTCTCAGGAAACCCCTGCTAAAAATGACTATATCTACAACTCATAATACATTAGTGTGATGGTCAGTGGGAAGAATGTTCCTTACACTTGTGGTCATTGGGAAGAACTTTCCCCTTACAGATAGCTAAAAAGATCAATGGTGTCAGTGGGAACTTATCTGAGAGACAGAAATTGCTCATTGCTCAAGGAACCTCTAGAAACCTCTGGAGGAACCCACAGGTTCCACGGAACCCTGGTTGAGAAACCTTGCCTTACCACCTACAGTTAATGCAATAGAGAGAGATCCTTATCCTTACCTAACATCTCATTACCCATCTTTTGCGAATAGCTTTAAAGGGAATACATGTGCATCACCTTACAGAAGGGCCCCAATGACAGCTGGTTAACCTTGACAATTAGGTGCCAGGTACTTTAGCCACCACCAAGAGTACCCCTTTTCCAGTTAAGCATACACTAACCTGCCATTGGGGCTGTGTGCATAGAAGAACACAAGAACGTTGCCATTTATGAGAATTACAGTGAAGTTTCTTTTATGCCATTAATGCTTGATGCTATTCTTAATGTTACTTTGTGGACTAGTGTAATGGGGCTTAGCCTTATTGCAGCATAAGTTAATAGCTGTAGGTAAGGCTAACCTGCCTGTTAATCTAACATATTCTGTTGTCGTGTTTATTTGTTCTATGCATTGCAATTGCTTATCCTCCAATAATACATTCAGTTTATTAAAGTTTGTGGTCTATTTTCTGTGTGCTGTCATAGAGTAGTAGAATATTAACGCTTAAGCTACACAGGTGGGATTAACCTATAACCAGGTGTATTGGTGGGGTCCAAGCAGCTTCAAACGTCGAGACAAAGAACAGAGGAGCTAACAAACCAAGTGGTTCCTCTAGGAGTAGCGCTGTGCAATACTGATGGTAATAAGCAAAGAAAGGTAGCTCTAAGCCAGACCTTAGACGGTGCAAAATTTGCACAATTCCCCATCAACACAGACAGTACTGCCGAGACATTGTCTTCACCTGGCGGGGGGGGGGGGGAAGCCATGCCCGTTGGGAGAAGACAATGTCTCGACAGGAGGGAGGAATTCCCGTCAGCACTGTCTGTGTTGATGGGGGAATCGTCCTATAGCAGTGGTTAGCAATAATCGCAAGTAAAATCTGTCAGGCTGGTTGTACCTAAGTTGATCGATCAATCAACTTGGTATATTCAGCCTGTCCATACAGTAGGCTGACCAGACGTCCCCACTCTGAATATGTCCCCGCTTTTGTCCCCAGATTCAGGGGCAGCGCCTGGTGGGTTTGCAGATGTTAGCATTGTTTTTTCCTTGCTTGCATGTCCTCTAATGCTGCCTGGAGGTTGGGGATTCTTTTTTTCTTGTGGAAGGGTACAGCAGCTTCGGCCACAGAAGTCGATGATCTTTACTAAGACCCGCACAGGTTAATTTCAGAGGCGAATGGATATCCACCTCTCGCTGCCTCCTCAGCCAATGGTAAACAGTGTACCTGCCCCCTTCCTCCAGTCTGCCTTTTTTGATTCCTGAAGAAGCAACTGGAAGGAAAGGGGAGAGGAGAGAACACAGCATGCTATGAGGACACATTCCTCAGCCCCAGCACTGATAAATAGAGTTGAGCGAACCCGGACTGTAAAGTTCGGGTCCGTACCGAACTTTGGGGTGTCCGGGACCCGGACCCGGACTTTTCAAAAAAAGTCCGGGTTCGGGTCCGGGGTTCTGGTAATTTTAATGAAAAATCTTAAAAATGCTGTAAAAAAGCCCAGGAAGGTCCTAGAGGTCTGCAAAAGGAAGGAAAATGGGGGTAAGGGTGGGACAAGTGCCCTACAAAGAAATGGGGACAGGGAAATAACTTTAAATATTTAAAAAAAAAATAAAAACATAAAAAATGCAAAAATGGAGATCATCTTCAAAATGAAAAAAACACAGATTCCAGATGTTTGAAGAACAGGTGTATGGTTCCTCCCCGGTTTTAGGTAAAGTGTTCTAAACTATTTTCAGATGTGTGCAGAACAGATGTAATGTGTGAATAACATCTGTTCTGGTGCAGAACAGATGTGTGTGAATAGCAGATGTGCAATGATTGACGGTTTCATTTAAAGTGACACAGACTTTAAAAAGAAGTGTGAATAACAGATGTGCAATGATTGACGGTTTGATTTAAAGTGACACACAGACTTGAAATAATTGTGCAGAAGAGATGTACACTGATTTCCGGTTTCATTTAAAGTGATACACACATTTTGCAGAACAGTGATATGGGTACTCCCGGCTTATTTATACTTTTTTGACACAGTTTGAAGATGATTTTAGAACAGTTCTATGGCCTCTAATGTTAATTAATACTTTTCAGACCCATTTTGAAGATGATCTCCATTTTTGCATTTTTTATGTTTTTATTTTTTTTAAAATATTTAAAGTTATTTCCCTGTCCCCCTTTCTTTGTAGGTCACTTGTCCCACCCTTACCCACATTTCCTTCCTTTTGCAGACCTCTAGGACCTTCCAGGACTATTTTACAACATTTTTTGTGCCTAAAAGTCCGGGTATCCATTGATTTCAATGGGGTTCGGGGTCCGGGACAAAGTTCGGGTTCTGTCCGGACCCGAACCCGGACTTTGTCCCGAAGTTCGGCCGAACCAGCAGAACCCGGACTTCTAGACGTTCGCTCAACTCTACTGATAAACAGTGAGTTGTATTTTGCCTGCACTGCTGCATTCTGACACCTGCATTCCTCTCTGCCTCTGAAAAATTAAAGGATATTCTTCCCTGATGGCATTCTACTAACCCTATGTTTCTCACATTTTAGTAACAAGCCAGGGCTCTTGTACATAGCGCACTCCTGATCTCTGCATTGTGTGCATAGCGCACTCCTGATCTCTGCATTGTGTACATAGCGCACTCCTGAACCCTGCATTTTGTGCATAGCGCACTCCTGAGCCCTGCATTGTGTACATAGCACACTCCTGACCCCTGCATTGTGTATGTAGTACACTTGTGAACCCTGCATTGTGTGCGTAGTGCACTCCTGAACCCTGTATTGTGTACATGGCACACTCCTGAACCCTGCATTGTGTATGTAGTGCACTCCTGAACCCTGCATTGTGTTCGTAGTGCACTCCTGAGCCCTGCACTGTGGATGTAGCGCACTCCTGAACCATGCATTGTGAGTGTAGCGCACACCAGGACCCTGCACTTTGTGTGTAGCACAAGTCTAAATCCTTCACTTTGTAAATAGTGCAACCCTGAAGTCTGCACTCTTAACATTGTGCACTCCTGAACTCTGTATGTAATGCAAGCCCTGAGCCCTGCAGTCTGTACGTAGCATCCTCCTGAGCCCTGCACCCTACAGGTTAGCATCCTCCTGAGCCCTGCACCCAGCATCCTCCTGCGCCCTGCACCCAGCATCCTCCTGCACCCAGCATCCTCCTGCACCCAGCAGATAGCATCCTCCTTCACCCTGCATGTAGCACATGCATACAAGGGGCACACCGACCACCACAATCCTGCACGGTGGAGGTCACATTTTGTGTGATTTTGGAGTGTTTTTCTGGGTTCAGGTGTTACACCCTCTGGCTTATGTGACTCAGCAAGCGTATGTCCATCTGTGTCCAATCTATCTGGTAAGCCCCTGTATGAACTGGTGAAGGGATCTGTGAACACAAGCTGCATTTCCCTGCCACATTTGCCCTGCTTTTCACAACTATGGACTATTTATGAACTTTTTTTCATTTACCAATATGTTTCCACTCATTATGGTTATATTTCTCTGATTTGTATTTGTTATATGCACTTTAACTTGCATTCTAGTTTTTAATATATACCTAATTGCACTTTTTGCACGTTGTATATGTCTGCACTTGCACATACTTTGCACTGTATGCACTTTGTTAAAACATCAATTGAAGGGGCGTGGCCTGGACGCGAGCGTGATAGGACGTGCTCTGGAGGAGCTCCCGGCGGTACCGCTCCATCTAGAGGAATCCGGGCGCTGGAGGCACGGGTGAGAGACATCTAAGCTACCATCTGTCTCCCCGTCCTCCCAGCTACAGATCGACCCCTTGTTGGCGCGGATCGGTGGCGGTGATCCGCGGCGTGCAGAAATCGAGCCTGCGGCTTCTGGGACCTACCGACGCCGGTGTGGGCCGCGAGGCCCACGGGACCCCGAGCTCACATTGGGGTACTCACAGACCACCTGGGAGCCTCGAACCAGCAGGTAACAGCCCTACTACCCCCCCCATAGAGTGGAGCAGCATACCCGGAGTGGGCGGCGGCGGCTGAAACTGAGGCGGAGGCTTTTGCGGCCTACTGACGCCGGGGAAACCCCACAGCAAACTGCAGCACGGCCACGAATAGCCAGCGGAGAGGAGGTGGGTGAGAAGCCCAGTTGCACCGCACAACACTCACCCCCGGGCCGGAACAACAGCAGCTTTCGGGCCGCCGGGGCCCTAGAGGAACCTAACCCATGATGAGAGTATGAGGCGTGCCGCTCATACCCCCACTGAACAATAGTATACTCAGCACTCTGGGGGCATAATTATTATACCATCATAGAAGAGATGTCCCAACGCCACAGGGCACAGTCACAACTGCATAATCCCACAAAATTAAGTCAAGGACCTATCAACAATTACTGGAGAACTGCAGGGGGACAGGCCCAAGATGACGCCGAACTGGAACAAAAAGGGCGCAGAGTCTGCACCGGGGGGTAGAGCACCCTGCCTCACAGCTGGAAGCTTCGCCAATAGCGTCACCCAAGCTGGCAAGTACCACAGCTCCCCCCGCATCCCCAGGGTCCAGTGTCTCGCAGGATCTGGGGTCGGACTTTTCTGACCTGCAGGGGGACCGGGACCTCAGGAAGCACATTTGGGCTCTCCCCACTAAAGAGGACTTGGAAAGGTTTGCTAGCAGGGTAGAGAAAGCCCTTCAACAGGACATTGTGCAACATAAAACGGACACTAATCACCTGGGCACTAGATTGGAGACCCTGGAACAGAGGGTTTAGGACTCATTGCCATCCATTACACGCCTAGCGGACAGGTGCACTGCACAAGACCAAAGGATCGAAGCACTAATCAACCAACTCGATGACTACGAAAACCGCAGTCACACTCCAACATACGCATAAAAGGACTTCCTGAAGCCACGGCAGCTAAGGACATTGTCCCCACGCTCCAGGGCATCTTTAAAGAAATCTTGGGCGCTCCCCCTGACATGTGCATCGAAATAGATAGGGCTAATAGGGCTCTAAGACCGCCATCTCAAGATGTTGACAACCCCCGGGACATTATTTGTAAATTGCACAAATACACAGTGAAAGAACAGATAATGCAACGTATGCGCAAACGCCCCTTTTTTTATTTCGATGGCACACACCTCTCCTTCTACCAGGACTTGTCGCGTCGCACTTTAATGCAACGCAGGGCGGTTCGCCCCCTCTTGGAAGCGATGAGATCCGAGGGCATCACATACCGGTGGGGCTTTCCCTTCCAATTGCAGGCGGAAAGGGATGGGAAGACAGCCACTCTACGCACCAAATACGACCTTCCCCACTTTCTTTCACAGATGGGCCTAGAACCTGTGGACTTTCCGGACTGGCGAGTGGCCGCGGAGGCCATGCCGATACCAGCTGCTCAGGTCTGGCTCCCTGCCAGGCCCAAAAGAAGATCTAGAGGGAAAAGGCGTGCTGACCGTGACATCTCCCCCCACCCGGAGGCTGGGGGAAACTGGGACACTTAAGGCTTGTTGGCTGCATATTCTAATTTAATACACCCAAAGTTCTCTGATGCTATTAAGTTACCCATGACAGGTGGACGTGATCTTCTGGGGCTGCAGTTCCTTGTTATTGTTGCATAGCTTTTGGTTATAGCAGACAAGCCCCAGAGGTTGCGCCCGAATATCACACAAAGATGTAAGCCAATAGCAAAAATGCAGTCTTAGTAAGAGTTTTGATGGTATATATCACCCTGAACATTTTCAGATTTCTGACCAGTGGGGGGTTGACAGTCCTGTACGGCTCATGTTTAGCCACGTTCCCCCCCTAGGATGGCCTTCAGAAGGCAATAGCACCGCTCAGGGCAACGTACTGCGGGACAGGGGCTTCCCCTTTTTGGGGGGGCCACTGCCCCGGAGCGCGCAGTTGATTTGGGTCTCAGCTTATGTTCTCTCTCACCACCGGTCGCAGCTTATGTTCACCATTTATTTGTTTTTTACCCTACCCTGTTCCCTACACCCCCCCTTTTTCTATTGTTCTTAAGGTTTTATGTTCTTTCCCTAGATCATGGTTCTTTGTTTGGTCGCACGGGGCCTGGCTCCCTTCCGAAACTCGCTCGGGCTCACATATGGAACTGCACCATGGCATCGATTAAGCTAATATCCTATAATGTAAGAGGTCTCTGTTCTCCACACAAACGTAACAGGCTATGGCTAGAACTGAAACGCTTGAAGGCACAAGTGGTGTTCCTACAGGAAACACACTTTACAGACTCGTCGGCCCCTAGACTTCCCACCCATATCTTCCCCCAGTGGTTCCTGAGCAATTCTCCTGGCTCTAAGTCCAGGGGGACTGCTATAGCGATCCACAAGACGTGCCCGTTGGTCCCCACAGGTCACAAAATGGATACGCAGGGGAGGTATGTGTTCCTTAATGGCACACTAGCTGGAAAGATGTACACATTTGCCACATTGTACGCCCCCAACACGCACCAACTCACCTTCATCGACAAAACTTTGGAAGAATTAACAAGCTTCCGGGAAGGGCGTCTGATCCTCTGGGACGATTTCAATGTATGCATCGACCGCACCTTAGACGCATCGACGGGACGTTCGACACATTCCCACTCTTTCCTACGCCATTTCCGTAAAACCCTCAATCTCACACTCTAGTAGACTGCTGGCGTGCTCAGCATGCCTCCGAAAAGGACTTCAGCTACTACTCCAGTGTGCATAGAGTATACACTCGCATCAACCTCCTCCTTATTGACCAGACCTCCCTTGACCTGCTGGAAGACTCCACTATTGAGCAGATCACTATATCCGACCATACTCCGATCACTCTCTCAGTTACCCTGTCCGCCGGACGTAGCAGAGCCTGGCTCTGGAAACTGAACGAAAAGTTATTGGATGACCCGAGGGTGGTGAAGGGGGTAGGGGAAGCTTTGGCTCACTACTTTGAGGAGAACGGCAATGGGGAGACGAGCGAAAGTACTGTATGGGAATGCCACAAAGCGATCGTCAGGGGCACCCTAATCATGTGGGGCTCCAAAATAAAGAAAGAAAGGCAGGCTGACTTTAATAGGGTCCTGACAGAATTACAAAGGGCAGAGTTACAACACAAACAGACAGCAGATCCCGCAGCACATACATGCCTACCCGAACTACGCGCACTGTTCTCCAAAATGCTAGACAGACGTATAAATAAACGACTACATTGTGTGGCCCATAAATATTATGAGCACGGCAACAAATGTGGTAGAATGTTGGCAAGGGCGCTGCGCAAGCGCCAAACCGCCACACGCGTCCACATACTACGAGGGACCAACGGAGACATGGCCCAACACACGACGAAGATTGCGTCGTTCTTTCATGACTATTACGCGACGCTATATGATCTACACGCAAACACCTCCCTGCCGGAGGTGACACGGAGGCGCGAGCGCATAATGGCGTACCTCACCAGCTCCGGTTTCCACACACTAACACCTGAACAAATAACGGACCTGGAACTTCCCATTTCACCCGAGGAACTACTGACCACGATACGGTCCCTCCCGGCTCAGAAAAGTCCGGGGCCTGACGGCCTGACGAAGGCGTATTATGCACAATTCTTTAAACAGCTACAACCCTATATGTGCTCCTTTTTCAACGATCTGGCCAAAGATGGTAATTTCCACGCGGATGCGTTGCGGGCCCACATATCAGTCCTCCCAAACAGGGGCATACCTAGAGCATTTGACACCCGGGGCGGATCCTATATCTGGCACCCCCCCCCAAAAATGTAAAAACACCCACATAGTGTAATCCCCCTTGTACTTCCCTGTATAAATCCCCACAGTGCACTGCCCCAAAGCGCTCCCCCCTCAATGTAATCCCATCCCATGTCAATCCCCCATTCTACCCCTCTTGTGTAAATCCCCCTATTGTAATCTTCCCCCGTAAAAGTGGAACCCCCAATGTAATTCCCCCCAAATACAATCCTCCAGTGTAAAAATGGAACCCCCCAGTGTAAAAGTGAAACCCCCAATGTAATTCCAAGTGTAATCCCCCCACTGTAAAAATAGAAGCCCCCAGTGTAATCCCCCCAATGTAATCCCCCAGTGTAAAAATAGAAGCCCCCAGTGTAATCCCCCCAGTGTAAAAATAGAAGCCCCCAGTGTAATCCCCCCAGTGTAAAAATAGAAGCCCCCAGTGTAATCCCCCCAGTGTAAAAATAGAAGCCCCCAGTGTAATCACCCCAGTGTAAAAATAGAAGCCCCCAGTGTAATCCCCCCAGTGTAAAAATAGAAGCCCCCAGTGTAATCCCCCCAGTGTAAAAATAGAAGCCCCCAGTGTAATCC
>BLSH010171676.1:9928-23103 GCA_018402905.1 Glandirana rugosa
AGTACGCTACAACATGGGTTTGTTTTAAACGCAGGAAAAAAAAGGGTGTTTATCTCGAAAGAAAACCACCATAAACTAGGGGAGACGCAGTAAAGACTAGCGGCGATATTTGTTTTTTTCTCGCTGTTAAAACTTTTTTTTTGTTATAAAAAATGAAAAACGATATTATTTATCCACCCCGATATCGCAGTCCCGATAAAAATCACAGATCGCCGCCATTACCAGTAAAAGAAAATAAATAAATAAAAACGCCATAAATCAATGTCCATAGTTTGTAAATGCTATAACTTTTGCGCAACCCAATCAATAAACACTGATTGCGATTTTTTTTACCAAAAATATGTAGAAGAATATAAATCGGTCAAAACTGATGAATACATTTGTTTTTTTATTTTTTATTTTTGGATATTTATTATAGCAAAAAGTAAAAAATATTGTTTTTTTTTCAAAATTGTCGCTCTTTTTTTGTTTATAGCGGCGATCAGAAATGACGCAGAGGGGATCAAATACCACCAAAAGAAAGCTCTATTTGTGGGAAAAAAAAGGACGCAAATTTTGTTTGGGTACAACATCGCATGACCGCGCAATTGTCATTCAAAGAGCGACAGCGCTGAAAACTGAAAATTGGTTCGGGCAAGAGGGGGGTTTAAGTGCCCAGTAAGGAAGTGGTTAATGTATAGGGAAATAGGCTAGTGTACGATAACTCCTAAGTATCAGAAACTCGAAACAGTTTGCATGGGACAGTTGGGTGGTATATTAATCAGAGCTGATTGATCCAGCATGAACAGGAGGGATTTATCCCAGTTGTCGGAACCCAGAAAAGTGGACAAATTCCCTAATAATGTTTAACAAGTTGGGGAGTGTCGCTTGGGGGTCCGCCAGGTAAACAAGCATGTACTCCGCATATAGGGACACCTTCTCTTCCAGACCCCCAATCGTCAGGCCCACAATGTCTGAACTAGACCTGATCAATGCTGCAAGAGGTTCTATTGCCACTGCAAATAGCAGCGGTGACAGGGGGCATCCTTGCCTAGTACCCCTCTTGATCGGGAAGGAGTCTGAGATGACATTTTTTACCCGTATGCTTGCCCTAGGCTTATTATACATCAACTGGACCCATCTAATGAATGTAGGACCAAAACCAAATTTTGCCAGGACCTCTGACAGATATGGCCATTAGACTGAATCAAAGGCCTTATGGGTGTCCAGTGCCCGGACAGCTCTGGAACCCATATGGTCATGACTGGCCTGCATATTAGTAAAAAGTCTACGTAGATTAATCGATATAGCTCCCCTGAGATAAACCGATAAAACTGTTTGGTCCACTTCAATAATAGTAGTAATCACAGTATTTAGTTTAAAGGAAAGTACTTTGGGGAGAATCATGACATCAGAGTTAATTAAAGAGATTGGTCGATATGATTCATAATAAAGGTGGTCCTTATCGGGCTTTGGGATAAGCACTATCAGTGCTTCCGACATAGAAGGTGGTAGCTGTCCCATTTTTAGTGCGTGGTTAAATAGTCTAAGCAAATGTGGGAGTAGCATTTCTCTTTAATGCATGTACCATTCTATAGGGAAGCCATTCAGGTCTGGTGTTTTGTTTCTAGCAACGGACTGAATAGCTTTCTCTATTTCATCGGTTGTTAAGGGGGCGCCTAGCATTAAAACCTGACTGCCCGATCCAATTCTAGAATGGCATAATGGGCCCTAGTAGAGTATAATGTAGAATAAAAGGTTACAAAGGCTTCTACTACCTCCTTATTCTGTTCCACCATAACACCATCTGAATTATTAATTCTGGAGATGCAACACGGCTGATAGTCAGGTCTAGAAACATATGCCAAGGGCTGACTATTTTTCTCGACAAATGCAAATAGTCGTTGATTTTGGTATAACAGTTTTTTCTGGGTACATTCCAATAGCACCAGATCTAACACTTTGGCCTTGGATCACCATGTGGCATGGGTATCCGAAGCAGAAGACACAGAGTAGGTAGCCTCCGTGTCCTGAAGCTCCCTCTCCGCATCCATCAGTTTGGACTGAGGCCTGCCCAATAGCGGCAGCAAAGGAGCCACGCATGGTAGCCTTAAAGGCGTTCCAGACCATAGGAATCAAGGTACTCTGATTATTAGTTACCCAATAGGATTTCAGATCGGTCAGGCCTTGGTCCGTGACTGCCTGGTCTGCCAACCACAGTGGACTCAGTTTCCATACCCAATACGAAGTAGTGATTCCCAGGGCGAGATCTACCATCAAAGGGGAATGATCAGATATCGCCCTGGGGAGGTATTTAATATCACAGATCATGTTAAGCATAGCAAAGGAGAGCAAACACAGGTCAATGTGTGACAATGTGCTATAAGTATCAGAATGACAGGAGTATTCTTTCACATCCACATGTCTCCATCTCCAGGCCTCCACCAGGCCAAATTGGCTGAAATAGGAGTATAATGAGGTAGGGGGTAGTGTGGAACACCTCAACCTATCTAGGGAGTTGTCAAGAACCATGTTGAAGTCTAGTAACAGTGGACTCTCAGCAATCTCTAGAAATGCTGTCATTATGTGTTCAAATACCTGCTTTGTGAATGGTGGTGGTATGTATAGGATTACTATTGTGTAGGGGTTTACCCTGCAGTTCCAAGACAAGTATCACAAAACAGCCTCCAGGGTCAAGCTTAATATGCTTGGTAGTCACTGGAGCAGATTTGGCTATTACAATAGAAGTACCGCCAGCATAGATGGAATATGTGGAGTGGATGGCATACGCTATTTTGGCTCTTTATAGAGCCATCACTCTGGAACCCTGTAAATGAGTTTCCTGGAGAAGGACCACATGCAGGTTGTGTCTTACTAAGTATTCAAACATTAGGGAACATTTCACCTTGGAGTTCAGCCCCCTAACATCCCAGGAGATAAAACGTAACTTAGACATGTCCATTCAAAAAACAATAATAAGATTGCAGGATAGCTCCTATTGTATATCAGAATAAAGTGTAGCTAAAAACCTTGTAAAACAGGAGTGTCAGGAGTAATCACCTTCCTTGCAAATGTATAGAGGAGCAATAAGCCCCTTTTGAATGCAGACTGGATATGTATATAATCACTAAGGCCATCAATCTGGCAAAAAATAACAAAAGAAAACACATCCCCATAACGGCATGTACCACCCTAACCCTCCCGGCCCCCAAACCCAAACACTTAAGAGTATTGTTCCCAAAACTAAAACTGCGAATCAGGGGGGACATGTCACTGTTCCACAAAGAGAAAAACTAGGGTGAGTGGAGAGGAAGTTGCAACCATAAGATTCCATCCATGTCCACTGTGCAGGAGAACCAAAATCACCCAGGCCTGCAAAAAGTTAATAGGTAATACCGTACATAGAGAGTACAGGCCTCAATTTCTGTCTGATGTATCATGAGTAGGAGAAGCATGGCACTGTACAAAGAAGTTGTTGTGTCTGTCCAGATGATGAATAATTGAGGTATAAAATGGAGAGATCCTGCCGGCCTTCAGGCGGGGAATATCCCAAAGCTTAGGGTTTCACTCAGCGAGGGGGAGAATGTCAGTTCTGTCGTAGTGGATCAGGGGGCTCCAGGGTATCCACCCAATGTGCTGCATCTTTTGGATCGGTGAAGAAGTAGGCCTTGCCCTGATAGATAATGTGCAACTGTGCAAGGTAGAGCATGCTGTATGGTAGATGTAAATCCCATAGCCACCATTTAATAGCCAGGAAGGTAGCCCTTTGCTTTTGAGTAGCCACAGAGAAATCTGGGAATATAGTGATACCGTTACCTTTAAAGGAGACATGACCTTTGTCCCTAGCAGCCTTCAAAACCACCTCTCTGTCCTGAAAGGGCAAGAGTTTAATGAACATCACCCTGGGAGGTACCCCAGCAGGTGCCCCAGCAGGTAGGGGGCCCATGGGGACTCTATGAGCCTAATCTATTGCAAAGAGGCGCCAAAAGTAGAAGTTAGCCATTGCTCCATAAATGCCTCAGGGGATTTGCCTTCCAATCCTTCTGGGAACCCCAAGAAACGCAAGTTATTACACCTCAGGCGATCCTCTAAATCTGTCAGCTTATCAGTTGTGGCTTCTTGGGTTCTGTGTAGTTCCCTGTGGTGGAGGTTATGGACAAAAAGATAGGTCCATATTAATGGAGTCCATCTGGGTGGTCAGAGAGGCATGACTGTGTTGTATGACGTACATTATTTGAGCCAGAATCGGCTCTGCAGGGATTACTGCAGCATTTACTGCATTGGGAGAAGCAGGATCTGTGTCCTCAAGAGGAGAAAACATGGCGAGAGCCTTCAGTTCAGGTGTGGAGGAGTGCTGTGCTGCAGAGGCAGAGAAGGAGGGCTGTCTGTCTCCTTCCCCATGATGTTGAGTGGTGCAATCTTGCTTCTGTGTACAGGGAGACAGGGGCAGCTGGAAAGATGGAGCGTCTTCCTTGGCGGGGCCGATTTTCACCATCCTCATACTTTGTGCGGTGTCCCGATGGGATGAAGAGGTGGATGGACCCGGTTTAGGGCAGCTGGGTGAGCAGGATCAGTGCAGGATCAGAGCTCCGATGGTGTGCGTCCTCACATCCCGGTCATTGGCCACACCCCCGCACCTTATTTATTACAGCAGAGAACACTGATCGACAGCAAAATAACATATCCAATTTCCTTCTACTTACTATACATTTGGTTTTGCTTCATATGTTTAAGCACACTGGTGATTTTTCAGGTTTCAGTGCTGTAATCGTTTGACTGACAATTACTTGACCATGCAAATAATATATCCAAAAAATGTTGCAGTGGGAAAATGCAATGAAGGGGTTAATGTACAGGTCACATACAGTGGAAGGATGTAGATAAGGAGATTAATATGCAAGATTTGGATGGTGAAGGTGTTGATACACTAGCCAGAGGTGGAATGGAAAGGACACACACTCAGAGTAGAGGAGGGGGAGTAAAAAGTTTAAAAAAATCAATCCCACAATAATAATAATTTAACTGGCCACCTTGAATTTGCTGCTTCTGACAATCCCATCCTTCATTTTTTTCACTAAATCCTCCCTTCTCAAATGTAAAACAGATGTACTGACATTTATGAGAGTTGCAATTGGCCATCACAGCAATCACAAGGAACAGAGCCACACTGATTGGCTCTGCACATGTGACTATGATCTGAGCCGTCTGATGACAGCTCTGATAATAAGCATTTATAGGCATGCTGTTTGTCCGAACATAATTTAGGAAGCACTGTTTAAAAATGTCATTCCAGAAATGCACCTCGTAATAATATTTGCTATATTACCATACAATGATTTCCTATGTGGCTGGTTCAAATCTTTATCCTGCAGTTTAGTGTGGAGGACATAAGAAATTGTGGCACATTCAGAACCTGCACTTGTGTGCTACCAATGTGTGGTGCATACAACGACAATGGCCTTAGGACCAGTGTACGTTGGTTTTTGGGATAATTTAGGTCAGTTTAAGATCACTTTGTGCTTTGCTTTAATTATTTCCTTTTATGTATAAAGTTACTGTGATTAATTGATGAACATATGATCAAAACAATGCAACACATTGCAAACCTCAAAAGGCTGTGGTGAAGTAACAGCAGAGTTAAAGGTCGGTGGGCATCATTCATCATCAAGGGCAGTGCCAAGCCACCCCAGCCATTTGTATGACAATCACTTGCCTATTAGCCTAAAAAATGGCCGTTACTAAGTTCTATAATTTCGCAACTATTGATTTCAATGTGATTCAGTTCAGCATTTGAACTTTAGTAAGGGCCAGATCACACCATGAATCACACAGTAACAGGAGGTGTGCCCATGTGCGATTGACATGTAATCTGGGTGCAGTGCCATTTCAGCCCATTCATTTGAATGAGCTGAAATCACAGTGGGCCACACTAAAAGTAGTGCATCCACTAAAAAAAACACACAGCACCCAGATTGCATCATACTACTGTACTATTCATTCCAGTCCAGTGGTCTATTGGCACAGACTAGAAATGTTAGCTTCTGTCTACGCATTTTGCAAAATTCTCCGGAAAAATCTCACCCCACATATGTCCTTGCAAATTTCTCAGCTTCTTCAGGACATTTAGCGAAGCTGTTTTCATGTATAGAAAGACACGATTTCATCTGTAAATAAAATAAACATTAACGTTAACCAATATCTAATGGTAACCGGGCTTGATTGGGAAAAAAATCCACACCACATAACACCCACCTGATCTTTATAACCTTATATGGATTAGGTGAGTGTTATGTGTTGTGGTTTTTTTTTTTTAATCAAGCTCAGATAACATATATCGGTTAATGTTTATGAATTTATAGATGAAATATTGTCTTTCTATGCATGAAAACAGCTTTAATTCCTGAAGAAGCTGAGAAATTTGTGAAACACGTAAACAGAAGCTTACATTTCTAGTCTGTACCAATAGACCTAAGTCTTTCAGGATTACAATTTTAAACATTGGATTTTATATTGTTTATTAATAAAATTGTATTTTTATGAAATTTGGTAGTATAACAATGTTTATATAACACCAGTGAGGTATATTTAAAGTCCCAGTTTATGAATTTGTTTAATCCTTGGCCTACCATGTTGTTAACACTGATACCCTCTTCAGATCACAAGTGCAGTGCATTTTGAATGTGGTGCGGGAAACATGCACGCAATGTGGGTTTCCCGCACCACATTCTGGTGTTAACTAAAGTTCACTAAACCCACCCTGAACCGAACCCAGGTATGTTTGGCCCATTACTACTAAAAAGCACATAATTTGGAGCAGTTAAGAAGAAACAGTGTCCAAGGCTGAAGAATGGTTAACAAGAATAAAAGAGGTGCTTTTTGGATTTTACTGTCAAGTGACTAAATGCAACTTTGGTAATGGCACTTTATGTGTAGGGATTTAAGAAGAATCCACATTGAACATAACTGAATTGAAAAACTATCTAGTTAAATTCCACAAACTCTCATTTCAGAGTGAATGTATCACTTGAGTTGTTTGAATGAGAAGGGGAGGAATGAGATGCAGAAAAATATAATAATAAAAAAAAAGGTTTTGTACATATAGAGGTGATGCCTGCTTGTTTAAATAAGTAAAGAAAAACCTCAACAGGGAGAAATGAAGGATGAAAAGAGATGGCAAATAAAATGTAAAGGAATAAATGTTAGTACTTGGAAGAAAGCCTTTGTTCAGTCAAGGGAGTAAATTGTGTTGAAGAATAGACTAGAGGAAGGGGTTGAGTAATTGCATTGTTTTTTTTTTTTCGTGAAGCCAATTCATGTTGTCTATTGTCTAAGTAAAATATATGACATATTTTAAAATATTAAATGAGAAGTGGAGTGCGAAGTACAGAGAAGGGAATCAAAGTTATTGGAAAGTAGCTACAGTATGTTTGTATGACAAATTCTTCATTAGTATATTCATTTCTCTTAGTGTTCAGCCACCTAGGAAAATCTTTTCAAAAGGTCAACATATTTGGTGTGCCATAGTTCCCAGCTTATATATCATGGATGGGTATTGATAAGTGAGGCTACTGAAGCTATGTAGTGAGTGGTTGCATTCTCCTTATTTTTTACTAGTAATGGCGGTGATCTGTGATTTTTAGCGGTACTGCGATATTGCAGTGGACATAAAAGGTAAATATGAATACTGTGCAAACTGACCATAAATTATGATATAGTGACCATAAACCTTGATGTGTTGGGTAAACTAGAGGAGGCATTTCAGCGGACATGTCGGAACATTTTACCACTTTTTTGGGACCATTGGCATTTATACAGCGATCAGTGCTATAAAAATGCACTGATTACTGTGTAAATGCCATTGGCAGTGAAAGGGTTAACCTGCAGGGGGCGCTCTAGGGGTTAACTGTGGCTGGGGGAAGGGGGTGATCACGGTTTCCATATAAAGAAAGCCTGTGATCACCGCCCTTCCTCCTCTAACAGAACGGAGATCCGTGTTTACTTACACGGACCTCAGTTCTTTCACTGGGGGGGGGGGGCATCACGGGTAGCCGGCAGAGATCGTGTCAGCCCTACCCGCTCCCTGGCCCTCCCCCAACACAGTGACGGTGGTTGCGATATCAAGCCACTTTGGACTGTGGTCCGCGGTTGGCAAGTGGTTAAAATGCATAATGTGTGTTGGTGCCATGCTATTCTTTTATTCACTAACATGCATTGCAGTGTACTGCCATAAATGCAGCAAGCACAATTTTCTTATCTCTTGAGGTATATTAGGCTGCTCACTCAAATTAATGGGTTGCCCAAACACAATGCACATTAACAAGTGAATCAATATGCGTTAAAGTTTCATTAAACTCATTTAAAAAATTTCACATACATATATTTTTGTTCATAAAGAATTTATATACATAGGTTATATAACAAAGAAGTTGCCCATTTACCTTTTTGCAGACTGCATATACTGCAGTCATGTCACATCATTATATTGTTCCCCACTGTACTCTAGAGGAGGAGCAATGAACAATGCTGCGACTAAGGTATTCTCCCTTTCCTCCACCACTCCACATGATCAACCTCAGTCCTCAAGTACCCCCAACAGGCCATGTTTGGGAATTTCTCTTAGGTAAAACAGCTGTCCAAAATACCAAGCCATTGACTCTGATTTAAAGCACCTGTGCAGGATAAAGGAAAACCTTAAAACGTGGCCTGTTGGGGGTACTTGAGGACTGAGGTTGAGAACCACTGATCTAGCAGGGGCAGAGCAGCTTGAGGATATGTTCAGTGGAAGCATATGACCACAACAGCACCCACTGTATGAGCATGAGAGACACTACAGAGGTCTTGCCATACTCGCACAGTACCGATTGGTGCTGTTGTGGTCACATGCTGCCAATGAACATGCCCTCAAGCAGATCCTCCCTTGCTACATCTAGCAAAGGCAGATCTGCTTGATAGTGTGTGCAAACCAATCAATAAACGCCAATTGAAATTCTTTTTACCAAAAATATGAGGAAGAATATTAATCGGCCAAAACCGATGGAAAAAAATGTTTTATTTATATATATATATTTTTTTATTTGTATTTTAGCAAAAAGTAAGAAATTTGGGGGTTTTTTTTGTTTTGTTTATAGCGGCGATCAGAAGTGACACAGAGGTGATAAAATACCACCAAAAGAAAGCTCTATTTGTGGGAAAAAAGGAAGCAAATTTTGTTTGGGTACAACGTCGCACGACCGCGCAATTATCAGTTAAAGCGATGCAGTGCCGAATCGCAAAAAGTGCTCTGGTCCTAAAGTGGGAAATCCTTCCGGGGCTGAAGTGGTTAAAGTGCTTTGAAGTAAAAGCACAATAGTGTGACTGGGTCCTAAGTGCAAACTACAGTAAAGGAGCATTGTGTGAGACTAAAGGAGGAAGTTAGTGAGTGCTGTAGCAGCAGGGATGTTGGTTTCAATAGGGTTGTTAAAATAACACATAACTATGTTGTCTCTCCTCACATCAGAATGTCCCATGTAAGCACATGAACACTGAAGCACTCCTTATTGGCTCTCCCAGTCTCAGCCTTGCTTTACAGGGATGTTTAGGAGGCTGACACAGTCAAATTCAGGTACTTACACACGTTGCTTTATCCACTTCACTCCCGGAAGGATTTCCCATGTTAGGACCAGAGCACTTTTTGTGATTTGGCACTGCGTCGCTTTAACTGACAATTGCGCGGTCGTGCAACGCTGTACCCAAATGAAATTTGCGTCCTTTTTTCCCCACAAAGAGAGTTTTTTTTTGGTGGTAGATGATCACCTCTGCGTCATTTCTGATCACCGCTATAAACAAAAAAAGAGCAACAGTTTTGCACAAAAAAAAACAATATTTCTTACTTTTTGCTAAAATACAAATTAAAAAAATAATAAAAAAAAAATTATTCTGCGTTTATTGATTGGTTTGCGCAAAAATAGATGCTTTTACAAACCATGAGAATTAATTTCTGGCGTTTTTACATTTTTTTTAGTAACGGCGGCGATCTGCGATTTTTATCGGGACTTTGATATTGGGGCGGAAATGTCAGACATTTTTGACACTTTTTTGGGACCAATGACATTTATACAGCGATCAGAAATTTAAATATCCACTGATTACTGTATAAATTTCATTGGCAGTGAAGGGGTTAACCTGCAGGGGGAGATCTAGGGGTTAACTGTGTTCCCTAGGCATGTTCTGTCTGAGGGGGTTGGGCTACCATGGGCATAAGAGATCTCTAATAGAGTTGAGCGAAACCAAACTGTAAAGTTCGGGTCCGTACCGAACTTTGGGGTGTCTGTGACCCGGACATTTGAAAAAAAAGTTTGGGTTCCGGTATTTTATCCCGCCTGTTGAATAGCTGTAGGGCGGTCAATCAACAAGCGTTTCACTGGTTTGCCCTTAGAAGCCATCACAGCCATGCCTACTAATGGCATGGCTGTGATTGGCCAGTGCATCATGTGACCCAGCCTCTGTATAAGCTGGAGTCACGTAGTGCTGCATGTCACATGCTCTCAGGCTAGTGTATTGAGAGGATGCTGCCGGCGCTGTGAGGGACAGATTGCAGATATAACAACATCTCATCCTGCATTACAGAACAATCTGATTCTGGACTAGGTAGAGATTACTACTACTACTGCTTTGAGGGACAGATTGCAGATCTCATCCTGCATTACAGAACGATCTGATTCTGGACTAGGTAGAGATTACTACTACTACTGCTTTGAGGGACAGATTGCAGATCTCATCCTGCCTTACAGAATGATCTGATTCTGTACTAGGTAGAGTTTACTACTCCTGCTTTTAGGGACAGATTGCAGATCTAATAACATCTCATCCTGCATTACAGAACGATTTGATACTGGACTAGGTAGAGTCTACTGCTTTGAGGGACAGATTATTGTTCTAAAATCATCGCCTACTGCTATAGGGTCAGGTTCCTGCTGTTGCTGTAAGGGACAGATTATTGTTCTATAATCATCTCCTAGTTCTATAGGGAGAGGTTCCTGCTGGTGCTGTAAGGGACAGATTATTGTTCTATAATCATCTCCTAGTTCTATAGGGAGAGGTTCCTGCTGCTCCTGTAAGAAGTCCTGCAGAATAGACATTTAGACCAGTCTCACACAGCCATTGGTATACTTATTTTTTGAATATGCCTCAATATTTTGGGGGCTACCCCAAGTAGAAAAAAAAAAAAACAAACAAAAAGTGTTGGCTACCTCCTCCTCCTCCTCCTCCTCCTCCACCACTTCCACCTACACTGCCTTGGTCACGGCCTAGTCAACCTCTAGGCTCCTACTCCACATCCACCCCCCAAATAAAAAAAAATAAAAATGGGATTTTAAGTTATTTTTCCTATCCCCATTTTTTTGTAGGGCACTTGTCCTACTCTTACCCCCATTTTACTTCCTTTTGCAGCCCTCTAGCACTTTCCAAGACTTTACAGCCATTTTTGTGCCGAAAAGTTCGGGTCCCCATTGACTTCAATGGAGTTCGGGGTCAAGTTTGGTACCGAACCCGAACTTTTTTGCGAAGTTCGGCCGAACCCACGGAACATCCAGGTGTCCGCTCAACTCTAATCTCTAACTGATCCCAGTGACAGGGATTAGTAGATCTTTTAAATGCCCACTGACAGAATGGGGAACCACCGTGTTTACATCAGCGGTTTCCCGTTCTTTCCCTCTGGCAGCTCATTGCGGCTCGCCGGCGGACATCGGGTCCGCCCGAGCCGCGGGCACACTCCTCCAGAGTGCGGCGGGCATGAGAGTGTGCCGCCGATGGGGTGCTTTCGCCCCCTAGCTGCGTGTCTGTGAATCACCGCCTATTTACGGGCCGGGAACCGGCTAACTAATACACTTATTTATGGACAGATAGCATAAATTGGTGTTTCTTAATCTGTGTGGAGGTCAGCTTTAAAGGATTAGTTCATCTTTTTTCACATAAAAAAGAAAAAGGTGAACTAACTCACGCCCCGCCTCCCCCGTGTCCTCAGTGCGTGTGCCATATGTGTTGCCCATCCTCCACTGCCCTCTCCCTATACAGGTCCAGAGCACTTTAAAACTTCACTAAACAGTGCTTGGGGCTGTTTAGCAACATATTGCCCATACTGACCAGTGAGAATTGTTGGAATCTCTTGTTTTCCAGGATGGCATTCTGGAACAAAGAACAGATCACATAGTCAACATTGACCAATGAGCATTCACCATTGCAAGCAATTGGCTGCTAAATCGCCCCTAGTGCTGTTTAGTGAAGTTTTGAAGTGACAGACTATTATGCGAGCTCAGGGCTGGCCCAAGACATTGTGCTGTCTGGGCCCAAGAATAAAATGCCCCCCCCACCAAAAAAAAAAAATCACGCCCACCAAAAGGCCCCCGCATCCATTGTTTTATATCATGATAATTAAAACTAGAATGAAATCTAATTTATCAGGAAGTCAGATTTACATGCAACTGCACCTTGTCTGTATCCAAAATATATGAGTTGCCATTATGTTCAATTCCAAGGGGCGGGCTAGGGTAGTATATGGACAGGCTAGGCTATGGTAGTATATAGACAGGCTAGGGTAGTATATGGACAGGCTAGGGTAGTATATGGACAGGCTAGGGTAGTATATGGACAGGCTAGGGTAGTATATGGACAGGCTAGGGTAGTATATGGACAGGCTAGGGTAGTATATCCACTTACCAACCGGGCCCCTTTTTTACCTTTGTTGGTTACTAGCTAAAAACATTTTTTTTTGCTAGAAAATTACTTAGAACCCCCAAACATTATATATTTTTTTTTAAGGCGCTCACGCGCGTTAAAAGTTGGCACAGTACATACCATAGATAAATGAGCCGTATTGTAGGAGAAAGTGTTATATGTTTTTTTAACCCGATTGAAATGACAACAGAATAAAAAAATTGAGTTTCACTTTAGAAAGGTTTTTTTAGCGCGAACTTTCTGGTGACTCGTTTATGGCACACTGTTTCATAACGTTGCTAGTGGTAAAATAAGAGATCCCACAAACCTTTTTTTTATATATTACAAACCCCCAAGATTCATTAAAAGATCGTTTTTTTTTACAAAAATCGATCATTGGTTGTTTCCATTTTTTCCCCGGGCCAACCATTCACCTATATGATGGGATCGGACAGGTATATGATGGGATCGGACAGGTATATGATGGGATCGGACAGGTATATGAT
>BLSH010171676.1:23113-43533 GCA_018402905.1 Glandirana rugosa
CTTAACCCTCATAAATCCCTAACACTAAATATCCACTTACCAACCGGGCCCCTTTTTTACCTTTGTTGGTTACTAGCTAAAAACATTTTTTTTTGCTAGAAAATTACTTAGAACCCCCAAACATTATATATTTTTTTTCCAAACACCCTAGAGAATAAAATGGTGATCGTTGCAATACTTTGTCACACGGTATTTGCTCAGTGGTCTTTCAAGCGCGATTTTTTTGGAAAGATTTCACTTTGAGTTAAAAAAATAAGACAACAGTAAAGTTAGCCCAATTTTTTTGTATATTGTGAAAGAGGATGTTATGCCGAGTAAATAGATACCATACATGACACGGTTGAAAATTGCGCGCACTCGCGGAATGGCGACAAAGTCCGTTATTTAAAAAGTTCCATAGGCGACGTTTTAAAAAATTTTATCGGTTACCAGGTTAGAGGTGCAGAGGAGGTCTTTTGCTAGAATTATTGCTCACACTCTGGCGATCGCGGCGATACCTCACATGTGTGGTTTGAACACCGTTTTCAAGTGTGGGCGCGACTTACGTATGCGTTTTCTTTGCTGCGCGAGCTCGCGGGGACGGTGGCGCTTTAATTTTTTTTTTTTAATTTTATTTATTTTTTTTTTTTTAACACTGTTCCTTTTAAAAAAAAATCTGATCACTTTTATTGCTATCACAAGGAATGTAAACATTGTGACCAGTACACTTTTTGGAGGGGGTCTAAAAAAACCCCCAAAAACGGCGATTCTGAATACTGTCATTTTTTTTAAATTGGCGCCGTTAGCCTCCGAGTAAACCGCCGAGTTTTGACGTTGCTTCCGGAATTTGCAGAAGGAGACCCGATTGGAGCCGATTACGGCTTCTTTCAGGTCTCCTTCTAGCTGGCGGAGGCGCCGGATCGTCGCTCCGGTCTCCCGGTGGGATGGGAGGCCGGAGAAGAGCGGCGGAAGATGTTCCCTCCCGCCCCCTGGGGTAATGACCGAGCGGCTCCCGCGTTACCCCTGGATAGCCGACCGCCCGCTCTAAAAAATGTTACCGGGATATATCCTGCAGCTGCAGGCTATGTCCCGGTAGAGCCGCTCAAAACCGACCGCCGCCTATTTACGGCACTGGTCAGGAAGTGGTTAAGGACCGGCTGGGGTAGTATATAGACAGGTTAGGGTAGTATATACACAGGCTAGGGTGGTATATAAATAGGCAAGGGTGGTATAGGGGCAGGCAAGGGTGGTATAGGGGCAGGCAAGGGTGGTATAGACAGGCTAGGGTAATATAGGGGCAGATGGAGCAGCCCGGGGGGCAGTTGTCATCATGACACACAAAACTGCTGGAAAAAAATCTTGGTCGTCAATTTGCCTGGTAAAGAGAAGGAGAGGTGGCTGTGGTTCAATTTGCTGTCCCCCTCAAAGTGCTGCCTGGGTCCAATGGACCCACTGGCACCCATGGTAGGGCCGGCCCTATGCCAGCTAGAGAGAGGTCAATTGAAGATGGGGATCACATATGGTACATGGGGACAAGAGGGTGTTTTGAGTTACTTTACTCTTTCATTTTATGTGAAATGGAGGAGAACTAAACATTTATATTATAGCAGTTGGACCTTTCATGTTTCTCTCTGAAAAGGTTTCCTTTAACCTTTCCTTTTACCAGTTACGTACTGCATTGATGAAGTTAACTGACTTCTCTGATTAATTTCAGCTTTCTGTCAATAAGCCGACCATAAAGACAACTGTGAGTTAACCAGCAGTGAGATACCTTTGTAATATAATTGGGTCAGATATGTAAGGCTCGAAGTTCATTTTACCAGTTGAACACAAACTCTGAAACAGTGGCATTCTAGGGATACGTCTTATAGGCTCAGTGAGCATATCTCTAATAATTAATCTAATCATTTAGAATAACAGCTTAGATATATAACATACATGGCAATACATCTCCACAGGACTATTTTATCTTTCAGAAACATAAATGGTCTCTTGAAATATACACATGTACAGATGACTTGTCATAAATGTGCAGACATTTTAGTTAGACAGCTAACATGTGACTTGACAAACGCATTTTGTTATACACTAGTACATAATATAAATTAAAATAAATGAACTCTGCTACAAGGCACAGTTGCTATTACCCAAAAGTTCTAACATCTCTCAACTGTGCAGATGCAGGTGTTTGACATCAAGGTTAGTGACATCCTGAAGCCAGCATGGAAAATAACACTGGGGAGACATACCTAGAGTGCATTACACCTGCAGCTTACAGAGGAATGTCACACACAACTGCTATGCAATATCCTCCCACATATCTGTTTAATGAGGGAACGCAGAAAGCAAATGAACAGCTACTGCAAGGCAGAAAGGAATAGCGCTTTACAGAAAAAAAAAAACAAAAACATTAATTTAGCTAAAAAGAAAAAATACTGTATTTGATAGTTTAATATAATTTTATAATTAGGTAAGGACATATACACTAAAGTTATCTTCATTTTCTGTTCATACTTTGTGATGTTACTTAGCCATCTGTGCACAACCAAGTGTATTTTTCTGCAGAAAAAAGGTTTAATTATTAAGGCAGTACAACATGAAATAATGGCGTTTAGAATATCCTACCACAGATGGTCAGATATGGTTCCCTATAATAAGATCAGATAAAATGTGATTTTTGATTTGTTGATAGAGGCTGGTGCAATTGTAGCTCTACCCCCTAAGGAGTCACTGGATAGATTGGTTCTTCTACCATCCTTTGGTGGTGACCCATCATGAACCAGGCCTAAACTCACCCACACACTAGTAGCCTAAAGCCATAAACTTTAATAAAAAATAGAATAAAAGCCCTGCAGAAAACATTTAAGGCAATGTGGCAACACCAAAACAACCAAAGAACAATATTAAGATATGAACACAGTAATAAACTGCTTTAGGCTGGGTTCCCACTATATGTGGAGCAGCTTGCAGCAGGGGGTCCAGTGCGTCCCTGTTCTCCATTTCAGGGGTGAATCAGGTCTGAATTTTTGCCTGAATTCGGACCTGAAACGGGGCCAGAGATGCACAGGACCCTTCTGTAGTGCACTCCGCGGCCGTCCCAGAGGTGTGCGAACCGGCTCAATTGAGAACAGGTTACAGCCTCCTGTCATAGGAATTGGATGCGGGGAAACCCTCATCCAATTCTCATAAGTGTGAACCCAGCCTTAAACAACTCTGTAGCTTTTCTGTGTTTTTAGGGCCCTAACTATACCACTGGCGATAGTCAGTGGAGGGTTAAACACAGTCTGCCAGTGCCATGGGACTCTTATTGAAGAGCTCTCTCTTTCAAGAATATTTATAATCCAAGGGGTTGTGCTGCTAAATTCCTGAGCAGTCTCTTCATGCAAGGGCTTTAAGTACCAGGCAATACAAATAGGTTACCTTATTACATATATTCTATAAGTTCACAAAATTATTTTATTTTCTAAAACTGGAAAGTGCAAAATCTGGTGCAGCTGTGCATGGTAGCCAATCAGCTTCTAATTTCAGCTTGTTCAATTAAGCTTTCACATAAAACCTGGAAGCTGATTGGTTTCTATGCAGAGCTGCATCAGGTTTTGCACTCTCCAGTTTTGGTAGCTTAACCTCTAAATTTACTGACAAAATATATATACCCATAGAAAGCAATTATCTGTCTTATAGTTGTGTTTTCCACAGAGAAAAGCTAAGTGAGGCGTCTGCTCAACCTTTGGTGGAGTAAGTGTTGAAGAAGGTGGAAAGATGAGTTGATTGAGCCTAGGTTCACACTGATGCAATTTGGCATGCCATTTGACATGCCAAATTGGTGGCCGAATTGGTGCGTCGGAACTGGTGCGATGCCGACTTTGCGGCGCCGCACCAATTCGGGTGCAATTTCAATAGACATCTCTGCATGAACCCACACAGATGTCTCTAAAATTCGAAGTCGAACTGACTGGCCGGTATGAAATCTTGAGAGTTCAGTTGAACTGATTTCAATCCCACAGCAGTGTGAACCTAGGCTTAATATCTCTTTGCAAGCCAGGTTTATTCCTATATTAATCAAACACTGTTTGATACTTTCTGGTCCAAATGTTTGTTAAGATTGGTTAGTTTCTCATTTCTACAGGATCTTTCGCTGTCAGGTCCATATGTTGCCATTGGGATTGTGTGTATATCTGACAAGAAGACTCCTGTCTGTCAGATGGAAACATTCGGGTGACTACGCTGGCGCCCAATTGCGTCCACACACCCTCACGCCCCCTTCAGGTATCTCAGACTCCGCTTGCACATCTGCAGGCTTGGGACCAACATAGTGGGTGCCGCTGGGTAGAGAGGACAGAGCAGAGCGGACTCACAGCCGCTCTCCTTTCTTTCATGTTGCTGACTGGAAAGTGATGCATTTGACGTCACTTCCGGGTCCACCTCTTGGTGTCCACAGCCAGCATACCAGGGAAAGAATGTAATGCAATGTGATCTGCATTGCATTACACTCAGTGGAGCACAGGGGAGACGTCCCTGATCTTTTAGACCCTGGTTGTCTCAATAAAGAGAACCTGTCACCAAAAAATCATCACATAGGGTCCCCTATATGATGGGAAAAAAAAGGTTAGGAAAAAACATTTTTTATGAAATTGTAAAACATTAAAGTTACACCCAAGCAGATAATATCCTATGGAAAATATAGGGTACTGAAGTTGGTTTCTGTTTTGTGGACATATGCACAATTAAGGTTTGACATGTTGGGTATATATTTACTCAGTGCAACCATGTCTATTATATTTTACCAAAAAATTGGGTAATTTATTGAATCTGTGTGCCCTAAACTTTACTGTAGCATATTTTTTACAGACATTTTGCATTTCCTAGAGCTATGCGGTAATATCGTGTGACATAGAAAATTGGAACTACCACTATTTTATTCTCTAGGGTGTCTGCTTTCAGAAAATATATAAAGTGTTGGGGGGGGGGGGCGTTTATGTAATCTTTAGGCCTAAAATAATTTTTTTAAGCATGTGTGCAAAATTACAAAAATGGCTTTGGCAGTGAAGGGGTTAAAGCTTCCAGTTGCATATATCCCCTCCATGAGCTACAGTGTTGTAAAAGATACTGACATTGCTGGTTAGTGAATTCTCCTATACTGTACATTTGACAGATATAAAGACTCAGAACTTCACTGTAAATAGCAGGTGCATTCTGAAAACTTTACATATGGTTAAACATTTTCAATAGTGCTCATACAGCTAATACAGCTAAACAAATACATGCACTCATCCAAAATAAATACTTCAACATCTGTATCTAATAAGTGTTAATGTATCTATTATAGCAGCCATCATCAGTAGAATATGTCAGTGCAGCAAAGGCACAGAATAAAATGTATGTAACTCACCTCCCAAAAGTAGTGTATGAATTAGCAATAAAGAGCATAAACAAATTTTTGCTAATTTGTTAGTAACCCCCTAAGACCCCATACACACTATTAGATTTTCTGCAGTTTTTTTTTTTTTTCAGATTTACCAAAACCATGTAGTGTAAGGGCCTGCCTGACTGCATACAAATTGAAACTTAGGCCCCTTTCACACTGGAACTGCCCGATCGTCAGCGGTAAACCGCCGCTAATTTAGCAGCAATCTACCGCTGTAATAGCAGCACTATGGCGCCGCTATTGGGGCAGCAGCACGGCACTTTTAACCCCCCCACAAGGGGTTAAACAGAGGTTAAAAGTGCCGGCGCTCTGTGCTCCCGGTGCGGTGTACAGCCGCTACGAGAGCGCTACCCATTCAATCTAATGGCATATTATATGGTTCTGAAGGAACAAATCTGCAGAAAATCTAATAGTGTGTATGGGGTCTTACACTGATTTGCTCCCCTAATATTTATCTGAAATTATTATTGATCATTTATGTGGACAGGTCATCAAGTACTACAATTTATGGAACTCAGCATCAAGTTGCTTGCACATATTTGGATGACTGTAGTAAACACACCTTCATTTTATTTACTAAACCAGTGCTTCCCAAAGTGACCAATACCACCCTCTGGGTGTGCTAGAACAATCTAGGTGAGTGGTAATAGCCTCAATTGCAATTGGAGGGGGAAGGATAGAAATAAGGCAGCGGATGCATAAGGAAAGAAGATACAATTTTGAAAAACGTTCATACAGGTTTCATCTGTTGTGCAACATAGAATTAAAGTTGTAGTGACTAGGTCATCTTCCAAATAAACACACAAAATGCAAGCTATAACTGATCAGTGGTGAAGTCCTCTGCCTAAAGCCCTATTCCGGACAGAAAAATGTGTCCCTTGCATTGGGGCTGCGAGTTAAGTGATCTTTTTTTCCAGAGGAGAGAAGAAACCCTTATCCTTACTCGAACCTCCCCTCCCCCAGCAAACAGCACTTCCCCACGATCCAGCACTGGACTTTTCCTAGTGTCCTCATGTCCACACCAGGGCTACGGAATCTGCTCTAGGCTTAATGACATCAGGACTCAAGACTGCTAGAGTGCGGGGGTGAAGGAGCTGCATGAACCAGTCCTGTGCGGAGAGGAGCTAAGGATTGTGTACGTGTATGTCCTTTCATCCTTCTCCTAGGACATAAAAGTGTGTATATATATATATATATATATATATATATACACACACATACATAAAAGAATGCAAATTTGTCACTTCATGTTCCCTTTAAAAGAGGGTAGATTTCCAGAAGGGCACACTTAGTAATTGTCTAAAGAAGGGGCAACAGGTCAAATAATTTTGGGAACCTCTGTACTAAGATATTCTAAACAACAACAGAATCTGGAGAAAGCCAAAAACTCAGCTTTCTCCACTCAGAGATGCTAGTTTTGAACCTCACATTAACCCTTAATGAGACTCCCGGGTCACCTTTTCCTATATACTTTTAGTGACAGAGCCTCCCTCTGTCACATACCTCCTCCCCCTCATGTTTCCAACCGGAGGGCAGGAGACACAAGCTCCACACTTTAGCACCTCTGTGCTGGTGACCACTTAATACTGGCACTTCCGCCTGTAACTATCTTCCCTTGCACCATTAAAGGGGAACTCCACTTGACTTACATAGACTTTCCCAAGTCTTGAGACTTTAACAAGGTCCTACCTGTCCTTCTACCAACCCTTCTATCCTAGGGTCCTACGAATACCTTTATTTTCCTGGTGTATTTTTGCTTTCCTGCCATCTTTCCCCAACTTCCTGATGCTGTAGGGAACCTCCTGTGCTTAACCCAGAGCCACTGACCTTTGGGTTCATTAACCTTTTTGTGGTTACTCTTGGCAACCAATACCTCATTTGCAACAACCTTCAACATCAGTTCACACATTTCCCTGTTACCATTACTAACACTGTCATTAATGAGTGTCTCCAGGTACCTCAACTTGTACCTCTTTGTGGGTGATGGGCAGAATCACTGCTACTGCTGCGTCTATTCCGGGCCCTTTCTTCACAGGTCTAGCGGTTGAGACCGTACACGCGACATGTACCAACCACTGTTCAGCCGCACTTCGGACTGCACTAGCAGGAATGCACCTCGTCACACCACCACACGGAGAAACTTCCACCATGTCTGTCATTTCTGATTCCTCTAGCAGTTCCCCTGAGCGCCTTCCACACACAACTGCCACTGGAAGCACTCTTGCAGAGAACCGTGAGACCAATTTCCACAAAAGTAACCCCCATTGTAGTAACCAATACCAATTTTTATCCAGATTGCTTAACATTGCTTGTACCACCTGTCTCAACTGATTGGTGCTATGCAGTTCCAGGCCACCCATTTCTGGTGGATGCACACAGGTGTGCAGCAAAAGAGATTTCACCAATTCCAGCATTTCTAACATCTCAGTTATTGATATATTATCCCACATCTAACCATAGAACTTTAGGGACTCTTTCCTTACTAGCGATGTGGAGAGGCTCATTTGCTAAAGCTCAAGAGGCTGAGATACTTAAGGAGATCTCCACCTCAGAGGTAACTGACACACCTTGTGGCTCCCCTTGAGCACTGCCGCATGTATCATACTCAACCTCTCCTTTTCCGCAGTACTGAGCCTTTCCAAGTCACAATCCATTACAGTATCATTCTGACACTCAGTATTACTCATCTGTTTTGCTGTGGACACAACGTCTGCCATGTATGCACCCTTTTCAGATCCTTCTGACTGGGGAGGGTTAACTTCTGCAACAGCCAATGCACCAGCCTCTCCATTTGTCACAGCAGCAATAGTGTTCACCTCACTATCACACATGAAGGTTTCCTTTAATACCATTAACTTTCTTGCCAAACTATCCCAGTCTATCCTGTGCAGCACTTCGTAGTACTGCTCCATCTACCCAAGGAGACACAAGCGGACAGAGTGGTTTGGCATCAGACATCCTGCATTGTTAACCACATTAAACTGTGATAATCCATGCTCCACCATTTGAGCCATTTCCCATTTTGTGCCACCTGAGCAGTATCAGAGCTGTCCTGGACCACCGCCTGCTCCAACACAGGGAGTTCTCCTGAGATTTCCAGGGACAACTCTGCGGCACTGCCTGTGGTTGCCATGGGAAAACCATCATTAACATTGTCATAAATACATTCCTCATTATCATTCCTGACTTTCATAGGCTGCCCCAGCTCATTATCAGCTTGAGCCTGTGGGATATTTATTACATCACTTTTTACCTTATAAGACACTTTCTCACCCGTTGGGGTGGCTACACAGTTTTCCTTTTCCTATATAATTATAGTGACAGAGCCTCCCTCTGTCACTAATATATATATATATATATATATATATATTGTAAGGGATTAGCTCAATAGCAGGGTGTGCAGGACCCCCTGGATGGGTCACAGCACAGTGAAGTAGGCATGGACAGGCAGCAGCATCTTTGTGAAAACAAAACAGTGGTTTATTTCCAAGTCTGTGGTTACAAGTGCAGGTATCAAAAACAGCAAACATAAAACAAAAAACAGAAAATAAACCCTTGCCACTTTGGGTGTCTAACTGCAAAACACAGGAACCTATCTACCTGGTCTGGAACACCCTACCGTTGCCCAAAACCCTGTCTGACACACAGAAAAACTTGTTTTAGTCTTTTAGTCATACAGACTTAATCTCACCACTCAGAAGAAGCTGCTCCCCAGTCCTACGCAGAAATCTGGTTCCAGGGTGGAGCACCTTGTTGAAGCAACCTGGGAGTTTTATAGAGCCCTGAGTGCTTCATCTGTTACACCTGAGTTTGTTAACCCTCATTGAGCCCAAACAGGCTCACTACACAGTAGAAACCCAAAAGCAATCAGTGTACAGCATAAACCTGGGACAGATCTATCTCCCATCCTGGGCACAATATATAGATTTTCCTGGCTTCCTGTCACATACCCCCCCCCCCCTCTTGTTTCAACCCTAGGGTTGGGACACAGGTTGCCAGGCATGTGTGAACTCAGGACAAAGCATCTGCAATTCCCATTTTAACAAGGGGCGATGTTTCACTGTAAAACTGAATTCTTGGAGGGCCAGGAAGCATCTATTCACCCTCCTATTGGTCTCTTTGTTCTGTGCCATCCACTTTAATGGACCATGATCTGTTACCAGTTCAAATTGTCTACCCAAGAGATAGTATCGGAGAGAATCTAAAGCCTATTTTAATCGCTAACCATTCTCTCAATGGTGGCATAATTTTCTTCATGGGCCTTCAATTTCCGGCTGAGATAAATGACAAGGTGTTCTTCCCCCATGAAAACCTGAGACAACACCGCTCCTAACCCAACATTTGATGCATCAGTCTGGACCACAAAGTCCCTTGAAAAGTCAGGTGAGTATAACACTGACTGACTACATAAGGCCTGTTTTAAGGCCTTAAAAGCTGCTTCTGCTTCGGGGATCCATTTGATCGTGACAGACTCCTTCCCTTTTGTCAAATTGGTCAGGTGAGCAGCCTGTGAGGCAGAATGGAGAATAGAGCGGCGATAATAGCCAGCGATTCCTAAAAATGCTCAAACCTGTTTCTTGTTGGTGGGTCGCAGCCAACTCTGAATACCCTCAACTTTGTTTACTTGGGGCTTTATTAGACCTCTCCCAATGGTATATCCCAGATACTTTGCCTCCTTTTTTTCACTTCTTGGCCAGTTGCCTCTCGCCGGGCTTCGGGAATTCGATAAGGTTTCAACTTGACCCTTTCCCTTGGTGTGGTGACAATGTCATGTTTATCCCCAGACACCCAACCTGGCAATTATGAAAAGGTCGCTTTATATCAAAGCACAAACTCTCTAGCTTCCGGTTGCTGAGTTTTGGACAGAGTCTCAGCTATTCCGACTTCAGGGATAACCACGTTAGATAGAGCAGAAAGTGGGGTAGGCTCAGCGACCTAGGATTCCCTATTCTTCCATGGTTTTAGCAAATTCACATGATATATCTGATCAGGCATTTGTCTTCCTGGTTGGCTAATTTTATAATTCACATCACCCATTTTTTCCAACGCTTTATAGGGACCCTGCCATTTGGCTAGGAATTTACTTTGGACCATGGGGACCAACACCAACACCCTATCACCAGGTGCAAAAGAACGGACCTGGGTCCCACGATTGTAAATCCTCTGCTGAGCCAACTGGGCTTGTGCCAAATGTTCTTTCACAATAGGCATCACTTGTGCAATTCTGTGTTGCATTTGTGCCACATGTTCAATCACACTTCTATGAGGGGAACCCTCACTCTCCCATGTTTCCCTGGCAATGTCCAGTAGTCCCCGTGGGTGCCTTCCACACAGTAGCTCAAAAGGAGAGAACCTTGTGGACGATTGGGGAACCTCTCTGATAGCAAACATCAAATAAGGGAGTAGACAATCCCTTTTTTTCCCATCTTTATCAACTACCTTCCTCAGAATTTGTTTTAACGTTTTGTTAAATCTTTCAACCAGCCCATCTGTTTGAGGGTGATACACTGAAGTATGTAATTGGGTTACTTTAAGAAGTTTGCAAAGCTCTTTGGTTACTGTAGACATAAACTGGGTGCCCTGGTCAGTTATTACTTCTTTAGGAAGGCCCACGTGGCTGAAAACCTGAAATAGCTCTTTGGCAATGGTTTTGGCAGCAGTGTTTTGGGGAGGAATTACTTCTGGGTAACGGGTGGCATAGCCCATTATCACCAAGAGTGGTGCCCTCTAGCGGACTTAAGCAAGGGGCCAACCAAATCCATGGCGATTCTCTCAAAGGGGACCTTAATGATGGCCAGGGGTACCAAAGGACTGCGGAAATGTGGCATGGGTGCAGAAATCTGACATACTGGACAGGAGGAACAGTATAGTTCCACTTCCTTAGTGATCCCAGGCCGATAGAATCACAAAGAGGTTCTTTCTCGGGTCGTTTCAGCTCCTAAATGTTCCCCAAGAAAGTGCCCATGAGCCAGGTCTAAGACCAACTTGCGGTAAAGTTTGGGCACCACCAGTTGCTCAATGGTTTCCTCTACCCTCTGTGACACCCGGTATAACAGGTCCCTTTCTATAATGAAGTAAGGCAGGGCGATCCTCTCGCCAGGGTTAACTAATTCCCCATCTATTTTCACTACATTCTCCCGGGCCCTTACTAATGTGGGGCCCTTCAATTGTTCAATTGTTGTGGCAAAACTTTCTCTGTGTACCTCTAAATCATCAAACACTAGAGGTTGCTGTTCCCCTTCTAAGGTTGCAGGCTCTTCCCTAGGCCCTGTTGTTTCCCCTGCTAATACTGACAAGGGAAACTCAGGAGAATCCTCACACTTAGAGGATTCCTTAGTAGAACCTTCAGGCTCTAAAGAACCACTTAATGGTGAATCTGGGCAATCCTAAAGGTTTCAAAGGATACTCCCGAGTGTCCCCACGTACACAAATGACCACCATTTTCCTAGGGTGCAAGGTTTTTCCCACCACCAGTTCAGTTTTTACCAAGGTAACCAGGCTACCTGAATCAAACAACATTTTTACCATCTAAACACATTTTGCATAAAAGTTTCTCATTTGCCTTTTATTGCAGTGCATTTAGTTGCAAATAGGGACTGCCGTCTCTCTGTAAGAAAGGTACAGTGCATTGGTTCATCAATCGAATATTGAATTGGAGAATACCGTGCTTACTGATTTAGTACACAAAATTCAGCAGCTAACACATAAAACTAACAAAATTTTATAAGGATGTAAATATTAAGTGAAGCGCATAGACAAATGAAAATAATAAAAAGTGATCATCATCATGGTTCATCAATAGCTGGGCAAATTGCCGCTACATGTCCCTCTTTCCAGCAACGGTAACAAATTAACTTTCTAGTCACCTCCTGTGCGATTGGTCTTCCCGGCCGCTCTCGCCAGACATTAGAAGCAGTTCCCCTTTATTCACTCTCTCCATCCCCATTCCTTGATGCAGTCTTACTCGTAGCTGGGGATGGTCTGATCTTGGGGTAGAAAGTCTGTGAGTCCCTGAGGGAAGATGTCAGATTCTCAGTAGCTAGGTACCTTTCCACAAGGTCTACAAGTTTGTCTGCTGTTTCCGGGTCTCCATGGCTCACCCATTTCTGCAAGGTGGTAGACCTGAGAAATTTGTTCAGGACTACCCGCTATACAATTTTTGGTCCGCACAGAGTTTCTGGCTGCAGCCATTTCCTGGTCAAGTGGATAAGGTGGCTTTCTCAGCCAATAACTCCAATTGTGGACATGCTGAGCACGGACAGCAAATATTTCCATTTTCAAACAATCATAGGTTTTTTGCATCCGCAAGCCTCAAGTTAAAATAAGCCTTTTGGGATTCTCCAGATAGTGGGGGGAGGGGGGCACTAGTCTAGCCCATCGTTCTTTAGGCCATTTTTTTTTTCTGTCCTTTCAAAGGTGGTCAGAAACATCTCAGGGTCATCATCTGCAGTTATCTTTGGCAACAGATGGCTTACCCGAAAAGTCGGTATGTTATAAGCATGACTCCCAGCCTTGGTGTGCTGCCTCTGCTAGAGCTGTTTTATGATGGCCTCAATTTGCTGCTGGTGTCTCTGTTCCTGCTGTGTCAGAAATTCCCTATGGCGGGCCTCCACCTGTTCTATGGCTTTATTGCTGGGCTGCTATGCTCTGTTTCAACCCTGCATTTGCCTGTTGTTGATTTGCATTTGCCTGCTGTTGAGCTGCAAGGCTCTGTTGGTGAGCCTTTTGTTGGGCTGCAAGGCTCTGTTGCAAATCTGCATTTCCTGCTGTTGATTTGCATTTGCTAGAGCCAGCTGTCTCAGTATCTCCTCCATGCATGTCTTACTTCACCTACCCCACAAACTTCTACCATGTATAAGGGATTAGCTCAGCAGCAGGGTGTGCAGGGCCCCCTGGATGGGTCACAGCACAGTGAAGTAGGCACAGACAAATAGCAGGATCTTTTGAAAACAAAACAGTGGTTTATTTCCAAGTCTGTGGTTACAAGTGCAGGTATCAAAAACAGCAAAAATAAAACAAAACAGAAAATAAACCCTTGCCGCTTTGGGTGTCTAACTGCAAAACACAGGAACCTATCTACCTGGTCTGGAACATCCTACCGCTGCCTAAAAACCTGTCTGACACACAGAAAAACAGAGTATTGTAGTCATACAGACTTAATCTCACCACTCAGAAGAAGCTGCTCCCCAGACCTACGCAGGAATCTGGTTCCAGGGTGGATACCTTGTTGAAGCAACCTGGGAGTTTTATAGAGTCCTGAGTGCTTTATCTGTTACACCTAAGCTTGTTAACCCTCAATGAGCCCAAACAGGCTCATTACACAGCAGAAACCCAAAAGCAACCAGTGTACAGCATAAACCTGGGACAAATATATCTCTCATCCTGGACACAACCCATTGATTTTCCTGGCATCCTGTCACAATATATATATATATATATGTACTGTATACACATAGACACACACACACTATGTACATTGTTATACAGGTAAAGTCTGAAAGCAGGATACAATGCAATGTATGTTTTTTAACAGTTTATGATGGCTGAAAGGTTCACTTTGAAGTCCAGTTAAAGTATGAAAGTATACTTTACAGATAACTAGATGGTGCGGAACTGATATTGATATTATTAAATGTCTTACTGCTAAAAAAAAAAAACTAAAGTTTTCACATCATACTATGTGAGCAATGGTTACCCTGAAGCAATCTGACATGTCACTTTCCCATCACTGAGATACAGCTATAGTTGTGCATTCAGAATGGGATTTGCTTAATGCACAGCTCTAACTGGCAATCAGCATGAGTAGTGGGGTGATTGGGTGCTGGGGTTGAGGGTACATGACCAACTGCTGCAGAGAGACTGCTGCTCACACAGAGATAGCAGTGGTATACTATGTAGCTTGGAATTTAACATGTGATACAATTGGGATTTAAAGCTATGCATCCAAAATATAGTCAGGATTTTTTTCATCAAATGATAATGTTTTTTCTGAAGGATGGAGACCCAGGCATAGTCAGTAAGTATGCTGCCAAATGGGGGGGAGAACTCAGAAAAACAGTTTTTTTATGCTGTCAAAAAAATACAGCATGCCATTTATGTCAATAGTTCTATTTAAAGATAGCATTTTAAGCAACAAGCTAATTACCTGCCAAAGGATTAGTATTTTTTTTTAGCTGCTGTTGTAATTGACACTTTTCCTGTCACAGTGCGTAGCCAGGAAGATCACTATACTAGAAAAGAAAATGAATAAGTGAAGCGCTGTGTGCAGCTAAAACTATAAAAATATACAAATAAATACCAACTGTTAGTGCACTGCAATAATACACTCAAAGCAGTGTCTGTGAATATACAGATATATAAAATTGTGATGTTTGTGATGTTGCTTCAATACATACATAACACAAATAGGTGTTGATAATTAAATTAAAAAGTACCTAAATTCCCTTACTGGTACAATCAGCGCTTATGGGATGTTGTAAACTGCTAGGTGTCAGAGGTGTAACAAAACACTAGGACTTAAATCTCAGCCGCCATTGATTAACCTCAAACCATACATATATAACACCAAAGAAATTTATACAATAATTGTGGGCTAAGGAGTATAAATCACAGAAAGGTGCAAACAGCGCTCAGATAGTCCAAAGTTTGTAGTGTGCAGGAGTGTGCCTGTGAACTAACACATCCACAGGGAATAAAAGGAAGTAGTTCTTAGAAAATGTCCACCAACCACCAAAAAGGCTATCTTCCCAGTAAAGGGGGTCCACCGCATGCAGCGTGCTCTTATGTCACAAACTGCTTACCAGATTATATAGGGTTAACAGCTCACAAATAGTAGATAACCACTCCACAAACGGCAGCCAGGGTATCTTTATATTGGCACTAAGCGGTCAGTCCATCCTCATTATATACCAGAGATGACATCAATTTAAGAGCGACTTTAGTGAACCTCAAACACCGGTGTTTGAGGACCGGCGGCGGTTCCGGTGATAGGCGGAGGTGGCTGCCGCTGTGTGAGCATTACTGCACATTCCAGTTTGAAGGACTGCTGGTCAGGAGCGTGATCTATGGTTCACTAAAGTCGCTCTTAAATTGATGTGTCATCTCTTGATGTCACTTCCTTTTATTCCCTGTGGATGTGTTAGTTCACAGGCACACTCCTGCACACTACAAACTTTGGACTATCTGAGCGCTGTTTGCACCTTTCTGTGATTTATACTCCTTAGCCCACAATTATTGTATAAATTTCGTAGGTGTTGATAATTATCCACAATGATATATAGCCGTTCCTAAATAATCCAATTCCACCATTAGTGTCCAAAAAAATAGGCAAGGCCTGCATTCCACTTTACTGGAAACACAGTGATCCCCTGAACCAATTAGCATATGGCCTAATAAAGTCAATGAGATTAATATGATGGAGGATGTCATACCTCTTTGAATCATAAAGAGGAAGAATTCCACAAATCCTGGTTTTACTAGACTGATTTCACATTCACAACAGACTACCATGATATTATGGGCAGCTCTTGAGAGTTCTCAACATCAGTGATTGTAGCAGTATTCTGTATACAGGAATTCCCCCAACTGTGGTATTCTTCTGCTGTGAAAGGCAAGACTGGACCTCACACCATCTCCCTTACACACCCAACCCTCTCTTTAACCTTTCACCTATCCCTCCGCTACCCTACCCCCTACCTTCCCACCCCTTTTTTCTTTCCAACAGCTTTCCTTTTTCTCTGCTTCTTGATCTTTTTCTTGGTGACATATGGTTTTCACACCCATATCTTCTGCAGGGAGGTTCCACCAGTCTTACCCTAGCTGGTGCCCTTTTGAGGGCCCAAACTCTACTTATATACTGTATACTTCATTAGCTCCTGTCAGGGACCTTCTCCCAGTCAATGCCAGCTGACGATCATGGCTCACTCTTCACTGGTCATGTTTCAGGTGTTGAAGAGGATAGAGATTTATAACCCCCAGGGAAGGACTTATGATGACTTCTTGCAAAAATCTAAACAAATGTATTAACTTCTACCCTGAAAACCAATCTGCAGTGGATCCCTTTTTAGGGGGAGTTTAACAGGCGATATGTTTCTTCCTTGCCATTGGTGTTTACCCTCAAAATGCCATCCAACCATGCCACAACTGCAAGCATTACACACAGCTGTAGGGTGGTCGCAGGGAAGCCCCATGTACTTGAATTAGTCATTAGCGCCCCCCCCCTCCGCTGAATGCTACGTGACATTTCATTTTTCCTACTGCCGCAAAGCATTGTGGCTACAGCTGCATTCTCTAGTTTAGATGGGCAGTTGGGGGGGAGGGGGGTGGTAGAGCCTCCTGCTTCTACCACTAGCCAACTGGCTTGTTGGGTTTGTTTACTGGATAAAGTGGAAAAGGATTTGATTCCCTCTCAGCTTTTTATTGTTGTCTGTGTCTCCATTGGGGGGATTTCCTCTTACTTCCTGTTCTAATGACAAGCAGTCAAAAAGATAGGAAGTGTTTGGACATTTTTAGTATGCTGAAGAAAGGTTATGCCCCAAAGTCAGATTTGATAATTACTGTATTACTTCCTGTCCTGGTGACCTCCATACCTCTCATTTCTTGTCACTGAGACGCACAGTGAGAGAGAGTATTCACAAGAAAGAAAGAAAGAAAGCTAACCCTTCACCACAAATCTGGCAGGAGTTGGACTAGATATTAAATCATAACGCCAAAAATGTAATATATTGCAGCTTACCAATCATTAGATGTGGTGAATGTATCCGTTTTTTTTTTTCTTTGCTTTTTTTCTCACTGTTTTTACCTGGTGATCTGCCCAGTAACTCCTGTATTAGTGAGACACAAATCTAGAGGAATAGGCACAGCAGACAGCAGCATTGTCAATCTGGGGTGGAGGGTAGTGTTACATTTAATAGAGGATTTAGAACCACTAACAAATGGAAGCCAAACTCCAACTCACAGTTTATAATCAGCTACAGCAAACGTTTTATTTCCTTTTGAGATAAACGTTTTATATGAATAAATAAAAACTGATCACTTTAATCTCCCCTGGGATTGTTAAGTTGTTTGTCTCATCTATGTAAACTGATACATTCTGCTGGGGGGGGGGGGGGTTTGTGCTGTGAGAAACAGACAGAAGGAAGAAAGCCTGAAAAAAATGAAACTAGTACAGTCATCACATCTAAGAATTGGTGAGCTGCAATGTAATAAATGTTTGCTTTTGGGTTTAAAGGAGTTGTAAAAAATAAGTGCCTATACTGTTTAAAATCCAGTAATAAACTGCCTCGCCCTGATCTGCACATGCTCAGTTGCTCTCCATTTTTAGGCATTGCTGAGTTTGTAGAGGCTGATCTGCTGACAGCCATATAGTAGAATTAAACCCTCCTATCCTTTACAGCCAAGGAAGCTACTTCTGTTTGATCTGCAACTGTCATGATGTTGCACATGTGATCAGTTATGACACCAGCCATTTGATTTTTTGACAGTATGGTTGAGGACACAAGCAAATGTGACAGTTAGCAATCCCGGCATTCCAGCCATGTATCTGTTTTTTGAAACCGTTAAATTGATGGGTTTAGTTTCGCTTTGTGATTTACTGCTGTTCATGGGTTTAGGGCTTCAGGAAAATGACAGCTTCCGGCAAAAGGAAACAGGAGCAGTGCTGGAGACAATTTACAACACACAGTGATTTTGGTAACACAATTATCCATGTGGAATGTATTGTCCTTGCTAAAGAACATTATTTTTGTATCAAGTTGTTATGGGTAAAGTTACACTTTAAATAACGGACACTCACAAGTATATTGTATATTGCCCACTTACAAATTATCCCATACTGTTCAAATCTTTCTTTCACAATTTTTCATATTTTTATTGGCTTTATTGAGAAAGATGGCTTTATAAAGTTTCCCTGATCAAAACTCCCAGTAAATATAGTGCCAACAATTTGAAATTAGATTGCATCCAAAGTTTTGTTTACTGCATAAGCCTGGTGTCTACCCTTGGGCTGCTTCAACCCAGTGACAAACATTCAATGTTAATAAATGTATTCTTCCAGAAGGGATCGATAATGTGTTATTTTTGCCTTGAGGGAAATGGCTTATAACTCAGCCTGAAGAGAAGAATGCCTACTTTCTTCAGTAGGTGGTAAAGAGTAGCATAGCCCATTGAATACTTTTCATCTTTGTGTTAAATAATGCAGCTGCTCACTTTTGTTTCCCAAGGCCATAAAATTGCACTTGGATAAATATAGGATACTGATTATACACAATTAACTTTTATAAACACAAAGTAGTTATTTTTCCTAAGGAATTAGTGTTTCAACACAAAATACATTTCATGATCACAAAAATGATTTTACTATCACAAAACAAATTCCTTATATAGACATAATTTTGTATTAAAGTGGATGTAAGCCCTCACATATAACCAGTGAAGTGAACAGCCTCAGATGATACACAGGGATGAAAAAAATCTCCATATATAAGTAATACATGTATATCTGCTGTCTTCTTCTGTATATATCCTTTAGAAAGTGGAGATCCTGTTAACCTTTTTCTCTTCCTGGTAACCTCTGGGAGTGGATAATTGGCATACAGCCAAGACAGCTGATTGGAGGAAAAGCACCCTCCCCCTCCTCTCATAGGCAAAGGAAGAAAGCAATGTGCATAGCTCTGCTCTTAGATGGCAAGCAGTGTGCTGATCTATTTATATCAACCTCCCCCGACATACACGTCTGTCTCCCATCTCGGAGAACTTATCAGACTGATAACAGAGCTATGGAGCAAGAGACAGCTACAAGACTAAGTGCTTTGAAGAGAAATAACAAAACACTGCAGATATACGTGTCCAGCTCAAATCTCATGAATCAGGTTTACATCCACTTTAAGATAACTGTTCTTCCCATTATATTCCACCCATTATGAAGAATATTGCCCAACAAAGTGCGTTTTCCCAAAATTATTAATTATTGCTGTCAAAAGGGATTGAAGGAATATAAACTTCCTGTTACCATTAACATATTCCTCCACTGTTTCTTGTGACTACTGAGTATAAATCTAAGGGGTCATGTTTGAGCATCTGCTTACAGCAACAGAGAGCTTGACCTGAAATCTAGCTGAACAAACACATTAACATGAAATTGGTGTTAATCATGCTAATGACAATGGTTTGACTTCTCTGGATGACATTTACATTGTGAGACTATATATATATATATATATACTGTATATATGTATTGTTTGAAGACGTGTGTTTATTTACTACTATGTACCCCTTACTCCCTTATTCATTCACGTATGAGGGAGGGCTGAATATCTGGGGGCCTATTTAGTTTAAGAGGGCTTCCAGATTCCATTAAAGCATAACTCCTCTTTTGTTGAGAAAAAAACATTCCCCTCTGGGTGATCTAAGTACATTGGCATAGATTATAACAACCTTTGCAGTTAACTACAGCAAATCAGAGGCACTCAATCTGACACTCTCGAGGCCCTCGCAGACGAAGGCACAAGCTGCGTGTGCTTTCAAATGGCAAGCATCTGCCCTAAAATACTTGGGCGTTCACCTGACTCCTACGATTGCGAACATATACCCGGCAAACTTCAAACCTCTATTGGCTGAAATTCAAACAGATCTAAAACACTGGCGGTCGCAGTCGTTCTCCTGGTTTGGACGGGCAGCGATTAACTCACGGAGACTAAACGACATCAATTGACGTTTCCAACAATATTAGATACGGTTACATGAATCTAGTGGGTCTCCCCTTACAAAAAAAGAGTTGTTTTCTCCTCAATACGAAATTACCTTAGACCTTCGGGAGAATTTGATTTATCCGGGGGTCTATAAGTCGGGAGGGAGTATGCACTTACTTATTCCCTCATTCCCCATGTATCATCATTTATTTGTGTGCAGAAGTTTGTTATGTATATATGTCATATATATATATATATATATCAGAGTGTTACATTTACAGTAGGTCTCTTCAGTTTGGTAACAGTAATCGTACTAATTGTGGTTAAAG
>BLSH010171676.1:47128-61070 GCA_018402905.1 Glandirana rugosa
ATCTTGGCAGCTGTACGCTTGACTTTTCTCAGTTCACGGGCAGTTATTTTGCGCCTTGGTTTTTCCACACGCTTCTTGCGACCCTGTTGGCTATTTTGAATGAAACGCTTGATTGTTCGATGATCACGCTTCAGAAGCTTGGCAATTTTAAGAGTGCTGCATCCCTCTGCAAGATATCTCACTATTTTTGACTTTTCGGAGCCTGTCAAGTCCTTCTTTTGACCCATTTTGCCAAAGGAAAGGAAGTTGCCTAATAATTATGCACACCTGATATAGGGTGTTGATGTCATTAAACCACACCCCTTCTCATTACTGAGATGCACATCACCTAATATGCTTAATTGGTAGTAGGCTTTCGAGCCTATACAGCTTGGAGTAAGACAACATGCATAAAGAGGATGATGTGGTCAAAATACTCATTTGCCTAATAATTCTGCACACAGTGTAATGCTTAGGCACACAAATTAATAAATGCGGATGAATCAAATCCCAAAGTGTGATGCAGTGACATCCAGCTTTTCCAATATGAAGGGTTAATGAGAGTTTCAGTAAACTTCTACAAAGTCCTCCAAACGATAGTAAAATTGAACTCTTACCGGATCGGTTGGGCACACATGGCCATACGACCAGTGGACCATACAGGCTAGAGTGGAGGCCTCCGAGATCTCCAATGGCAGGATCTTCGTTCATGGTGTTGGAATGCTCTGCTTCCTTAGCGACTCTTCTATGGTATTCAGAATCAGGCTGCGCTTAGCATCATACATAACCAGGATACATGCGAGAAAAGAGACCGCTCCACATTGTGCAGTAAATAGTACCAAATTTATTTCACTGATACAGGAACAAACAAATAAAAGCCGGCAATAAAAATATGAGTAACAAACTGTGATAGGCACGTGGTCCCCACGTAAGTGGAGTTACCCTTTAAGATCCGCAGACTTCTGCATCCAAAAGGCCAGGGATATGAGAAAGAGTCCTTTGTCCCTATCAACATGAGCTCATTTCCTTAACCCCAACTCCAGGCTGCTTTTAAATGTACTCATGCACAGGGCAATTCAATGCACTGCGTAGGTTAAATACTGGTTTAGCTGTGGGGGGGAGAATAAGTACAAATACTTATTTAAATCCTCTCTTCTGCATTCCGATGTCCTGGCCAGGCCCTTCACCTTCTGTCCCTTACAATATAGGACTGCTGGTCCTGCATTGTGTGTGATGACGTCAGAGAGCTGCAACTGGTCAGGGAGTGAAGTAAAGCAGCTTTGAGGGGACCAGTTGCACAAAAAGGAAGAAGCCTGTAAGAGCAAGGTAAGTATTTCTAATTGTTTCTTTCCCCCCTAGCCAAACAATTATTTAACCCATGCAGTGTAAAGGGACCCCATTGCATGGGTACAACTAAAAGCAGCCCAGAGTTTAGCTTTAATTTACTCGGTTGGAAAACCTGCTGACACCATTATGAGGAGTTCCCAATTTTACTCTTAATTGTTGTTTGCATACACAGAAGTTGGGCAGAACATTCAAATCTCCCAAATGCACAGTAGCATAGTCAGAAATTAGGACTTGGAGATCTTGATGTTGGAGTATGTAATATTTATAAAATCCAGGCTCAATCTCCATCTAAAATTACACTTTTGTGTAGACTGGCTCTTAGGTTTGTAAATACAGAATACATATATTATCATACAACTGAATATATGTTTCACTGCTGAAATGCTTTTTCTAAATGCACAGTTTAATTTCTTATCACAGAAGTGTAATTTCAGACATAAAATGTCTTGCCGACAAACAACACCCCATAGATGAATGACACAAAGCAGTAAGCCACGCCAAGTGCAATAAGTATTTTAATATTCTAGTGTCCCAGGTTCACTGTACTGTTAATGAGATTGGAAGCAGAAAATTAGGAAGCTATAATATGGCTGCTTTTTTTGGGCAAAGCTATTTTTTGACCTTTTATAAAACTCTTTATTTCAGATCCACACATGAATAGCCAAAAACAAATTAACCACTTGACCACTGGACACTTAAACCCCCTTAACAACCAGACCAACCATGTACCCATATGATTTTTTCCCCTTTTTTTCATGCAAATAGAGCTTTCTTTTGGTGGTATTTAATCACTGCTGGGTTTTTAATTTTTTGCGCTATAATGAAAAAAAAAACTAAAATGTTGTTTAAGAAAATGCATTTTCTTTGTTTCTGTTATAAAATTTTGCAAATTAGAAATTTTTCATTCATAAATTTTGGCCAAAATGTATACTGGTACATATCTTTGGTAAAAAAACAAAAACAAATTGGTGTACATTATTTAGTCTTTAAGAAGGTTATAGAGTCTACAAGCTATGGTGCCAATCACTGAATATTGATCACACCTGATGTACTGACATTTCTTGAGACCATAACAAGCCAGGAAAGTACAAAAAAAAAACGAATTACCCTTTTTTTGAAAGTAGACATTCCAAGGTATTTAGTAAGAGGCATGGTGAATTTTTTGAAGTTGTAATTTTTCCCACAATTCTTTGCAAAATTAAGATTTTTATTCTTATTTTTTTCACAAAATTGTCATATGTTAACAGGTTATTTCTCACACCCAGCATATGCATACCACAAATTACACCCCAAAACACATTCTACTACTCCTCCTGAGTATGGCGATACCTGATGTGTGAGACTTTTACACAGCCTGGCCACATACAGAGGCCCAACATGCAGGGAGAACCATCAGGCATTTCTAGGAGCATAAATTACACATATCATTTCTTGACTACCTCTTGCACTCTGGAGCACCAGGACAATGGAAACACCCAAAAAATGACCCCATTTTGGAAAGCAAACACCCCAACATATATTCTAGGAGGCACAAGTTTTTGAAAAATGTGGAAAGAAAACGAAAATGCATTTTTTTTACACAAAGTTGTCTATTTATACAATATTTCTAACACACAGCATGTACATAGCAAAAATTACACCCCAAAATACATTCTGCTACTTGCCCTGAGTATGGCGATACCACATGTGTGAGATTGTTCCACAGCCTGGTAAAATACAGATGCCCAACATCCAGGGAGCACCATCAGGTGTTCTAGGGGCATACATTTCAAATGTAATTTGACTACCTTTTAAACTATTGTGAGGCACTGTGGTGGCATGGATAGGCACTGTAATGGCATGGATGGGCAGTGAAGTGGCACGGATGAGCAGTGTAGTGGCACGGGTGGGCACTGTAGTGGCATGGATGGGCACTATAGAGGCATGGATGGGCACTGTAGTGGCACAGATGGGCAGTGTAGTGGCACGGATGGGCACTGTAGTGGCACAAATGGGCACTGTAGTGGCATGGATGTGTCACAGATGAGAACTGATGTGGTATGGATGAGCATGAATGAGGAACAAATGAGGATTACTGAACATGAATGAGGATGGATGAGCACGGATGGGGATGACTGAGCATGGAAGAGGATGACTGAGAACGGATAGGGATGACTGAGCACGGATGGGGATGGATGAGCACAAATGGGGACAGATGAGCACGGATGAAGATGACTGAGCATGGATGGGTATGGATGAGCATGGATGGGGATGACTGAGCATGGATGGGTGGGTGAGCACGGCTGTGTGGGTGAGCATGGATGGATGGATGGGTGAGCGTGGCTGGGTCGGTGAGCATGGATGGATGGCTGGGTGAGCATGGATGGCTGGCTGGGTGAGCATGGATGGATGGCTGGGTGAGCACGGCTGGGTTAGCATGGATGGATGGCTGGGTGAGGATGGCTGGATGGGTGAGCATAGATGGGTGAGGATGGGTGGCTGGGTGGTTGAGCATGGATGGGGTGAGGGTGACTGGGTGGGTGAGCATGGATGGGGTGATGATGGCTGGGTGGGTGAGCATGGATGGGGTGAGGATGGCTGGGTGGGTGAGCATGGATGGAGCCAGGATGGCTGAGTGGGTGACCTTGGATGGATGGTGGGGGTTGCAGCCTGTCACTTAGCAGCACTGTGGGCATTACACATGCTGCCCACAGCATTGCAGGATGTCCTCTCTCCCCCTCTCCTCTCACAATGCACCGATCGGTGCGGAGAGGGGAGAGAATAGCCGGCACTTCCGCCAGCTTGTTTACATGTGATCGGTCCATCATTTGCTGAATCGATCACGTGGTAAAAGGCCGCTCACAGTGGCCATTCACCGCGACCTGTGATGCGCCGGGTCCAGGGGAAGCGCGCTCATGGAAGGACGTCATAGTACGCCCTCCCGGAGTTAGGCAACCGCCCTGTAGCCGTCATTTGACTATAGGGCGGTTGTTAAGCGGTTAAGCAAGGCAGAATACTGGAAAACGGGGAATGTGTTAATTTATGATAAATGTTTAAACTTCTTTTCTAATCCACTGTATAACAATTGAGTGGTTTGAACACATTAAAATCACCATTTCAATGGTAAACGTAAAAAAAAGATTTTGTTGTAATGATAAAAGAAACATGTATTATAAGGTTTACCCATATTTATGCAATTGGTCCTTGGCAATCTTTCTGTGTTTGTGTTTATATATACAGTATCTCACAAAAGAGAGTACACTCCTCACACTTTCTTTCATATGACAACACTGAAGAAATGACACTTTGCTACAATGTAAAGTAGTGAGTGCACAGCTTGTATAACAGTGTAAATTTGCTGTCCCCTCAAAATAACTCAACACACAGCCATTAATGTCCAAACCGCTGGCAACAAAAGTGAGTACACTCCTAAATCAAAATGTCCAAATTGGGCCCAAATAGCCAATTTCCCTCCCTGGTGTCATGTGACTCGTTAGTGTTACAAGGTCTCAGGTGTGAATGGGGAGCAGATGTGTTTAACTTGGTGTTATCACTCTCACTCTCTCATACTGGTCTCTGGAAGTTCAACATGGCACCTCATGGCAAAGAACTCTCTGAGTATCTGAAAAAAAGAATTGTTGTTTTACATAAAAATGGCCTAGGCTATAAGAAGATTGCCAAGACCCTGAAACTGAGCTGCAGCACAGTGGCCAAGACCATACAGTAGTTTAACAGGACAGGTTCCACTCAGAACAGGCCTCTCCATGGTCGACCAAAGAAGTTGAGTGCATGTGCTCAGCGTCATATCCAGAGGTTGTCTTTGGGAAATAGACGTATGAGTGCTGCCAGCATTGCCGCAGAGGTTGAAAGGGGGGTCAGCCTGTCAGTGCTCAGACCATATGCCGCACACTGCATCAAATTGGTCTGCATGACTGAAGCCTCTTCTAAAGAAGATGCACAAGAAAGCCTGCTAACAGTTTGCTGAAGACAAGTAGATTAAGAACATGGATTACTGGAACCATGTCCTGTGGTCCGATGAGACCAAGATTAACTTATTTGGTTAAAATGGTGTCAAGCGTGTGTAGCAGCAAACAGATGAGGAGTACAAAAACAAGTGTGTCTTGCCTACAGTCAAGCATGGTGGTGGGAGGGAACCATGAATGCCAACATGTACTGTGACATACTGAAGCAGTTCATGATCCCCTCCTTTCAGAGACTGGGCTGCAGGGCAGTATTCCAACATGATAACGACCCCAAACACACCTCCAAGACTGCCACTGCCTTGCTAAAGAAGCTGAGGGTAAAGGTGATGGACTGGCCAAGCATGTCTCCAGAAACCCTATTGAGTATCTGTGGGGCATCCTCTAACAGAAGTTGGATGAGCGCAAGGTCTCTAACATCCACCAGATCCGTTATTTAGTTATGGAGCAGTAGGTTCAGGCAGTGCTGGAAAATAATGGTGACCACAGAAAATATTGACACTTTGGGCCCAATTTAGACATTTTTACTTAAGGGTATAATCAATTTTGTTGACGGTGGTTTAGACATTAATGGCTGTGTGTTGAGTTATTTTGAGGGAACAGCAAATTTACACTGCTATACAAGCTGTACACTCAGTACTTTACATTGTAGCAAAGTGTCATTTCTTCAGTGTTGTCACACGAAAAGATATAATAAAATATTAACAAAAATGTGAGGGGGTGTACTCACTTTTGTGAGATACTTTACATATATATATCAATATACAGTATGTATATATATATATATATATATATACTGTATACTGTATATATTCTGTATATATACAGTATCTCACAAAAGTGAGTACACCCCTCACATTGTAAATAATTAATTATATCTTTTCATGTGACAGCACTGAAGAAATGATACTTTGTTGCAATGTAAAGTGATGAGTGTACAGCTTGTATAACAGTGTAAATCTGCTGTCCCCTAAAAATAACTCAACACACAGCCATTAATGCCTAAACTGCTGGCAACAAAAGTGAGTACACCCATAAGTAAAATGTCCAAATCACTCTCACTCACTCATACTGGTCACTGGGAATTCAACATGGCACCTCATGGCTAATAACTCTCTGAGGATCTGAAAAAAAAGAATCATTGCTCTACATAAAGATGGCCTAGGCTATAAGAAGAGTACCAAGACCCTGAAACTGAGCTGCAGCACGGTGGCTAAGTCCATACATGGTCGAACAAAGAAATTGAGTGCACATGCTCAGCATCATTTCCAGAGGTTGTCTTTGGGAAATAGACGTATGAGTGCTGCCAGCATTGCCGCAGAGATTGAAGGGGTGGGGGGTCAGCCCGTCAGACTATAAGCCGCACACTGCATCAAATTGGTCTACATGGCTGTCGTCCCAGAAGGAAGCTAAAGATGATGCACAAGAAAGCCCACAAACAGTTTGCTGAAGACAAGCAGACTAACGGCATGGATTACTGGTACCATGTCCTGTGATCTGATGAGACCAAGATAAACTTATTTGGTTCAGATGGTGTCAAGCGTGTGTGGTGGCAACCAGGTGAGGAGTACAAAGACAAGTGTGTCTTGCCTACAATCAAGCATGGTGGTGGGAGTGTCATGGTCTGGGGCTGCAAGAGTGTTGTCGGCACTGGGGAGCTACAGTTCATTGAGGGAACCGTGAATGCAAGCATGTACTGTGACATACCAAAGCAGAACATGATCCCCTCCCTTTGGAGACTGGGTCGCAGGGCAGTATTCCAACATGACAACTACCCCAAACACACCCCCAAGACAATCACCGCCTTGCTAAAGAAGCTGTGGGAAAGGTGATGGACTGGCCAAGCATGTCTCCAGACCTAAACGCTACTGAGCATATGTGTGGCATCTTCAAACAGAAGGTGAAGGAGTGCAAAGTTTCTAACATCCACCAGCTCCACAATGTCATCATGGAGGAGTGGAAGAGGACTCCAGTGGCAACCTGTGAAGCTCTGGTGAACTCCATGCCCAAGAGGGTTAAGGCAGTGCTGGAAAACAATGGTGGCCACACACGAAATATTGACACACACAAAAAGAATTATTGCTCTACATAAAGATGGCCTAAGCTATTAAAAGTTTGCCAAGACCCTGAAACTGAGCTGCAGTACAGTGGCCAAGACCATACAGCAATTTAACAGGACAGGTTCCACTCAGAACAGGCCTCGCCATGTTTGACCAAAGAAGTTGAGTGCACATGCTCAGCGTCATATCCAGAGGTTGTCTTTGCGAAATAGGCGTATGAGTGCTGCCAGCATTGCTGCGGAGGTTGAAGGGGTGGTGGGTCAGCCTGTCAGTGCTCAGTTCATACGCCGTACAACGCATCAAATTGGTCTGCAAAATATTGACACTTTGGTCTCAATTTGGACATTTTCACTTCAGGGGTGTACTCACTTTTGTTGCCAGCGGTTTAGACATTAATGGCTGTGTGTCGAGTTATTTTGAGGTGAGAGCAAATTTACACTGTTATACAAGCCGTACACTCAATACTTTACATTGTAGCAAAGTGTCATTTCTTCAGTGTTGTCACGTGAAAAGATATAATAAAATATTTACAAAAATGTGAGGGGGTGTACTCACTTTTATGAGATACTGTATATATATAAAATATATAGTGAAAGGTTGCATGCATACTTAAATGTTGCATATTTTCTATACAGTGTCTACACTGTATTCACTTACACTTGGTATCAAATGACGTGAGCTTACTTAGATAATAACCCTGGATTACTAAAGGTGAAAAGCGTGTTCACTTTCAAAGTGAATTTTCACTTAGGTATAACAAAGGTAAAAATAACTTTGCAATGAATGCCCAATCATGTGCAAAAAATTAAAAAGGATTTTTGCTCAGCACACATCACCTTATTCACTAATCTAGGTGTCTAAACTGTATTAATATATACTTGGTATCAAAAGGCATCAAATCACTTGGTATGTGAATCATATGCTTGCAACATAATAACCCTGAATTACCAAAGGAGAAAAGCATGTTATCAATTAAACTGTTAGCTTTCAATTTAAGGCATTCGGTTCTCTAATCCCCTCTCTGTTTAGAAAAAGGCTTAGAAAATAATGTGTGCTTTGTTCAGAGTTGCCCCATTTAGAGATAAGCAAACAAATTCCCAGTGACCTGACCCAGGATCAAGTTCAAATTTTAATTCTGAACCTGGCCCTAAAATGAATTTGGCAATAAACCGAAACATAAATGATGGTTAATGTGGCTAATCTGCTGATGTATTTATTACCCCAACATAGCTTTTTTTTTAATGTATTTAATTGCATGTATCCCCTCTTTCTGTCTCCTTAAATCTTATGTAAACCTAATATTTCATATTCATGATATGTGCCTGCTGTACCATGTACTTGTATGAAATAATATCCTGTTCTCTTCATATTGCTTCATTGTGTGAAATAATTGGTGTTCCAGACAGTCCCTCAGCTTTCCCATTAAAAACTTACCACACTAGGCATGGGAGCACAGCATTGTCAATTCTCTAGCTGTGCTGAGAACTCAGTCTGCTTTCCTCAAATGATCAAACAAGTGCTGAAAACCCTTTCCCCCTGCACAGGCTTTCACTGGAAAGATGAGGACCGGAGAACAGAGATTATGTGATCATTTGCACAAAAAGGAAAAAAAGTATATGTATATACAGTATATACACACACACAAATGTTTGCCTTTCAGTTCTATTTTAAACTGAATGAGTTATTTTTACGCGTTGAGGGTTTACACTTAACCACTTCACCCCGGAAGGATTTCCCATGTTAGGACCAGAGCACTTTTTGCGATTCGGCACTGCGTCACTTTAACTGACAATTGTGCAGTCGTGCGATGTTGTACCCAAACGAAATTTGGGTAAAATCCTTTTTTTCCCACAAATAGAGCTTTCTTTTGGTGGTATTTGATCACCTCTGCATCATTTCTGATCAGCGCTATAAACAAAAAAATAGCGACAATTTTGCAAAAAAAAAAAAACAATATGTCTTACTTTTTGCTAAAATACAAATCCAAAAATAAATATAAAAAAACAATGTATTCATCGGTTTTGGCCAATTTATATTCTTCCTCATATATTTGGTAGAAAAAAAAATCACAATCTGCATTTATTGATTGGTTTGGGCAAAAGTTGCCACGTTTACAAACCATGAGAATTAATTTCTGGAGTTTTTACAATTTTATTTTTTTTTACTGGTAATGGCGGCGATCTTCAATTTTTATCTGGACTTTGATATTGGGGCGAACATGTCGGACATTTTTGACAATTTTTTGTGACCAATGACATTTATACAGCGATCAGAAATTAAAAAATCCACTGATTACTGTGTAAATGTCATTGGCAGTGAAGGGGTTAACCTGCAGGGGGAGATCTAGGGTTAACTGTGTTCCCTAGGCGTTTTCTAACTGTTAGGGGGCTGGGCTACCATGGGCATAAGAGATCTACTGATCCCAGTGACAGGGATCAGTAGATCTTTTAAATGCCCACTGACAGAGTTGGGGAACCGCCGATGTAAACATGTTTACATCGGCGGTTCCCTGTTCTTTCTCTCTGCCAGGTCACCGCGGCTCACCGGCTGACATTGGGTCCACCCGAGCCATGGGCACCCACCTGCAGAGTGCGGCGGGCACGAGAGCCCACCGCCAGCGCGCTCCCACCCGCTAGCTGCGCACGCCGTTTATAGATGGCGATTCACGCTACGCTGCCACAGTGCAGCAGTAAATGTACGCAAGCCGGTCGGGAACCGGTTGAGCTACTTTCACGCTGAGGTGCTTTACAGGCGCTATTTAGCTAAAAATAGTACCTGTAAAGTGCCTCAAAAATCCACCCCAATCCACCCCAATGTGAAAGCCTGAGTACGTTCATACTGGGGCGGTTCGCTTGCGGGACGTTACAAAAGTTGTGCAAGCAGCATCCACTGGTTAAAAGCGCTGCGCTCCAGACAGAAAAGTGGCGCTGCAGCGCCGGTAAAACAAAGCTAAAACTTTATACCCTATACAATAAAAAGCAGGGGAGTAGAGAAAATGTCCCACTGATAGGATATAAACAGGGAACAAGACTGTACCGAGCCACTGATGCCACAGAAGATGGTGTAGGAATGTCAAGAGTTTATGTGTAACATATCTGCCCCATGGGAAATCTATTACCCTTTAACATTTAGTCAAGGGCTTTTTTAATGGGATTATTAATGTATGAATTAACTAAAGCATTTAATAAATTCACATGTATATGGGATCTTTAAAATGATTGTCTTCAGATTTTGTTGTATATAGTATTTATGATGTTTTAATAATCATTTACAATTTCATCCAGATCTGGTCCCTTCCAGAGAACTGGAAACTTTGCTTATTAAAGCTCATGCTACTTTAACATACAAAAATATTGACTTTCTCTAGGCAGTTAATGGTTAGACCTTTCCTCCACCCAATGCCTGCGTATGACAGTTGGTTGGTTAAGTGGCCTAATATAATGATGGGCCAATCATGAAGCACAGTTGTTGGCAGATCCTGGCCAAGTGTGGATTTTCTAGTGGAAGTTGGTATTTGCATTTTAAAGTACCCTGGGTTTGGGGGCTCCTAGCATGCTACCCAGTAGATCCCAGTAATTAGGGATGAGCTCAGGCATCTTTGGTCATGATTCTTAGCTCACTTGAGCTATCTCATCAAAGCGGACAGCCAATTATAAGGGGCAGAAGCAAGCCCCATCCCATAGCTGCATATATACAGTACAAGAGCCGTGTATACAGTATGTTCGTCTGAGGATGGAGAATGCCTCCACCACCTATGATTGGCTGTTGCTTTGAGAGCTGTCTAGTAGATTAGCTCAGGTGAGTACACCCCTGTCAGGAACCATGAATCAGACAAAGACAGAAGTGCAGTAAAATCACACTTTTAAATAAAAAGTTAAAAAAGTAAAACGTGATCAAAACATAGTCAGGGTAACCGGAACGGATAGTCAGAGCAAGTCAGTGAAACAGGAGTCCAGAGATCAGTGAGGTCGAACAAATGGAATGCAGGGTCAGGAGCCAGGAGGAGTGTCAACCGAGCAGGGTCTTGTATCCAGGAACCAGAAGGGAACGTCAAACAGGCAATTAAACCTCAGCTGAGCAGCTTGCTCTGAGAAGAGAGGGCTGAGCACAGTCCTGACAACCCCTAAGTGAAAATGTCCAAATTGGGCCCCAAGTGTCAATATTTTGTGTGGCCACCATTATTTTCCAGCACTGCCTTAACCCTCTTGGACATGGAGTTCACCAGAGCTTCAACGGTTGACACTGGAGTCCTCTTCCACTCATCCATGATGACATCAGGGGGGTGGTGGATATTAGAGACCTTGCGTTCCTCCACCTTCTGTTTTGAGGATGCCCCACAGATGCTCAATAGGGTTTAGGTCTGGAGACATGCTTGGCCAGTCCATCGCCTTTATCCTCAGCTTCTTTAGCAAGCCAGTGGTCGTCTTGGAGGTGTGTTTAGGGTCGTTATCATGTTGGAATACTGCCTTGCGGCCCAGTATCCAAAGGGAGGGGATCATGCTTTGCTTCAGTATGTCACAGTATACATGTCGGCATTCATGGTTCCCTAAATGAACTGTAGCTCCCCCAATGCCGGGAGCACTCATGTAGCCCCAGACCATGACACTCCCACCACCATGCTTGACTGTAGGCAAGACACACTTGTCTTTGTATTCCTCACCAGGTTGCCGCCACACAAGCTTGACACCATCTGAACCAAATATGTTTATCTTGGTCTCATCAAATTTCCTTAATCTTCAGCAAACTGTTTGTGGGCTTTCTTGTGAATCGTCTTTAGAAGAAGCTTCCTTCTTGAACAACAGCCATGCAGACCAATTTGATGCAGTGTGCGGCATATGGTCTGAGCACTGACACGCTGACTCCCCACCCCTTCAACCTCTGCAACAATGCTGGCAGCACTCATATGTCTATTTCCCAAAGACAACCTCTGGATACGACGCTGAGCATGTGCACTCAGCTTCTTTGGTCGACCATGGCGAGGCCTGTTCTGAGTGGAACCTGTCCTGTTAAACCACTGTATGGTCTTGGCCAACATGCTGCAGCTCAGTTTCAGGGTCTTGGCAATCTTCTTATAGCCTAGGCCATCTTTACGTAGAGCTACAATTCTTTTTTTCAGATCCTCAGAGAGATCTTTGCCATGAGGTGCCATGTTGAACCTCCAGTGACCACTATGAGAGAGTGAGACCAATAACACCAAATGTAACACACTTGTTCCCCATTTATACCTGAGATCTTGTAACACTAATGAGTCATATGACACTGTGGAGGGAAAATGGCTAATTTCGCCCAATTTGGACATTTTCACTTAGGGGTGCACTCACTTTTGTTGCCATCAGTTTAGACATTAATGGCTGTGTGTTGAGTTATTTTGAGGGGACAGCAAATTTACACTGTTATACAAGCTGTACACTCAATACTTTACATTGTTCAGTGTTGTCACATGAAAAGATATAATAAAATAATTACAAAAATGTGAGCGGTGTACTCACTTTTGTGAGATACTGTATATAATCAATTGCAAAAAGATCCCCCCCCCCCCCAAAAAAAAAATCCTCCAAGAGGAGTTTAGATATTAAATCCACAGTTAATCCAAATATCAAATGCACAAATATATGTCTCCTGACCAGTTGATGATAAAATAAGTCAGCCAGTAATTCTCAAATATACAAAATACTGAATAAGGAAGAGCTAGTCCGTAGAAATAAATATATTATATGCAAATTCAACTGTCAAAATAGCCAGAATAGAGCACAGAGACAGATCACAGCTATCACTAAAGTACTGTATATTGCAATACAAAACTTTGCTTTGTAGATAGTATACCCAACCTGTAGTCTATGTGGCCATTTGGCACTTTTGGTGTGTTATGTCCACAGCAGTGGCGGCGGCACACAATGCACCCACAGCTACCCCCGTCGGTCAGGTCACCTGCAACCCGCCCCACCATGGGTCGGTCCGCTGAACACATCACCCCTCCATGGGTCATACAGGTCAGGTCACCAGCACAATCCCGGTCGGTCGGTTGATCAATCGATGAGTCCTGCACTTACCCACGGACTGCGCTTCCCTTCGGGCGACAGATTTGTGGTCTACATCTCCTCTGGCGGCCTCCTCATCTCCCCCCTCCTCCTCTCTCCTCGTCGTAGCCCAGTAGAATAGTCTCCAATTGGGAAACGGGTCTCAGGACCCAATTCCTGATTTACTGGGAGGAGAATCAGTGTGACAATAGTGAACATTCATTTGCTATTGTGAGGCATCTGGGTGGGCTTGGGGCGCAGTTCTCTGCACCCCAAGCCCACCCTTTTTTGAAGCCTATTAGAGCTTCTGGCTCTAATCACAAGCTTCAAAAAAAGTTATCGTTTACTTACAAGTGATAACAGTGTGACTAAGAGGAGGGTCATTTAGTCCTTAACCCAGGACTCTGGGCAAAGGGTTAACCTCTGATAAGATGACCCGATGCTGCTCCTCTCTCCTCCTCCCCCCTCTACTCCTCCGGCGGTCTCCTCTACATCTGGTGTTTAGACAGCGGGCTTCCCTTCGCGTCAGGCACCCATTCACGTCCTGAGTAGCTAACTAGTTGGCTGGCTGGCCCTAACA
>BLSH010171676.1:88133-111390 GCA_018402905.1 Glandirana rugosa
CGGCATCTCCTCTTTGCAAAGAGGTGCTACTCATTTGATGGCCCTTCTATGGTGGTGTGCTGAGGAATGCTTACTGGAAGATCCTGTTCATGAGGATCACCGGGGATGTCTATCTGATATTTGGAGCAATCAACTTCCCTCTTCTAAGTATAAACAAGGCTGGCATTGGCTCCTGTAATAAGAGCCCACCTGGTGAGGTGAGAGGCTAGTGTTTACGGTGGAGGTGGAGTGACACTACAGCACTACTTTGAAGATTATTGCACTGTGGCACACTGGGTGCTTTCATTAAGAACATTTATACAGCGCTGCACCTTGTTATCATAAGTGATCTCCTAAGTGCCTGATCTGACTTCTGAAGTGTGAGTAGGACGGCACTTGTGTGCCTGATGTTACATATACAATATCACGCTATGGTGTCTCTCTTCTCTTTTATGGACATGCAAGTACGGATGTCATGGGAGTAATCTCACACAGAACGTGAATGGCAATCGGCGGGCCCCAGGAGGATACGGTGGACTGTGTCATCCATTTATACCGGAGTTTCCCTCCCCCCTCCTTCTTTGTCCATATCTGGCCCTGGAGGCCAGTAGGGGGCGTTCTGTATGAATTATATTATATTATAGTATTATACTAGCCTTTCTGGATTCTCTGGCTCTAGATATACGTATAAAGAGTACGCTAGCCGGCTCAGTCTCCTGGAGCACAATATTTACCAATACCTGATATTATATATAACTTTTTTGCACATTTTCATTTCAATTTCTGGATACGTATATTTGCACAATTTCACCCAGGGTGACCTCATACTACCTCATTACCTATGCACCTGGCTGTATGGCATGCAGTAGAACCTGCATATATTTGCATATTTGCACATTTGAATTTTTTAAATTTTTTAATATTACAACCATTTATACATTATTGCATGTTTGCACTTATATTTTGATTTGCACATGACTCCTTAAAGGAGTGGTACCATATACTCCACACTATTCTATAGTATTCACATTTATTATTCAAATTTTTTTGGTTGCACAGCATTGATTTAGGACTGTATTGTTTGCATTTTTGCACAGAGCTTTTTTGCACAGAGTCTGGCAGCGCCAATCTTCCATACCAACCTTTATTTTTATTTTCAGTCACACGCTAGTTTGTAGTGTTTTTGGCAGGGCAGCAGCCAATTGAGCATTACCAGAAATAATTTTTCTGATTCCAAATAATTTCTGTGATCTATCCTTTAGGCTCGTCGCGCGGTACTACCACCTTTACTTCTTAGAAATTGACCATTGCTCAAGGAACCCCTAGCAACCTCTGGAGGAACCCTAGGGTTCCATGGAAACCCTGGTTGAGAAACCCTGGTTTAGGTGGAAAAAAGGAAAACAAATCAAATGTATTATAGAAAAACAGTGCAGAAAAAAAATAGATTTCTTTCTATCTGCCAGTATTTTCAAAGGGCATTTGCATTGCTGACATTCAATATAAATAAAACTTATATATTTTTTATATGTAGCCAATGGCAGAGTCAACACTTGTTTGTTTAAAGTGGTTTTAAAGAAGTAACTAAACTGTAAAAGCTGTTACCAACAAAATGCAAACATTGGGCAACTAACTAGTCATCAGTATTGCCTACAGCATGGGTCAGCAACCATTCCAACATTAAAGCGGTATTTACCCAAAAACAAAAATGTAATATAATGCAGCTTGCCAAACAATAAATGTGGCGGCTGCATTCATTTTCTTTTTCTTTTCCCCCTGTTATCACATGATGATTTGCCCAGTAACACACCTCCATTTTTAGAGTGCCTCCACTCCACATAAAGAAGCACAGGGGCACATTTGGACAGCAACATTGTCAATCTAGGAGGAGGGGAGTGTTAGATGTACTAGCAAATTTAGATACACAAACAAATTGTAGCCAATCTCCAGATAACACTTTTTAAGCAGTTACAACAACAGGGTTGTTCTCTTTTAGGGATAAAGGTTTTATATAAATAAATAAATGCAGATTATTGTAAGCACAGTTGTTAATGGTAAATGGTTTGTCCCATACCTCTGAACTGCTACATCTGCAAGAAAGCTTGTTCTTTTGAATAAGAATAGTCTTACTGGCCAGATCACCAGGCGAAAATACAGGAAAGAAAGACTAAAAATGAAAACAAATGCAGCCACCACATCTAATTGCAAACGTCTTACATTAGGAGGAGGCAGAGGGTAGGTGGGCAGTCTTCTTCATATAACAATGTCTGCAGAACAGACAAGCATACTCAAATACTGGGAGGAGGGCCAGCACTTAAACAACTGTGAAAATCATTAAGTTGGGTGGGCATAGTGAGCTGTCAATTATGTGACCCTCCCATCCTCTGGGGAAGGAGGGGGCAGTCCAAACCTGTGTGCATACCACAGGACAATCTTTTAAGTTCCACTGAAAATGACATTGTTTGCCAAACCTTGCGTAATTGCTTTTGCTTGCCTATGCTTGGTCTGCAAGATTACTGCAGCTAATATTTTTTTTCTATTACTTTCTTACCATACCTTGTTCTATATGATGTCTTTGGTTGGAGATGGCTATCTTGTTAAAGAAACAGCTTTGTTTCCTTATATCAGATTTGTTTCCATGATGACTGTTGTTCCAATAACTAGTGATCAAGATGCAGCAGGAGAGATGGTGATAGCAGAAACAGGAGGATTCTTGCACTGTAGGTCCTCAGGTACAGCTTCTTCTCCAGCAAAGAAAACAGTGATCAGCACAGGAGTTATATTACTAAATCTTACTTCAAATTTTGTGATTCTTTAATTCAGAGACAACAGTGCCTTTGATGAGATCAAAGTGCACTGCTATTTTTTAAACTATTTTGTGGTGACAGTCAGCTATGACTGGGTGCTGGCTTCTTGTGTGCTCTGTGTATGCGATACAGGCTGACAGGAGTCTTGCTAAACACCAGCAATTCTCTAAAAAACTGAGCAGGCTATAGAGGTCGAGCAGTGCTTATTTAATTCGATATGTTGACGACATATACGTTCACTGCACTAATCGTTGACTTTGAAGAAGGATCCACCCAAGACTAAACAAATGCATGTCGCCTAGGTACATGCCCCATTCTACTGTGCCTAGGTCTTGCACAGCACTTATGCTGTTCACTCTCCTGCTCAACACTCTAGAAGACGGCTTAAATAACCTATGGACCACAGGTCACTTTCACCCAGCCACAGCAGGGTTTCTTCTGTGGTGAACAATGTAACACTGAGGGTGGAGGGTGTACCTTTTTTTTTCTTTCACAGTTGATGACTGGAAGGAAACACTTGCTTAGCATGTCCACAAAGTACAGAAATAGTGATAACTATATATTGGTTACCAAACCATGCCCAAATAATACTTGGTTGCTTACAGTAAAATATTAATTCTAAAACAAGAAATAGAAGAGATATTTACTGCACAGTTGCATAATGTTCAGACACAGCCTGTTAGGGTCCTTTCACACGGACGTTCCATATGTCCGTTTTTCCTCCATCCATTGGCGGATGAAAATCGGACATACATGTATGTCTATGGGCTAGCGGACTTTAGCAGATGATCCGCTGACATCCGCCTCCATTAAGTTCCATTTTTTTGAGACAAAAGTGTTGCCTATACTAGTCACTCAGCAAGTGGGTTGGCAGGAATTTTAATTGAGGAGGGAGAGTCTCTGGAGAGCCGATGCTCTCGTGCACATTGCTGGATCGGGAGGGAGCTCAGGTAAGCATTGGGGAGCTGCTGCCCACAGAAGGTTTATTTTTCATCTTCATGCATAAAATGCATGAAGGTAATATACCTTTAGCCTTTAGAACCACTTTAAATACATACTTTAACACTCTTCCCAGTCGACCAAAGCGCACAAAAATCCTAAGGAATTCATTTTTATTTTGCTCAAAATATGTAAACTCACCAGTTGCATCAAAAGTCCTCATGTCTGATGAGTCCCACACTAACTTTTCCTTAAAGTAAAATTAAACTTTATATTGATAACCTAAGCTCAGTCCCAGACCACATCCTAACACGCCAAGAGCTACATATTAAGCACACTGTTGTGCATGTGCAGTCCATTTCCAGTTGAAATATTTTTTAGTTATGAATAGAGTTAAAATTTCTATTCATATGTAAATCTTGTATATGTCACCATCAATGAGCTGTGTTTTTTTCTTTCTGTTCTATCAAGCACCTATCAAATAGACAAAAATTTAGTGAAATTGTTACAAATAGAGATACAGCCAACATTAGGGCTTTTTGGGGGAAAAGCAGTTCTGGCACCTCTAGCACTGACTTTATTATTGGTGGGGGAATTTTATTGTTGCTGTGGAGGGGGGACATTTTTGCTTGGAGGGAACTACTGTTGAGGGAGGGGTCTACTGATGCTTCCTATCGGGAGATCTATTATTGCTGGTGAGGGACTATTGTTGCTGGGGTGGATCTATTGTTGCTGGGGGGCATTTTGTTGCAGAGGTCCATTGTTGCTGGGGGGGGTCTATTTTCGCTGGGGGATGTAAAGTTGCTGGGGGGTGTAATGTTGCTGGTTGCAGGGGATCTATTTTACTGCATTTCTTGTTCTCATTTACAAATTTCATACAAATTACTTAGCACCACAAAATGATACTTGGTTTTGTTTTCTTTAATAGTGGCGGTATTGGGAGGGGGGTAGTGGGTGGAACCAGGGGACATTTCTTGGAGGAGAGTAAGGGGGGAGGGCAAGGGGTGACTCAGAAGAGGGGAGTATCCGCACCTATCATCTGAAAAAAAGCCCTGTGTAACATAATAAGCTATTTATATTTAGATAACTATTGTAAAAAAGGATATGACTAGTTAGGTTTATATGTTTTTGTCTATTATGTTGTCCCTATACGTACCAAGGTTTAAACTGGATTAGGCTATTTGCCTAGTTAAGTGGTGTGAGAGGAACATCCTGGCTTTCTCCCCATCCAGCAATCCTAATGACCTGGGTTAAGATACTGGTTAAGATTAAGAGTAACAATGTGTAAACTTCTCTTAAAACTGGTTTATTGAGTCAAATAATTAATGTGTATTCAAAAACAAATAGTTATGAAAAACAAATTTTCCCCACAGTACACCAGGACAGTGATAGCCTGGTGTGCCAATATGTAGGCTGTTGTCTTATGGCAAAATAGCAGTGGGGTTGATTTACTAAAATTGAAGAGTGCAAAATCTGGTGCAGCTGTGCATGGTAGCCAATCAGCTTCTAACTTCAGCTTGAGCACCACTGCTCTATACCACACTCTCTTGTATACTGGGGCTGATAAAAAAAAGCCTAGTGCCCACCAGCATCAGCAAGAGCTCACTGGGGTTGCTTTACTACAACCGGAGAGTGCAAAATATGGTGCAGCTCTGCATAGAAACCAATCAGCTTCCAGTTCTTTTGTCAAAGCTTAATTGAACCAGTTGAAGTTAGAAGCTGATTGGCTACCATGCACAGCTGCACCAGATTTTGCACTCTCCAGTTTTAGAAAAACAACCCCAGTAAGCTCTTGCTAATATCCAATGCTGGTGGGCACTAGGCTTTTATTTATCAGCCCCAGTATACAAGAGAGTGTGGTATAGAGCAGGTTCTCAACCTCGGACCTCAAGTATCTCCAACAGGCTATGTTTTGGGAATTTCCAAAATACCAAGCCATTGACTCTGATTTAAAGCACTTGAGCAAGATAAAGGAAAACCTTAATACATGGCCTGTTGGAGGTATTTGAGGACTGAGGTTGAGAACCACTGGTATAGAGGACTAAGATGGCGGGGCAAGCAAGTGACTCCCACTCCCTGCAGGTACAGTATACAACAGTACAATAACAAAATAAAAATTCTCCTAACCTAAGCGATGTTTGCTTTTGAGGCTCCAGCAGCATCTTACTATCTACTATAAAACATTTACAGGCAAATGTGCCAGAGTATATTTTATATACACGCCCCCCTTGATATTTTTTAACTTCACAATGGTTTTCATCTTAACTGAAGTTCTTCTATACACAGCACAGATACAAGACAGCTTGCATGTTGCACAGACAGGCTTCTTAGCTGTTCTGAGTGTTTATGTGTGAGAGCTCAATAATAAATAATACATTGTGCAAGGAAGCTGGGAACTTTCCAGAAGCGAATTAGCCAATGACCTAAAAACAGGATTCCTTCTCTTGTTTTTTTGTTGCTTTATTAGTCAATAGTGTTGTGACTCTACAGCTGGCCATGTTTTATTCTGCATAGGAACGTTCAGCTGCTACACATGGCACATCATTTATCAGCAGATGTTTGAATGGGTGGCAGTGTTGTAAATGTCTGATCATACATAACGCAATGTGCTAACAATGTGCTCTACTACAAAGGGGAACAATATGTGCATATAATGCAGGCATGTCCCTGATTGTGAAATGATATACTCATTAATATGGCAATGTATTCATCTTGATGACTGCTTAGAAAAAAAGTAGTATTCATCTTTTTCAAAGGTAAATAATACAGAGCTAAAGCATAAGCATACATGTCGAATATTCCTGCCCCTACCAAGATTCAAGATGTTTGCCAGGAATTACACTACTGATATGAGGGGGGTGACAGTAAAAAGAGCTATACAGCAGTTTTTCAAATTCCACCACCCTGAGCTATACCACCAGAGTGTGCTAGCAGGAAAATTTACAGAAACTATAGTTCCAAGTAGTGTTTGTCATGTCATGTGCACTAATGCCCATAGTTTAGGCAACAAGCTTTGTGAGCTGACAGCTCTTATGTCTAGGGACAACTTGGACCTTGTTGCAATTACAGAGACACGGTTCAATGATTCAAATGACTGGGAAATAACTATACCAGGGTACACACAGGAATACAGGAATGACAGAGTAGGGAAGAGGGGAGGTGGAGTTGCCATATATGTAAAAAATGGCATAAAACTAACATTAATTCAAAAAACAAATGAAAATACTTGAAACCCTCTGGGTCTGCCTTCCAACCAGGGAGGGATCTTCACTTAGAATTGGAATAGTATACAGACCCCCAGGACAGAGTGAAGATTATGATAACTTGTTGATAAACAAGATAACCCAAATGGCAATGAAGAGAGAGGTTTTGATTATGGGTGACTTCAACATGCCTGACGTTAACTGGAATTCTCAAACTGCTATTAGAAGCAGGAGCAGGGATGTAATGGAAGCACTGAATGGGGTTTCTTTAAAACAGTTAGTAAAAAGCCCAACCAGAGGTGATCATATTCTTGGCCTAGTACTGACAAATGGGGATCAACTGTCTGATGTTGAGGTGGGGGAGAATTTGGGTTCTAGTGATCACCAATGTCTTTGGTTTGATATTAAAACAAGAACTGAAAAATCATATACAAAAACAAAAGTTTTAGATTTTAAAAGGACAAATTTTGCTGAAATGGGGAAATTTCTAAAAAATTAACTGAAAGGTTGGAGTAAAATGACAGGAGTAAGGAATCAGTGGGCACTATTAAAGTCTATCATCGTGGAGGCAACTAGATTATATGTCAGGCAAGTTAGTAAGAATAAACGGAAAAAAAAACCAAGATGGTTCACCAACAAGGTAAGTAGGATAGTAAAGGGGAAAAAAATGGCATATAGAAGATTCGAGGAAACAAGAGGTGTAGCTGACAGAGAGGAGTATAAAAATAGACAAAAGCAGGCCAAACACATTATCGGTGCTGCAAAAGCACAGAAAGAGGAGGAAATTGCTAAGTCTATTAAGGAAAGAGATAAAACCTTTTTTAGATACATTATTGATAGAAGAAAAAAATGCAATGGGATCACTAAAATGAAAACTGGGCACAACACATATGTTGAGGGAGACCCGGATGTAGCAAACCATTAAAACAATTACTTCTGTTCAGTCTTCTCAGAAACAGACTGCACTAAAGATAACAAGTTAGGGAATCATATTGGTTCTAGTAATGATGGTTTATTTCTAGGATTTCTGGAGACAGAGGTAGCTGAGGAACTGGCTCGGTTAAAGCTTAATAAAGCAATGGGCCCTGATGGTATTCATCCCAGAGTTCTAAGAGAACTTTGCGATATAGTTGTTGGACCATTAACAAATCTTTTAAATAAATCTCTTCTAACAGGAGAAGTTTCCCATGATTGGCGGATAGCTAATATTGTACCTATCCACAAGAAGGGCAGCAAGGTAGAAGCTGGCAATTACAGGCCAGTGAGTTTAACATCAATTGTAGTTAAGGTAATGAAATCACTTGTGAAAAGAAGGATCATTGATCACCTAAAAATACACAGCTTGCTTGACCCAAAGCAGCATGGCTTTACTGAGGGCAGATCGTGCCAGACAAATCTGAATTCTTTGACTAAATTACCAGTGTTTTGGACCGGGTGGTGCTGTGGACATAGCATATCTTGATTTCAGCAAGGCATTTGACACAGTTCCACATAATGATCTAATACAAAAGTTGTACAAGCTAGGACTTAACCCTTGGGTGGTTCAGTGGATATGCAGTTGGCTAAAGGATTGATCCCAGAGTGTGTTTGTAAATGGGGTTCACTGAGAGCAGAGACCAGTCACTAGTGGGGTACCACAAGGCTCTGTACTGGGTCCTGTTCTATTTAACCTTTATGTAAGTGATCTAACTAAAGGTTTGTTGGGCAAGGTATGTCTGTTTGCTGATGATACAAAGGTGTGTAATAGGGTTGATATCCCTGGAGGTGTCTGTAACAAGGAACATGATTTGGCATTGCTGGAAGATTGGTCAAAGCAGTGGAGTCCGCAGTTCAATATTTCTAAATGTAAAATAATGCACCTAGGGAATAAGAATCCCCTTAGAGAGTACAACATTGGGGGTACAGTGTTAGCCAGCACTACAGAAGAAAAACAATTTGGGGGTGCTTATTTCAGATGATTGCAAAATGAGCAAACAGTGTGACCAGGCAGTGAGAAAAGCAAATAGAATTCTGGGATGTATCAGTAGAGGGATCGCCAGCAGGAGGAAGGAGGTTCTGATTCCTCTATATAGATCATTAGTGATACCTCCCTTAGAATACTGTGTCCAGTTCTGGAGGCCTCACTTACAAAAAGATATTGATAAGATAGAACGAGTTCAGAGACGGGTAACAAAAACGGTGAATGGTCTGGGGGATAAAACATATCAAGAGTGACTTCAGGAACTTAATATGTACAGTCTGGAGGAAAGAAGGGAGAGGGGAGACATGATTGAAACCTTTAAATACATCAAGGGGGTGAATAAGGTTCAGGAGGGCAGTCTTTTCAATATGAAACCAAAATTAAGAACACGGGGACATGACCTCAAACTAACTGGGGGGAAGTTCAAAACTAATCTTAGAAAGTATTATTTTACTGAAAGGGTGGTTGATGATTGGAATAAACTACCAACAGCGGTTGTGAGACAGTCAACAATAAATGGCTTCAAACGTGCTTGGGATAAACATAAATCTATAGTCAGACAACAAGGTTAATGTGAAAACAAAAAAACAAACAAAAAAAATTAAAATAAAAAAATAAAAAAAGGGGCAGACTCGATGGACTACTCAGTCTTTTTCTGCCGTCACTTTTCTATGTTTCTATGGTCATATGGAGTTCCCTATCAAAAAGAGAAATGCTGTACTGCTACAGTATAAACAACTTTCATTAGAATATAAACTATCTATTACACTCCTAGCCCATAAAATATGCAAAAGCAGGAGCATCTCATTCAGAATTATACTCAGAAGCATCATCCTCATTATAAATATCTATAGCATTATATCCACAATAGTAAATGATCACTCAATAAAATGTGGAAAAGACCTAGATCTTTAACCGACATCAATAAAGCAAAACAACATTTGACAATACCAATTAAGACAATGTGTATACATAATATAATAATATCTCACCTATTATCTTCACAACTTCAGAAACCTACTGTGTAACAATAAAAAGGCTGGAACAGATGAATAAAAATAACTGATGTGAAAGAACAATTGGCAAGACAGAGATAAGAAGAGTGTAAACTCTGCCTCCAGGGAAGTGAGAATATTACTCAATTGCAGGGGAAAGATGTTCCAGCAAAGTTTAACACGCCAACTAATTTTGACTTTTCCGCACTAGTGAAGGACTATTTACTACTGCTAGTGGTGTTTTGTAGATATTTATAGATACTTCTTTTTATTTAATTGGGGACGTTGCTGCTTTTGATTGTTTTAACGAGCAAGAGTTTGTGATGAATAATTTGTATATAGTATAGGACATTGGTTCTCAACCCTGTCCTCAAGTACCCCCAACAGGCCATGTTTGCAGTTTTTCCTTTATCTTGCACAGGTGCTTTAAATCAAAGCCAATGGCTTGGTATTTTGGACAGCTATTTTATCCAAGAGAAATTTCCAAAACTTGGACTGCTGGGGGTACTTGAGGACAGGGTTGAGAACCACTGGTATAGGATGTTTTATTTTTAACTGTCATTATGGTTACCTGACATCTGAGTTAAAGAAAAAAAAAAGAAACTTACATGCATGGACATGCAATGGATATTACATACACAAAGACTTTGCAGCTTTAAACATTCCCAAATGCTGATGATAAAATATGGCTGGCTCAAGTAAGCAGTAGCATGAAAACTTGGCAAGTTCCTGTTAGACATCTAATAGGTTACTCTAGGCAATACTTCAATTAACATGCACAGGCTTTGTAGTACTTAGCAGTCCCGAATGCTTCACATTTCAAGCTTGTTAAAGGGATTGTAAATTCATTACAACCACTTTTACCTACAGGTAAGCCTATAATAAGGCTTACCTGTAGGTACCGTGCATATCTTCTAAACTTGCACAGTTTAGGAGATATGCAATGTATCAGCATGTGCCGATGTAATCGGCACATGCGCACAGAAGAAACGGCCCGAGGGTACCGTTTCTTCAGTAGCTGTGTGGTGACCGGCGGCTCCGGCCAATCACAGTACTGGAGTCCACGAATCCGGAAGAAGCATGTCGCCAGTCCCATCGGTGTGAGGGGACCGCCTCAACAGCTTCGTTCTAAGGTAAGTATTTCATAATGAGCTAGTATGTGATTTGTCTTGCAGGTTTTTTTTATTTTATTTTTTTTAGAGAGTTTACAAACTCTTTAAGATGGGTAGCAGAATGGGGCACTAGGCTAATTGTTCTCAGCTCAGTCAAAAACCCGTTAATTGATAGACTGCTGGTGGACATCCACTTCACATGTTATCAAACACATATCTGTTGAAAAATATTGAATATATATCAGGTAGCGTGGCCGAGCGGTATAAGAAAAAATATTGAATATCATCTCTTTAAGGCCTGTCAAATACTGTTGCTTCATATTTGCAGCATACAATCACTCAGCACAGAAGTGCCTATCCTTGTAGAAACGGCTCAAGTTGACCTCTGTGTCCTTCATTGGAAATATTTCCCAATCAAGGCCCTAGCTTTCATGTGCCCTTGTCGCTGATTCATATCCAAACATAAAGGGGAACCCTTACACCGGCTTAAATTGTTATTGCTAATATTTCCACCAATCTGTGCAGATAACATAAAGCCATTTAAATATTCAGTCTCTATCTATTTATAAAGTTAAAGATATACACTCACCTGACCCAAACAAACGAAGTCCCTCAATAACTTGTGAGGCCGCTGGATATGCGGTATAAGCTTAGGCTACATACAACATACTGCACTGTGTTCCAGATTCGAGCCGAGACTTCCAGTCTCATACCCGGAACACAGTAGAGTCTATTACAGCGGTGCTCAGCCATTCAGAGAAAGCATTGTATTCTAGCAATCAATACAAAGCTTCCTCTGAGCCAGAGGTTATGACATCATCAGCCCACTTCTCTGATTCAGCCGTTCTCTGAATGGCTGAACGCAGCTGTGATAGAGTCTACTGTATCGAGGGCCGAGGTGGCTCGGGAGAGAGAGCACGCACAAGTGTCCCCAGAGCAAGCAGCTTGCTCTGGGGGCACTCAGTAAGGGGAGGAGCCAGGAGTGCTTGTGAGGGAAACGAGTAGAGGAGGATTGGGGCTGGTATGTGCAAAACCATTGCCCAGAGCAGGTTAAGTGTGACATGACATTTACATTTTACATGTTAGTATCACTTTAATATTTATGAAGAGTAATATAAACATATATCACATACCATAATATTGTCTTATGCTTGTCCTCAACAGCACAGGCACTAACTCTGTATGCAAGACATTGTGTAGTCATACATCCCAATATAATTAAAATAAAAACATTTTCTTATAAAAATAAAAACCAGTCCATGGTTGTTTATGTGTGTATCATTTCAACCCCATGCACGTGAGATTTATTCTCTCATATCTAGATCCATAATCAATGCAAGATTATGCATGCACTCTGAGGGTGCTAGACCCAGGGTTCCCAATCACTTCTTTCAATGTTTTATACATTTATTTAGGCATTCTCTATGCTGGTAAGTATGTTTTTCTCTCTCGAGTATAATATTAATAAACTATCATCATTGAATGAGAGTGAAGGTGCTGGGAAGATCCATTTTTGTGCTATAAGATTTCTATTAATAAATAACACACCAGTCATTGCATAGGTGTGGGAAGTGTATTTTTCTTCAACTAGTAAGCCCTGGATGTACATTTTTGGATCTGCAACTACACTGAGTAAAATTATAAACGCAACACTTTTGTGTTTGCCCCTATTTATCACGAGCTGAACTTAACCAGTTCCACACTGCCTACCGTCTATTTACGGTGGCAGTGTGGACGCTGGCCGCAAATCGCCGTAAAAAGGCGGCGATCTGCAAATGGCCGCTAGGGGGCACGCGCGCGCGCCCACCACACTCCTGAGGAGTGTGCCCACGGCTCGGGCGGACCCGATGTCCGCAGGTGAGCCGCGATGAGCGGCCACAGGCAAAGAGCGGGGAACCGCCGATGTAAACATGGCGGTTTCCGGCTCTGTTGGGGGCATGGGAGATCTACTGATCCCTGTCACTGGGATCAGTTAGATCTCTCATGCCCATGGTAGCCCAACCCCCCCCCCCCCCCCACAGTAAGAACACACCCAGGGAACATAGTTAACCCCTAGATCTCCCCCTGCAGGTTAACCCCTTCACTGCCAATGACATTTGTACAGTAATCAGTGGACATTTAAATTTCTGATCGCTGTATAAATGCCAATGGTCCCAAAAAAGTGTAAAAAATGTCCGACATGTCCGCTGCAATATCGCAGTACTGCTAAAAATTGCAGATCGCCGCCATTACTACTAAAAAGTAAAAAAAATAAATAAAAACCCCAGAAATGAATTCTCACCATACGTAAACGCGGCCCCGTTTGCGCAAACCAATCAATAAACGCTGATTGCGATTTTTTTTTTATCACAAATATGAGGAAGAATATAAATCGGCCAAAACTGGTAAAAAAAATGTTTTTTTATATTTTTTTTTGCATTTGAATTTTAGCAAAAAGTATGAATTTTTTTTTTTTTTTGCAAAATTGTCGCTCTTCTTTTGTTTATAGCGGTGATCAGAAATGACGCAGAGGGGATCAAATACCACCAAAAGAAAGCTCTATTTGTGGGAAAAAAGGACACAAATTTTGTTTGGGTACAACATCGCACGACCGCGCAATTGTCAGTTAAAGCGGCGCAGTGCCGAATCGCAAAAAGTGCTCTGGTCCTAACCTGGGAAATTCTTCCAGGGCTGAAGTGGTTAAAGATCTACGATTTCTTCTATGTACAAGAAAGGCCTATTTCTCTCAAAATATTGTTCACACATCTGTCTAAATCTGTGTTAGTGAGCACTTCTCCTTTGCCGAGATAATCCATCCACCTCACAGGTGTGGCATATCAAGATGCTGATTAGACAGCATGATTATTGCATAGGTGTGCCTTTGGCTGGCCACAAGAAAAGGCCACTCTAAATTGTGCAGTTTTACTGTATTGGGGGGTCTGAAAACCAGTCAGTATCTGGTGTGACCCCCATTTGCCTCGCGCAGTGCAGCACATCTCCTTCGCATAGAGTTGATCAGGTTGTTGACTGTGGCCTGTGGAATGTTGGTCCATTCCTCTTCAATGGCTGTGCGAAGTTGCTGGATATTGCCAGGAACTGGAACACGCTGTCTTATATGCCCATTCAGAGCATCCCAAACATGCTCAATGGGTGAAATGTTCTGTGAGTTTGCTGGCCATGCAAGAACTGGGATGTTTTCCGCTTCCAGGAATTGTATACAGATCCTTGTCGTGCATTATCATGCTGCAACATGAGGTGATGGTCGTGGATCAATGGCACAACAATGGGCCTCAGGATCTCATCACGGTATCTCTGTGCATTCAAAATGCCATCAATAAAATGCACCTGTGTTCGTTGTCCGTAGTGTACACCTGCCCATACCCTAACCCCACCGCCACCATGGGCCACTCGATCCACAACATTGACATCAGCAAACCACTCACCCACACGACACCATACACACTGTTTGCAATCTGCCCTGTACAGTGAAAACTGGGATTCATCCACGAAGAGAACACCTATTCAAAGTGCCAGACACCATCAAATGTGAGCATTTGCCCACTCAAGTCGGTCACGATGACAAACTGCAGTCAGGTCGAGACCCTGATGAGGACAACGAGCATGCAGATGTGCTTCTCTGAGATGGTTTATTACAGTTTGTGCCAAAATTCTTTGGTTATGAAAACCGATTGTTGCAGCAGCTGTCCAGGTGGCTGGTCTCAGACGAACTTCGAGGTGAATATGCTGAATGTGGAGGTCCTGGGCTGTTGTGGTTACACGTGATCTGCGGTTGTGAGGCCGGTTGGATGTATTGCCAAATTCTCTGAAACGCCTTTGGAGATGGTTTATGGTAGAGAAATGAACATTCAATTCAAGGGCAACAGCTCTGGTGGACTTTCCTGCAGTCAGCATGCCAATGACACGCTCCGTCAAAACTTGCAATATCTGTGGCATTGTGATGCGTGATAAAACTGCACATTTTAGAGTGGCCTTTTATTGTCGCCAGCCTATGGCACACCTGTGCAGTAATTATGCTGTCTAATCAGCATCTTGATATGCCACACCTGTGAGGTGGATGGATTATCTCGGCAAAGGTGAAGTGCTCCTAACATAGATTTAGACAGATTTGTGAACAATATTTGAGAGAAATAGGCCTTTTGCGTAAATACAAAAAGTCATAGATCTTTGCGTTCAGCTCATGATATATTGGGGCAAACACAAAAGTGTTGCATTTATAATTTTGCTCAGTATAGGTTTATTTGAAATACATTATTAATAGTGTCAATAAAAGCCAGGTTTATTTAAAAAGGTTGCAGGTAAATCAAATAAACAAAACATATAATAAATCCTTGCCATCCAGGCCCTAACTAAAAAATTTCAGTTTCCTTACTCAGAGGTGAAGGGCTTCTCCCAGTCACCCACAAAAAAAAGATAATGCAAACCTTTTCTTTCAGTCATAAAGCAAAGTTCATTTCATCAGCTCTCTAAGGCTTGATGGCTCCTCAGTCCCAGGTCAGAGCAATCATCTGCTCCAGAACTGTTTTATACCACCTGTTGATGGACACAAGTGGATCGCAAAATCTGGTCTGGAATCAACCCTGCCAAGGTGGCTGGTAAAACCCGGATTCCACCTTAGTTTCCTGCAAATGAACGCATGTGAGGTGAAACGTAACGTCTGTCGATCACCTCGCCTTTCATAATGCCACATATCCGCCCCTCTGCTCAAGCCCCTGCAGCTGAGCAACTGTCCAACCAGACAATTAATACGGGAAAGGGAATCTGCATTATTTTGGAGTTTCCCAGCTCTATGTTCCAATGTGAACCTAAATACTTGAAAAACAAGGAACTACCTTGTCACCAACTGTTTTTCTCCTTGTTATCACACATCCATTTAAGAGGGGCATGATCAGTGACTATTTTGAATGGTCTCCCCAACAGGTAGTATTTCTGGGCATCTAAGGCCCATTTGATAGCTAAAATTCCTTCTCAACAATGGCATAGTTTTTCTCATGTCTGTTGAGCATTCTGCTAAGGTAAATCACTGGGTGCTCCTCACCGTCTCTGACTTGGGACAGTACAGCACCCAGTCCCACATCAGAGGCGTCTGTCTGCACCACAAACTCCTTTGTGAAATCTGGAGTCATGAGCACAGGTTGTGCACAAAAGGCTAGTTTCAACATTTGAAATGCCTTCTCTGCCTCAGGATTCCATCAGTGGGGCTGCAATGGTGGCAAAAGTGGATATAAAATACCTGTAGTACACAGTGATCACCTGAAATAATGAGCCCCCAACCAATAATGTAGCCAAGGTATTTAGCCTCCTCCAAGCCTATGGCACACTTGTTGGGGTTGGCAGTGAGTCCTGTTTGCCTAAGGGAAACCACTACTGCTTGCACCCGGGGTAAATGGGATTCCAAATCTGGGCTGTGGATGACTACATCGTCCAAATAGGCGGCTACGTATTGGCGATGTTGTCTTAAGGTCTTATACATCATTCTCTGGAATGAGGCAGGAGCACCATGCAAGCCAAAAGGCATCCGCTTATACTGGAAGGACTCCTCAGGGGTAGAAAATGCAGTTTTCTCTGTGGCAGACTCTATTGGGGTTATCTGCCAATAACCTGTAGTCAGATCTAAAGTAGTAATGCACCGGGCACCTCCCAATCTGTCAACAAGCTTGTTGACTCGAGGCATTGGGTACGCATCGATTTAGACACGCTGTTCAAGTTTCTGAAATCATTATAAAACCTCATAGTTTCATCTGGTTTTGGGACCAACACTATGGGACTTGACCAGTCACTGTGGGACTCCAGCTCTAACATGTTCTTTATTTCATTTGCAACTGCTTCCCGCCTAGCCTCGGGTACTTGGTTCTGTAATTATGTCATGCTGTATAACTGTCGTCAGTCCGGGCAGGTGAGAGAAAAAGTCTCTATTCTTACTCACAAATTCACAAAAGCCCTTCTGCTCAATGATGCTTCTATAAGGTGTGGTCGCTCCCTCCCACGTTTCTTTTGCAACATCTAGCAATCTCCTGCGATGTCTCCCATACTGTAGTTTAAAAGTGGAGTAACCTGTAGATGCCTGAGGTACCTCCCGTATGGCAAACATGAGGTATGGCAGCAAAAAATCCCAATTTCTCCCATCTTTGTCCACCAACTTTTTTTAACATGCTTTTGAGTGTTTTGTTAAATGCCAAGACCATCAGTCTGCGGGTGGTAGAAGAGGTACAGAGATGGGAGATTTTTAACAACTCCCACATTTCTTTAGTGACTCGGGACATAAATGGGGTGCCTTGATCCGTCAATATTTATTTTGGAATACCCACATGACTAAATACCTGGACAAACTCTTTGACAATAGTTTTAGCTGAGGTATTATGCAAGGGAATGGCTTTAGTATATCGCGTGGCATAGTCCAATATTACCAGTATATGCTGATGACCCCAAGCAGACTTTACTACTGGTCCCACCAGATCCATGACAATTCTTTCAAAAGGCACTTCAATGATTGGCAATGGTACCAGTGGATTGTAAAAATGTGGTGATGGCGCAGAATATTGACACTCGGCATGACTCACAATATTCTTTGACATCTGCATATAACCCAGGCCAAAAGAATCTCTGGGTTATTCTCTCCTTGGTCTTCTCTATACCCAGATGTCCCCCCATTATATGACCATGGACTAAATCTAATACCATCCGGCAATAGGGTTTGGGAGCCACTAGCTGCTCTACCTCCTCCTCTCCTTGCTTTACCACCTGATACAGCAAGTTATCTTTAAGAACCATGTAGGGTAAATACACCCCTATATTAGGTTCAACAGGTTCCCCATCTACCATTGTAATGTTTTCTCTGGCTCTATTGAGTGCTTTTAGTTGTTCCATACAATAATCATCTTTTCTGACCTCTAAATCAGGCACCACATTCTGTCCACTCTCACTATTAGAGTCAGTGATAATTTCTTGTTCATTAACCTCCAGCTGGGGGCTGAATTCCAGCTCCTCCTGCTCCCCAGCCATTACAGAAAAAGGAAAAAGATCTTCCTCTTCCTCAGACATGCCAACAGTTTTCCTTTCAATTTGGTAATCAAAAGGGTCTTGTGTGAGTTCCAATGTTTCCTCAGCAGGGGGATCGCTGTCCTCTCGACTCCTTTTGTTTTCCCATAAACTCCAAAAGTGGGGAAAATCTCTCCCCACTAGGGCTTCATCAAGCAGTAAGGGTACCACCCCCACCGAATGTGTCACCATGCCCCAAGGGGTATCAATCTCAACCACAGCAGTCTGGTAGTCATGTGTGTCACCATTTATGCAAATAACCCCAAGAGTGCTAGGGTGTAACTTTGCAGGATTTACACAATCACCTTTGACTAATGTCACTACACTACCAGAATCTAGCAGAGCTGTGACTGGCTTTCCATCAACTGAAAGCACACACAATAATTTTTCCATGCATTCCTGACATTTTGCAGTACTTGCCACCTGTGCAAAAAGAGACATGTGTTTTTTCAAGTAAGCATTATCACATTGCATTGGTTCATCAATTAGGGAACAGGTAGCAGCAATATGATCAAATGCATGGCAATGAAAACATTTTATATTTTCTGTACCCAGTACTCTAAACTGCCTCAGAGACCTACCTGACCTATTTGGCCAGTCTCCAGGCACTGAGCCCATTGTCTCATTATTTGTAGCAACAGTCTCATAATTTTTCCCCATGCCCTTGAACCCCGGTACAGTCTTACTGGATCCTCCGGGCGATTTTTCACCCCTAGAGATATTGGAGTGGGGCACGGATGGGTGAAACAAGTCCTCAGCAGCAGTATATCTCTCCACCAGGTCCACCAGCTGGTTTTCAGTCTTAGGGTCCCCATGGCTGACCCATTTCCTTAAAGTGGCAGGGAGCACCCATAAATAATGGTCCATGACCACACGCTCCACAATCTTAGGGCTGCAGCCATTTCTTGGTGAGGCGTATCAAGTCAAACATTTGGGAGCAGGGTGGCTTGTTAGTACTGAATGACCAGCGATGCACCCGTTGAGCCTGGACTGCAATGGTGACATCCATGCATGCAAGCATCTCATCTTTCAGTGTCTCATAATCTTGGGTAGCCTCTGATTCTAGGTCATAATAGGCCTTTTGGGGTTCTCCTGTCAGAAAAGGCGCTAGCAGTCATGCCTATTGCTCTTTTTGCAATCCTTCTCAAAAGTTGCTAGGGTTCCCCGCTGACAGCTGAATGAACAAAAAAAAATTGCCGGCAAAAAAAATTGCCCCCCTAAACCCTTGGGGTCTAGTATGGATTTGGAGGGGAATCCACCACACCAATTTTTTTTTAAAAATGGTGTGGGGTCCCCCCAAAACCCATGCCAGTCCCTTATCCGAGCATACAGCCTGGCAGGTCAGGAAAGGGAGGGAACGAGCGAGTGCCCTTCCTGAACCATACCTGGCCGCATGCCCTCAACATGGGGGGTGGCTCTGCACCCCCAACCCAAAGCACCTTGCCCCCATGTTAATGGGGACAATGGCATCTTCCTGACAACCCTGGCTTGTGGTTGTCATGGTCTGCGGGTGGGGGCTTATCAGAATCTGGAAGCCCCCCTTAACAAGGGGGTTCCCAGATCCCAGACCCCCCTGTGTGAATGGTTATTGTACCTACCATTCACCAAAAAAGCAGTGAAATGTAAAAAAATTTGCCGGTTTTTGACAAGTCCTTTATTAACAGCTCTGAGCTGTCTTCTGTCAGTGCCATCCTCTCCACTGCTGTCTCCCCCCAAGTCGTCTTCTCCTGCCACCATTTCTCCCGGCACTAAAAAAAGAAAAAAGCCACTGTTCTTCTGTGGCTGTCTTCCTCTGTTGTGTTTTTGTCCACTGTCTGGCATCTGTTATATAGGCATGGGGCGTGGCTATCCGATGACATCACCTGGAGAGGCCACCCTTCTGACATCACAGGGGCAGGCTCTCTGAGTGACGTCACTGAAGAAGAACAGCGTTTTGTCTATTTAGTGGGTAATCGGTGGTGAGGAAGGAGACGGCGGTGGGCGAGAAGGCACTGGGAGAGATAGCGGTGGGAGAGAAGGCACTGGGAGAGACAGCGACAGGAGAAGGTGGCATGGGAGAGATGGCGGGAGAAGACAGCATGGGAGAGATGGCGGGAGAAGACAGCACCTGGAGAGATGGCGGTGGGAAGAGATGGCTCCGGGAGAGATGGCACCGGGAGTAGGCCGCTCGTGGAGAGATGGAGGTGCAGAGGACAGCACCTACAGAAGACAGTTCAGAGCTATTATTAAAGGATTTGTCAATAACCAGCTCTTGTTTTTTTTACATTTCACAGCTTTTTTGGTGAATGGGTAGGGGTACAATGTACCCAATACCCATTCACATGGGGGGGCCTGGGATCTGGGGGCCCCCTTTGTGAAAGGGGGCTTCCAAATTCCGATAAGCCCCCCCACCCGCAGACCCTGACAACCACCGGCCAGGGTTGTCGGGAAGAGGTCCTTGTCTCAATCAACATGGTGGAAAGGTGCTTTGGGGTGGGGGCGCAGAGCAAAGCACCCACCCCCCATGTTGAGGGCATGCAGCCTGGTATGGTTCAGGAGGGGGGGATGGAGCTCACTCATCCCCTCCTTTTCCTTACCTGCCGGGCTGCATGTACAAATAAGTGTCTGGTATGGATTTTGAGGGGGAACCTACGCCATTTTGGGTTGGGGGTTCCCCTCCGAAACCATACAAGACCCAAAGGGCCTGGTATGGATCTGGGTGGGACCACACGCCATTTTATTTTTTACATTCAGCTGTCAGCGGGGAAGCTGACAGCTGATGACTCATCGGTTGTTAAGGATGAGGCAACCGGCTTCCCGGCAACCAGCTATATACAGTGTTTGAAGTTCAGTTCAGTCACTTATTTTTTTTGTAAAAAATGGATGTCAGCAGATATGAAAACGGATGTAATATTTGCAAAAAAATAAGTGACTGAACTGAACTAAAAAACTGAACGCATGTGTGAAAGGACCTATACAGTTGTATGGCTTAACTCACATTGAATTCGCACAGAAAAAGGTGCAGGGGCTCCTTTTACCCTGCACTGGAATCAGATTGCATGGTTGTTCTCACCCATATGATCCGATTCCTGTCCAAATCCACAGTTCACACTGCGACCTGTGAACCGATCTGGAGGTGTCATTAAAATTGTATTGACACCCGCAGTGGTTTGCAGAAGGCATTGTGAACTGCCTGCGGGAGAGACCGGACTGAAATCTCGCTGGTTCCCGCATTGCACCAGTGTGAACCTGGGCTAAAGGATCCTCCAACCAGCCATATGTTGGAGTGGTCAGGTTAAATAAACATTAGGGATAGCAAATTCCCCCAAGTCTTTAGGATGTTGTAGTGCCATTTACACACCTCTGCCTCACTGCACAGAGAGGCAATTGACAGAAATATTTTTGTTCAGTAATTCAGCTTCCTATGTGAAAGCTCCATCTTGTTTAAAATACATCAGCATCATCACTTTTGCCAAATTAGAATTTAGTGATACAGGAGGTAGTAAAACTGAACCAAAAAGGAGTAAAGTCATCCAGGGAGTAGTAATGTGATCTTCCTGGCTGTGCAGTTTGGTAGAGGTGTAAACATCAGGGATGTAGAGAAACCTTTTGATGGGAAAAATGGCAAATATACATGTGTTTCAGCTATTTTTTAGGTATTTGCCCTGGTAGTTTAAAATGGTTTTGCCGCTATTCTGGTAAGTTTAGTAGCCCTTTAAGAAGGCAGTGTTTTCAGCTATTGCTATCATATTCCACAGAGCAATTAGGAAAATCCAGACTAATAGTTTTCTATTAAGTAGGGAAGGCAAAAGAGGAAGCGATCACATTTAATTCTAGAGTTAGGCAATTTTAGAAATAATAAGTAAATCTCAGAGGATAAATTGTACTTCACTAATGAGAAACCATGCTGCTCACTGACCTCAGAGTCTTTCTGCTACATGCTACTTCTCTTGCACACATCTAGAAAGGACACTGACATCAGTTTTATGATTACTCAAGCTCTTGTTGGCATCTGACTCAGTCTATGAAACCAACATATATTAAAATTGATGAGGTTTGGCTATGCATGCAAAGTTCCTCCTGCGTAATATTGCTTTCCACCTGTGTAGTAGATTAATCAGCATCTGGTTGTTGTTCTTTTCTTCTCTCAATGCTGTTTTATATTTAAGAGGGGAACAAAAAGCTTATATTAACATGCTTACATCTTTTTAGCTATGTAAGCTGCAATGCATATCTAACTATGCATGTCTAAATATATGTGTTGTTTTTAAACATGTGATATCTGTTGTGGGTTTTCAATTTACCTCTGAATAGTGCTTGATGGCAGTGCTGGCGGGCAGCTGTACAAGTTACCATGCTTGCTAGAGCACTTAGTGTTGCTTACTTTTTTGGTGCTAAATTTTGAAGTAATAAGGCATAGGTTGGAATAACTGATTATGTATAATGCATGTATATTACTTAGTTCTTTGCTTAGTAAAGGAAACTGGTAGTGTACCTGCATAAATATAGAGTGGGTAGGATTGGTAACCATATGCAGACACAGCAACAATGGTATCTATGCTACCTTTACTATACTCTTGGTCCCCATGGTATGGATGGCCTTTTCCATAATGTCATAACAAGAACTTGTTGACTGTAATGACGCAATACTAAACTACAAAATCTGTGTAAGATGTTGATTCCAATGTTCATGCACAAATTGCATCCATCCTTGCCCATTTTTATCATCCCTGCTTACCATTACTATCATAACTATTCTTACAATTGCTACATTTTCTTACTAACACTTAACATTCATACCTCCCTGCTAGTGTTGAGCGAACCCGGACTGTAACGTTCGGGTCCGTACCGAACTTTTGGGTGTCCGTGGCACGGACCCGGACATTTCAAAAATCGTTCGGGTTCGGTCCGGGGTTTGGGTTTTCAAGCCATGCCTGGGCTTGCAATGTCAGGCCCAAGCGAGTTGTGATCGTCCCTCCATACTTACAATTCACAATCATTCTTTTACATCGTTAACATTCTTATCAATACTATCATTACCATTCGTCCCTACTATTTTTACCCGTTCCTACCTACGTTAAACACGTACTTGTAACCTTAGTTGTAGAATGTGTCTAAAACATCAAATCATAACGCAGTAATGTCAGTTGTTCAAGAACAATACTGTAATACCTTTTCCGGTAGGTATGGTACCCCTGGTTCTCATATCATTTCCATCGTATCTATGGTAACAACGACACAGACGTATACC
>BLSH010171676.1:112837-137028 GCA_018402905.1 Glandirana rugosa
TGATTTTAATTTATTTTCCCTCTCCCCATTTTTTGTAGGGCACTTGCCCTAGTTTGAAGATGATTTTAGAACAGTTATATGGCTTCTACCGTTAATTAATACTTTTCAGACACAGTTTGAAGATGATCCACATTCACCTCCATTTTTGCATTTTTTAAGTTTTTATTTTTTTAAAAATATTTAAAGTTATTTCCCTGTCCCCATTTTTTTGTAGGGCACTTGCCCTACCCTTACCCCCATTTTACTTCCTTTTGCAGCCCTCTGGGGCTTTCCAGGACTTTGCTACAGCCATTTTTGTGCCTAAAAGTTCGGGTCCCCATTGATTTCAATGGGGTTCGTTGTCCGTGCGATCGTTCGGGTTCCGTCCGGACCCGGACCCGGACTTTGTCCCGAAGTTCGGACGGACCAGCAGAACCCAAACTTCCAGGTGTTCGCTCAACTCTACTCCCTGCCTCTTATTACCATCTTTGCCCATTTTTGCTATTGCTGCCAATTCTTACCATTGCTGTCCATTCTTAACATCCCTACCTGTTCTTACCAACCTTGGCCATTCTTAAAGGATAAGTTCATTTTTTTTCTTCTAAATTACAGCTCCCCTTTGTACCAATATACCATTAATGTACTTCTTTTGCAGAAATAAAAAAAGCTTTCTATTTATCTTACACACTCTTTATCTCTATGTCCAGTTGGCTGCATAAAAAAATATTTTTCATTACTTCCTGGACAGACCTTGGAGGAGGAGCCGCTTACGTATGTTTAGTCTGCTACTCTGCCTCTCAACCCCAATAACAGCCTCAGTCCCCTCTGGCACACCTGGCAATAGTGTGAGTGCAAGGATAAATGAGAAACACACGCATTATTATAAAACACAGAAATTTCTCTTTACTGTAGTATTTCTGCGGAATAACCATTGGCAATATGTTCAAGGAATACAATAAAAAAATTAACTGAAGTTATAATCAATATAGCTCAATAGTACATTTAGACTGCTTTCAGGGGATTCAGAACCTTAGAATAACCCCAAGAGCAGAGCAAACACTTCAATAACAAGAAAGTCACAAAAATGGCAATCTGTACCAGCATAGGTGTGTGCAGCCTTTTGCATTAGGGTGTGCACCCCAAAACTCAAACACACATGCATGTGTATAATATAGCAGTAGGGCAATGGACAGTGTCGGTAGAGCAGTGGACGGTGTCAAAGGGGCAGAGATTGGTGTCAGTCATTTTTTTATATTTTTTATTTTATTATTCCTTTTTACAACTTTATTTTTTTTCACAAATTGTTTTTTTTTTTTACAATTTTTTTTTAGGAGCCCCATGGGGGGGGGGGGGGCATTGGTGAAATATCAGGGGGTGATGTCTCACAAAGAGAGGGACTGAGGACGGAGATTCCCCAGTCCCTTTCTCTGCAGCCAAACAGCAGGGGGAATCTGCCCAGCACAGGGTGAGTAGGGTGTGCCCAGGCACACCTGGCACACCCAGTGCGCATGCCTATGTGTACCAGATTGGTTACTTTTACTCAAATTTGGCTCTATGAGTCCAGGCAAGAGGAGAGTAGAAGACCGTCCAGCTCTATGTCAGATCTCTCTCTTCTGTCTCCTGGCACCACAGGCCCAATAACAAAGGCTGTATTCAAATCAACAGTCAAGATCTTAGCTTCCCAGATAGGCTGTTCCACACACCCACTACATATACAGAGCCCTGAATATATGAGTGTGAGGCCGTATAACAATAGTAACTTCAGTCCCCTTGAAGTTAAACAGGTCTTGGCATCTTCTGCTAGCCACTCTAGTTGATGCACTTAAATTCCTAGGTAGCAGGCCCAAATAACATAACTGGCCAGGATCATTAAAGCGGTTGTCTACCTATTTTGTTTACTTTTACCTACAGGGCGTTACGGCGCATGAGCCGTGTATGTCCCAGCGCATGCGCTGTGTATGTCCCGGCAAAGGCCCGGCATTAGTTCCGGACCTTGCCGGGAAAAACTGCTCCCATCTTGCGGCTCCAGCCAGTCACAGCGCCGGAGCCGCGTACCCGGAAGCAAGATCTTTGGGAAGATGTCCGCTCCCACAGAGGGGACCGAGCAGCAGCCCGGTCGGATCTCCATTTCAAGGTGAGTATTTCATAATGAGCTAGTATGCGGTGGATACTAGCTCATTATGCTATTGTCTTGCAGGTTTTTTTTTTTTTTTTTTTAGGGTAGACAACCGCTTTAATTGAAGGATGCTAGATTTTCCTCAGCAGAGTGAAAGGGCAAATTACATCTGTATACAGTGTCTTTCTAACTAAATGACCTTGTATCCGGAGGCACTACAAGTATCAGCAAGGTGACTACTGGCAAAGATGTCTGTATACATGGTTCAATATAACTCTGTCTGTGCAGTGTCCTTGTTTCCTGCAAATGGGCACAGATAACTTTTAGAAGGAAACCCTGGTAGTGATTACTGACTCCAGGATATATTATCTGTTAAAGAAGGACCTGTGAACAGGATTTTGTAATCCACTAGGAAGGCTGAGTCTGTACTGACAAAAGGAGGATAGAAACAACTGAGTATACTCAAAGGTAGATTTCAGTCTGCTCACCACCCTTGGTTAGCCGATCACAGAGACGGTCCGGACGCTCAGGCTGTGCTGATGACGCTGGAACTGATGACATCTGCTTGCTCTTTGATCTTGGGAGAACAGCCTCCACTGTACTGCTTGCAGGCTCTCTCTCTCTCTGGATCGATCAATGCAGCTGCTGCTGTGCCCTCTGCTGCTCTAAAACGGACCCAGATGTCTCTAAGCTGGCTCTGTAGATCACCCACCATAACAGTGTAGCACCGCAGCTGGCTGTGACACTGTAGAAATTCAGCTGGCTGGCTCGCTGAAGGACTGTGAAGGATTGTGAAGGACACACAGGGTCCTTACTCATCAGCCATGCCATCCCAAGAGAGTGAAGTAAACTCCTCCCCTCACTTAAATAGGTTTTCCCACAAAGCATTAGTCCTCTAAGGAGCTTTTCCTGCAGCACAGCACACTGGGAAATGGAGTATTTCCATTGCAAAGTCTAAGGACCGATTCCTTCTGTAGAACTACAAATCCCAGCTGCTCCCATACATTCTTGTTCCTGCTGTAAAAGCTTCCCACATTGGCTGTTGTCACTATTCCTCCTATTGGCTCTGTTTCTTATGCTCAAGAAACACAGGAGACTAGCAGTGTGTAACCTGATACTTATGTGTATCTGTGTCTCTCTACACAGCTTACATTGAATTCAGCCTGTGAAACAAGGAGGGGGAGAAGGCTGACAGGTACATTTGTCCCTTCTAGGAGAGCCTGTGTATATACAGTGGCCACTTAGCAAAAGCCGCAGAAATAGCGAAGCATCCACTACACTCGGTTCTCAGGGATCCCTGAGAAAGACAGCTGGTGACTGTTAGTCACCACTGTCTGATCTGCCCCCCCCCCACTTGCTCACTGGAGCGCTGGGCTGTGGAGGGGGTGGGATTGTCTGGTTTAATCTGGCTGGCTTAGTCTCTCAGCGGCTTGCTAAGAGGCTGAGCCAGATGCCGGTCCTGGCATGTGAGCAGATCCAGACTTTATTATCGCAATCTTGCCCCAGCCTGGACCTGCTTTGTGATGTCAGCTTCAACAGGTCACAGGAGTACAGAACAGACTACGCTCCTGTAATCCACAGGAGAAGTACAGCCAAATGAGCTGGAGGGCTTCGTTCTAAGGTAAGTATTTCATAATGTACTAGTATGCGATGCATACTAACACATTATGCAATTGCCTTACAGCCTTACCATTGTCATGCCTCCCTTTTTTTTTAACTGCCATGCTCATTAGCCTCTGGATTGCTTTTATAGGCAGCAGGAGAGGACACCCCCCCTTCTGCCACCCACTGGCGTTTCTCCAGACTCTCTCATGGGATCAGAGAGCCTGGTATCTGATCTGGTGGTGCTGCCGAATTATCATAGAGCTGGCTGGGGGCTGGAAGGTCTCTGGCCATCTCTGTGGTCTAGGAGAATTAAAGTGGCATCATTAACCACTTCAGCCCCGGAAGGATTTCCAGCTTTAGGACCGGAGCCCTTTTTGCGATTTGGCACTGCGTCGCTTTAACTGACAATTGCGCGGTCGTGCGGCGTTGTACCCAAATGAAATTTGCGTCCTTTTTTTCCCACAAATAGAGCTTTCTTTTGGTGGTATTTGATCACCTCTGCGTCATTTCTGATCGCCGCTATAAACAAAAGAAGAGCGACAATTTTGCAAAAAAACCCAAATTTCTTACTTTTTGCTAAAATACAAATGCAAAAAAAAATATAAAAAAACATTTTTTTTCACCGTTTTTGGCCGATTTATATTCTTCCTCATATTTGCGATAAAAAAAATCGCAATCGGCGTTTATTGATTGGTTTGCGCAAAAGTGGTCGCGTTTACGGATGATGAGAATTCATTTTTGGGGTTTTTCATTTTTTTTTATTTTTTACTGGTAATGGCGGCGATCTGCGATTTTTAGCGGTACTGCGATATTTCAGCAGACATGTCGGAACGTTCTGACACTTTTTTGGGACCATTGGCATTTATACAGCGATCAGTGCTATAAAAATGCACTGATTACTGTGTAAATGCCATTGGCAGTGAAGGGGTTAACCTGCAGGGGGCGCGCTAAGGGTTAACTATGTTCCCTGGGCGTGTTCTAACTGTAGGGGGACTTGCCTAGCTGGGGAAAGGAAGTGGTCACAGCCTTCACTTACAGGAAGGCTGTGATCACAGCCCTTCCCCCTCACACAGAGCGGAGGTCCGTGTTTACTTACACGGACCTCCGCTCATTCGCTCCGGGGGGGGCATCGCGGGTGGCCGGTGGCAATCGAAGCCGCCGCACCCGCTCCCTGGCCCTCCCCGGACACAGTGAGCGCGCGCGCATGACGGCGATTTGCGTTACAGAGCCACTTTGTCGCCGTCAATTGCCGACCAGCGGTCGGCAAGCGGTTAACCACTTCTTTTTGGGTGGACGTCATATGACGTCGCTACCTTTGAGAAGTGATACCTGAATGGTCCCTGCAGCTGCAGGCACCATTCAGATATTGTTTTTTTCTGCAGACGATTCTGCACATGATAAAAGTGGTCTTAGTGGCGGATTCACCGCAAGATCACTTTTATCAGTGGTGAGAGTGGTGCCCCCCCTCCCGCCGCTTTCCGCTCATCTCCGCCACTCCGGACCCGCAAGGGGGCCCCCCAGATCCCAGCCCCCCCATATAGTATCCCCTACTAATTCACCAAAAAGGTGTAAATAGTAAATAATAAAAACAGGTTTTTGGCAATTTCTGTATTAAAAAATAAATGCATCTGTTAGTGGGAAAGCCTGCTAACAGCTGAGGAGTCATTGGTTGTTAAGGATGACTCCTTGCGATGGCCAGCTTCTCAGCCCAATCCTTAACAACCAGCTATTCTTCACACAGAATTCGAATTGGTCGATCATTTTCCGAATTTGAATTGTTCTGAAAATATGGAATTCATTAGAAAACATATAAGGAACAAACATTAAATTAATTTTAATGAAATTCGTTACTATTTTATTCGGGAATTTGGATGTATCCAAAAATTAGTTCAAATTTATTTTCTTGTTCAAAGGCTTTATTGGAGTTTTCAGGTAACGTACAATATAAGTACAGTGTAGAGACATATTAAAAACAATAGATTGGTATAGATAGCAACAAGCTTGGACTATTGTTGATTACAGTGGCATAACTAGCATTATAGATGTCCAGTATGTGCACCCTCCTCTGTTGATTGCAAGGGGGGATAGCCAGAACTCTCCGGCACCCCAATTGGGAAAAAACTGTGCCTAGGGGGAGGGATTGGGCTGAATACTGTGGGGGACGAGAGTGGGCATAGTAGAGTCTGACCTGTTGTACAGTCATAATCCATGTTGTCCGTTGACTGTTGCTTTATTAGTCTCTAACGATAAAATAATTAATTAGTCAAAGAGAGAAAGTAAAGGAGGAAGGGGGGGAGAGGGGAAGGGGGGGGGGAGTCCATGAGGATAATCCTTCCACCCACTTCGCACTAGGCTCTAGGTTTGTGGTAACATTACCATGGCAGTAGGGCTGCGAGGTCAAAAGTGGGTGGAAGGTGTTGTTCTATCTGATCCCTGTCAATGGCTTCCTTTTTGGCATGTATTAAGAATCTGGTCAATCTATGTTTATTTTCAGAGACTGTGAGGCTCGGTGATTTCCAGGCTTTGGCGATGGTTTGTTTTACAGCAGTGAGGAGAAAAAGAATGAGCTTGAACTGTGTTTGGGATAGGGAGAGTTCGAATTTATTTTCAGGCCAGAATTGCATATGTCTAGAACCTAGCCTAAAGCCAACGTTTTTGTATGCTATCATGGAAATATTGATGTGTAAGTACCTATATGTCCAGCAACAGATAGCAGCATATTGTTGCACTTGTGATTTTGGTTAAGTAGCAAAGCCATACCTCCCAACTTTCTAAAAAGATAAAGACACGTTTTAGCAAACAGTATGTTAGCAAAGGACCAGTTTACATTGACCACAAAGATCTAATATGCAAAAAAGAATTGCCTAAACCACACAAGTGCTTTTTTGACCTCTGTTTCCTTTATATGGGCTTAATATAGAGGTTGGATAAAAATTTTAGTAGTACAGCATAACATTTCTGGCAGTAAAATAGTACATTTTGTATAAAGATTTACGCATGCGGGACAGAGGGATTTGGTCTCAAAAGAGGGGCAGTCCTTTCAAATGAGGGACAGTTGGGAGCTAAGGCAAATCTTCTCTGCAGACAAGAAATGCTGCATATAGTAAAGCATATCTATGGTCAAAATATAAAATCATATATATATTTTCACATTGTATTTCAATTATTACTAGCCTAGTCCTAATCTGAACGAGCTTGAAGTTTGTAAGCTTACTTTGTGATGATCCCCACACATTCTATGACAAGTATTTACTATGCCCTGTGAGTAGGCATGGCTGTGTCACACCTTTCACAGAGCCTACCTTCTTGACAACAGAGGTGCTGAGAGGAGGTGTTTCAGGAGGCAGAGCCAGTTCAAGAATCACTGCTTGCAGGCAGCAGGGTACCATGGGATATGTAGTCCTTAAAATTGAAAGTAAACAGCAGAGGAGAAACTGCAAAGCATGCAGGGATCTAGGAAGTTGTGGAAAGAGATGACTAGCAGACAAACAGCACTCACAATATGAAATATTTTCCACGTAAGTTTATATTGAATGATCTAATATAAATATTGTTTTTATTGTTATTGCAATGCTGATGCTATAAGGTTAACGAGTAAGCTGTGACCATACATTTCCTTTAATATTTTTGCATGAGACAAGTCAACCTCTTTAGCACTGCTCTCTCCCAGTAATAAAAGGCATTCCATACTGTCTACTGTAAGGCCTCACGCACACTCGATACTATAAAAATGCCAGTTGCGTTAGCTGTAGAATGACTTTTGCAGCATTTTTGCAGTAGCGTTTTTCACCGTTTTTAGCATTTTGTTTTTTAGCTGTAGCGTTTTTTTAGTGAAACTATACTCCCACAAAACCTTATGGCTCAAAAATGCTGATAAACACAGAATAGCCAAGTTTTTCAGTGTTTTTTTTTTTTGCATTTTTCAGTCGGTTTGAGCTTTTATCAGATTTAGAGTGTTTTTACAGCTGAAAAACTCCCCTTAGAACACACTAGTTCAGTTTTTTTTTTTCCTGCCAGAAAACGCCCCTGCCAAAAAATGCCAAAAACAGCCTATGTGTGCATGGACACACAGGATAACATGCTGGGGAGTTTACTGATTACAGCAAAAAATGCCTGAAGCCAAAAACAGCAGCTGTAAAAAGATCCAGTGTGCATGAGGCCTAAGACTTACTACTTACTACAGTACTGTTATATAGTAAACATTATTATTTCATTAAAGGTGTAAACCATTTGAAAATGTACTATTTTGTAATATCAACAGATGCACAGACCTTGTTATTTATAGTATTTAAAAAATTGCGCATGTGTGCGTTTATTTAGATATTGTTGAGGCATCATCATAAAATATTGACACAGCAGGGAAAAAGATGCAAACATTTTTAACCTTTGCCTTGATGTGGCTTCCAGTGCTTGAATATAAAGAATATTATTATTTCATATCAGTTCCTTCATTGTCACACCATGACAACAGCTATTTGACTTAAACATGACACATCATGAAAGTCAATAGTGAAGAAAAGAAAGCAGTTTGAGAATTTAAAAATAATAGTCTCCTGTTGTCAGGTACCTTTTCTTGAAAATGGCAAAGGCTTTATGCAATGGCTAGACCAGAATAATGATCTGGAGGACCGTGGAATCAATGGCCTCCATCTACATTCCCGTCAATCTCTTCTTGTCTGGTTATCTGATAGAATGTCAAATGGAAAAGGGTAATCCTCATAGCCTTTTCTTTCCTTTCCAATACCATTAACTTACACCTTTATCTGTCTAGTCAATTCCAAAAGTGGACACCAAGGCTTATTTAGCAGGATGAAAAAAATGGGGTTCCACTGCAAACGTGACATTTTGTCAGCACCCAATGCTATTTTTATACAGATCTGGCTATTTTTATGAATTTTGATATGTTTACTTGTCAGTCAGTATGCTGGTGACTATGATGGTGTTCATATTGATAGAAGTTTCTGCAGCTGTGTTCTCTGATGCTTGTTAAAGGTACAATCAAAGCTATATATCAGTCCACATATGAAGCATCTAGAAAATATTTTGAAAAGTTTATTGAAGACACATGCCAGGAAGGCAACCATATTCAAAGGTGTAGAGCAGGGATATGCAATTAGCGGACCTCCAGCTGTTGCAAAACTACAAGTCCCATCATGCCTCTGCCTCTGGGTGTCATGCTTGTGGCTGTCAGAGACTTGTTATGCCTCATGGGATTTGTAGTTCTGCAACATCTGGAGGTCCGCTAATTGCATATCCCTGGTGTAGAGCAAAGGATACATCAGATGGCTAACCCTTGTTTAACTCTCAACCCCATAAAAATGCAAGCAATTTATGGAAGTTGTAAATAACCTATTTTGAACAGTTTTAATGTACATTTTAAAAATTTTGCTTAAAGGCTTTTTCCATTTTTGGGATGTGACAAAAACTCCACTATATAATTGTTATGTGTTCCCATTCACACCTTTCATTCTTACCTTTTACATGTTTCTCAGGAGAAAGTGTCATTGCCGACTGCAAGGATTTAAAATAATGTTATATGTTTGTTATGCATTCCCATTCACACAACATGTCAAATATTTCGTACCTTTTACATGTTTCTCAGGAGGAGGTATCATGGCTGACTGCAAGGATTTTTGAGCAACGTTAGTGAGTCTGTCCCAAGTCTGTCCTCATTAATATATAATGCAAGATGCCTAGCCTCTAAACCTTTAACCTTTTGTTAGGGCAGACAGTTTTCAGATCTAGTTACAATTTGGCAAACACACCTGACGGCTGACAAAGATTTTATGTAAGATTTTCCTTTGCTGGAGGGTCCAGAATAGAGCATCTAAAAAAGGCATGCAATTTTTAAATATTTATTTTTTTGCTATGCTACTGGAATGTGGGCATACTTCATTCTTTTTCCCTAATCATAATACTTCAGGAGCAGTATAAGACAGTGTTTCTCAAAAATGTTCCAGTCAAGGCACCCTTGAAAAGTTTTTTCAGCTTTGAGGCACCACAGTCGAAGTCTTGGTTCATATTACTGCTTTTTGAGGAATGCTTGTGCAAAATCATGCAATTTCCTGACACAGACAACTGTGCTGCTCTTTAAGAGATGTACAGGGGTGTCATTAATTCTTAAAGGTACCCCCAGGTGTTGGTAAACGTGGTGCATTTTCAATGTGACGCAATTTTAAAAAATGGTTTTGAGTTTTTTCCCTGCGTTACTACACATTGGGCATCCTACTGAAATAAATCCTGTGCGCAGCACGCACCTGCACAGCTGTGGACCAAGGACACGTGAAGTAGGGGGTTGCATGCAGGTGTGGCATGAGGAACCTGTATTTAAGGGGTTAAAGAAAGCATTGAGGAGGCAACATATTGTCTCCTCACTGCCTGTCAAATTCCTCTGAAAAATGATCTGAGCAAGGATCACATTTCAGAAGAGTGACAGCCCTTGATGCCATTGTGAACAAGCCCAAAAAAAGCAGTTTTGATCAAACAGGACTAGAGTGACACAAGTCAGTGTCTTAGGAAGGGGGGGGGGATAAATCTGGCCTTGTCAGTAGGCAGACACACAGATTCTCTGCAACTTTCACCACCGTCATATACAAGGCTGGGCCCAGCCATACTGCCAGCAACACCTAGGCACCACCATATCACCAGTAACACCTGGGAAATGTCCTGCTGCCAGTAATACCTGGGCACCACCGTGTCGCCAGCTACACCTGGGTACCAGTACCTCATCTGTCAAACCTGGAGACACCTATACTTCATTATCAGAGCAATAGCAGCCTGCATGTAACGGCGTACAGAGAAGGTCTTGTCAACCTCCCCTCGTGCAGTGCACTGATGCCATCTGATGCCATCTGTGTTGGTGCTGTCTCCTTCCTTTTTCCTCTCAGCATCTCCTACACCTCCAGCATATCTCCTCCCACACTGGCAGCCCCCCCCCCCCTGTGCTCGACCTGTACAGTGTGTCCAGCATTCCCATCTGCACTGACTCCCTGCTCATTCAGACATCTCTTCTGCTGCCAGTGGGGTTCAGCCATCTCCTGGTTGGTGCAGGATCTGGCCCACTGGAGAAACCGCTCCTTCTGCCTAATCTGATCAAATTCCTGCTGTGCCGAATTACATGGGGAGCTCAGTCTGCTCTTAATGCCATTCTTTACCAGGATGACCTCAGATGGCACCCTAGTTGATAAAGGCTGGTATAACATATACATAGCTGTTTTTCTGACGTGCGGTCTGAGAGAGAACACATATCAGGAGAGACTGCAATAACATAATATGATTGATCCTTTCAAATAAATAAAGGGTGGTGTCAATAGGGTATAGGAGAGCAAAATTGTTTAGACTGACGCTGGCATCAATAGCACAGGGAAATGACCTTAAACTAGGGAATGAATGGAAGGAAATGTTAAAAACTAATCTTAGCAAGTATTTTACTGAAAGAGTAGTAATATTAGGAGCAGACTTCCAGCCAGCAGAGCTAGTGAGTAAGCCAACAGTAACAAATTTCAAGAGTAACTCCACTTTTGCTGGGAAAAAAGACCTTCCCCTCTGGGTTATTTATGTACATTGCAGGGATTTTACCAAATGTTGTTGCAGAGTCCTACCTTTTGTTATTCTAAAGAAATAGCTGTTTGTCTGTGTCCATGTGCAAAGTAAATGTGAATGGCAGTGATTTTATAATTATCAATCAGCTGCTGCACTTGCAGGGCAGGGAAAGTGGCAGGGTCTGCATCCCTTCAGACATAATTTCCCTTTGAGCGTATCCCGCTAAAAATGACATTTTTGTTGCAGGGGATGCCCAAAACCTGACTTATCTTAGTGCAAACTTCTTGGAAAATCAGTGAGCCAATCACACAAACAAGAAACTACCTTTCTGGGGGGGCGTTCTGTACACCATCTGTGTACAGAACACTTCCAGGCTGCCATATTGCATTGCATTTTACAGAAAACTACAGCCCTGCAGATTGAAAAGGAAAGGTCATTTTTAATAACATTTAATTACAATATGACTTGTGTAGCAATAACATACGCTATATTATGTTTTGTTTGTTTGCTATTGTTTTTTCTCATGAAAGTGGAGTTACCCTTTAAACTTGCTTGGGATAAACATAGGTTTATCTATATTGAGTACAAAAATGAATGTATAATATCAGCGCTGTAGATGTGAAAACGTCAGCAGCTAGCAAGGATTGCTTGATCAACAATTTAAAATAATATAAAAAACAAAGATACAGCGCTAAAAAGTTCATATACAGTTAATATGATAGTCCAATGATAGATCAATAGAGGAGAGAGGATCCCCACACCAGTCTGTGTGCATAGAGCTGAAGGATTCCCACCACACCACCGTGCCCTGCAAGTCTCCTTACTAAAAAAAATTGAATAACACCATGTGAATATGTGCTTTGCTCCAACACCTCCAAGGACATCAGACAAGCAGTTTGGTATCCATCACAGAAACACTCTGATAGGAACACTCTCCAAACAGCAGCATGCAGAGATATGGCTCTATGGATCAATCCTGACAGCTTCCACTAATAAGGATATCCTTTCCACCATAGCTATCACCAAACTGCATTACATGGATAAAGAGAGGGAAAACCAATAGTGAAGCCCGCCAGGTTTAAAAGTCTAGTTTATTCAAATTCTACTTACATTCAATAGATGAATAAAAGCTTGTAGTAAAGACCATAGTAAGTCTCGCGTGCTGGGTAAAGGACGACATCACCTGACCGGTTTTATCCAACAGGATTTCTTCAGAGGTGTGACTAGACCTCCCAGCACGCACTATTAGTAATAACAAACAGGAAATAGACCGTGGAACGCATTGCGTCAGCGCCGATGCATTCCACATGCAGGAAGCGGAAGTCAACATAAATCAGCAAGCCGTGCTTCAAAATACACTTGTAGTGTGGTAATCGAAGGCCGGAAAAAGGAGCGTGGAACGCATCACGTCACCATTGATGCAAACCACATACAGAAAGCCCAAGCCAACCAATTATAGGTGAACATCCATAGGTGTGCCCATGGGGTGTGCCAGGTGTGCCTGGGCACACCCTAATCATTCAGTGTTGAGCAGATTCCCCCTGTTTAGACCCCCGATATTTCACCAACGCCTCCCTAATGGGGCTCCAAAAAAATTGTAAAAATAAAAAATTAAATTGTAAAAATGATATATTAAAAAACTACTACTGACACCAATCTCTGCCCTAATGACATCATCCACTGCTCTATATATACACTTGCACAGAAACCCTAATCATCCAGTGTTGAGCAGATTCCCCCTGTTTAGACCCCCGATATTTTACTAACGCCTCCCTAATGGGGCTCCAAAAAAATTGTAAAAATAAAAAATTAAATTGTAAAAATAATATATTAAAAAACTACTACTGACACCAATCTCTGCCCTAATGACATCATCCACTGCTCTATATATACACTTGCACAGACACGCATGTGTGTTTGAGCTTTGGGGTGCACACCCTAATGCAATAGGCTGTGCACACCTATGTGAACATCACATAGGCAGAGTAATCTGCCACTCCCAATTCAGCTCAAAGGGTGGAAGGCGGATCACATGAATAAACAAATGACATGCTTTGTCTGGTAAGGAGACTTGCAGGGCACGGTGGTGTGGTGTGAATCCTTCAGCTCTATGCACACAGACTGGTGTGGGGATCCTCTCTCCTCTATTGATCTATCATTGGACCAATTGTTTTTTTTTTTTTATGTCCTCACTGATATGTGTTTGATACTGAATTCCTGTGTTATTTGCCTGACAAAAAAAAAATATTTAGACAAAAGGTATTGTAGTTATATACATTCTCAAAGCAGGCTTTCAGAATTTATGGTTCAGTCATTGAACTTTTAAAAATGTGAAAGTTGGTGCTATAGGTTTCTGCACCTTGCATTTCAGTTGTGTTCTTGCATCACCTTATAGCATAAGCTCAATTGTATATATACATATAGCGTATACTGCACTTTGTTCTTTTCCTTATTGCATAAGCCAGTGCGCCCATACAACCATGCATTCTCATAATGACTTATATCAATAGCCATTTTGTTAACAGTTATTTTTCTCTGAATATCATAGGGCTGTGGATTGGTTGGTTGGGGGAGAGGGTAGCCCTGTATGCAGACTTACTCCTATTGTTTTTAAAATGACGCTGGACCCTCTCTCTAAGGGGGCCTACAGATATTGGCAGGGCCGGTGATGGGGGGAACACTAGCCCTCATGTGGGGGGGCCGGAGCACACAGGGGAGATTAGTGACAGATGACAATTGTGTCTCTTTTCCTCCAGCAGATGAAAGCTGCTCTCCTTCCCTCCCCCTGCTGCCAGCTTTTATCTGCTAAGAAAGAGACAGTTGTCCCTCACTAATCCCCCTCCCTGTGTGGACCCCCCTCCTCTCAGCACCGGAGTTTGTTATCTCTCTAACTTAGGCTTTATGCACACTGGCTTAAAAAAAATGTTGCTTCTACAGGAGTTTAGTGTTTTGCATGTAGAAGCAGCTCAATGTTGTCCTATGTGTCCATACACATTAGGACGATTACAGGCATATTTTAAGCTCAACGTTTAGAGACAGAAAAAAAAAACCCTTCTGGTTCTCCTAAACTCGTCTAAACTTTGTATAAAAAAGTTCTACAATAGCGTTTTTTTCTGCCAAGTGAACTGGAGGTTTTTTAAGCCCAGTTGCACGGAGCTTAACTTTTTCTCTCTCCCTCTGTCCCTCTGATCCCGAAGCCTGTAAATTTTTTTCATCTCATCTTCATTTTTATTTATTAACTCAGTTTTATCTTTTAGATTTAGCAGGAATTCTGCGAGTTATGTTGTATTTGTTTCTGCTAATAGTTTTATTGTATTTTTAGCTAAATATAGCTTTCAAATAGTCCGTACGGGGCCCCGCAATTTTTTATCAGCAGCCCTGGATACTGGACTCTTTCTCAGTAGTTACTGGGCTGAAGGTAAACTGGACTATGTCCTCGGTATTTCTAATAGATATTAAGGCCCGTAATATGACTCCGAATGATATTCCATTGCAGTGGGTAGGAAACTTTAAGTATTTGGGGGTTGTAATCTCTCATCAAGCTTCCAAATTTATTTCTCTGAACTTGACTCGGGTCATAGATGATATTAGGTCAAAGCTGAAGGCCTGGAAGTCTTTACCATTATCCCTACTGGGACGTATGAGCCTTTTAAAAATGAAAATTCTGCCAAAATTCATCAACCTTTTTAGACATTCCCCCCAATGGCTTCCTAGATCTTTCTTTATAGGGTTAAACCAATGGTTCTCAACTCTTGTCCTTGGGACCCATTAACAGGCCAGGTTTGCAGGATGACTGAAATACATCACAGGTGATATAATTTGCTCCTCGGTGATTGCAGTATTGTAGTCTGCATCTCCCCAAGATAATACTTAAAATCCGGCCTGTTGGTGGGTCCTGAGGACCGGAGTTGAGAACCACTGGATTAAACCAACATTTAAAATCCTTTTTATGGGGATCTAAGTACCCCAGATATAAATTGACCACCCTGATGCGTCCTAGTGACCAGGGTAGTCTAGCTTTTCCAGAGTTATATAAATATTTTCTAGCCACTCATTTGGTTACGACTGCCTGGTGGCTACATCCAGATTTAGCTAATACTTCCACCCAACTGGAAGCTGCTATGGTTGGATCTGTGGAAGCACTCAAGGCCCTTTTGTTTAGGGGGCTCCTTATCATTTGACTGCGCCAATGCTCAATACTATTCATGCTTGGGAGGCTGGCCTTAGGTGTGAGTCCTAAAAATGCAATTTCTCCAAATACCCCTCTTTGGCTAAACCCTACCCTTTCTCAATTTTATGAAATACCCGATCCCATTGTATTGACTAAATACAGCATAAAATTAGTATCACAAGTGGTTACGGATGGGAAACTGTCAACTTTTTCTACATTTACTACAACCTTCATCCTGCCACGCTCGTATTTATTTAGATACCTTCAGCTTTCCCATGCCTTTCGTGCCCAGTTTCCCCAAAATAATTGAATGCTCATTCAATCTACTTTAGAGCTAGTACTCAGGTTTGAATGTCTGGAGAACTGTGCGTCCAGACTGTATTCCCAATTAATTTCAGCTTCTATTTCACCACTGGAGGGTCTCAGGGCTAGATGGGTGAGGAATATACCAGATTTGGACATGAAAGACTAGAAAGATATGTAGGATTTCCCTATTCGATCATTGGTATCCCTGAGAGATCATTTGATTTAAATTGCTACATCGTGCATATATAATGCCACACCGAATTTACAAGATAAATCTTGCGTGCTCTTCTGAGTGCTAGTGATGTGGCGCAGCCCAGAGGGGCTTCTCACACATCTTTTGGACCTGCCCACATATAGTCACTTTCTGGGTTGATGTGGCGGCTTTGCTGAACGCTATTAGTTGCGCCCTAGTTGAGGTCTCAATGTCTGTTTGTTTACTGGGTTTGGTGGAGTCTATTTTCCCAACAGCAGCAGAGCGGGAGTTTGCCAATATTACATTATTTTATGCAAGGAAAGTCATTGCCTTACATTGGAAGAAATCTTCCGCTCCTGTGCTTCTATATTGGAAACAATTGATTAATAATAACCTTCCACTGTATAGAGACACTTACACGAATAGGGGTGTCCTAGTAAGTTCGATAAAGTCTGGGCCAAATGGTTGGGTAAGCCCTATACTCCATATGGACCACTGACATAATATAGGTCCTCTGGCTTTTTCTCTAGATCCTAGATTTGTATTAATATGTCTTTGCCCAATGTGTATGATGTCTTGTTGTGTTTGTATGTTAACCACTTCAGCCCCGGAAGGATTTCCCACTTTAGGACCAGAGCACTTTTTGCGATTCAGAACTGCGTCGCTTTAACTGACAATTACGCGGTTGTGCGACGTTGTACCCAAGCAAAATTTGCGTCCTTTTTTTCCCACAAATAGAACTTTCTTTTGGTGGTATTTGATCACCTCTGCGTCACTTCTGATTGCCATTATAAACAAAAGAAGAGTGACAATTTTGCAAAAAAAAAAACAAATTTCTTACTGTTTGCTAAAATACAAATCCAAAGAAATATATATAAAAAAACATTTTTTTCCATTGGTTTTTGCCGATTTATGTTCTTCCTCATATTTTTGGTAAAAAAAAATCGCAATCTGTGTTGACTGGTTTGTGCAAAAGTTGCCACCTTTACGGATGATGAGAATTAATTACCGGGGTTTTTATTCTTTACTAATAATGGCAGCGATCTGAGATTTTTAGTGGTACTGCGATATTGCAGCAGACACGTCGGACCATTTTGACATTTTTTTGGGACCATTGGCATTTATACAGCGATCAGTGCTATAAAAATGCACTGATTACTGTGTAAATGCCATTGGCAGTGAAGGGGGCGCTCTAAGGGTTAACTGTGTTCCCTGGGCGTGTTCCAACTGTATGTGGGCTGGACTGGCTGGGGGAAGGGAGTGATCACGGCTTCCATATGCAGGAAGCCTGTGATCACAGCCCTTCCCCGTTTAACAGAACGGAGATCCCTGTTTACTTACACGGACCTCCGTTCTTTCACTGCGGGGGGCCATCAATGGTAGCCGGCAGCAATCGAGTCCGCCCTACCCGCTCCCTGGCCCCCCCGAAAACAGTGAGTGCACCTTCGGCGGCGGGCGCACTCACAGTGAGGGATATCGCAGCCACCGTCCTATGACGGCGGTTTGCGATATCGAGCCACCTTGTCGCCATCAGACTGTGGTCGGCAGTCGGCAAGTGGTTAAAAAAGGAAATGAATAAAAAGATTTATAAAAAAAAAGCACAGTTATTTTTCTAGCTTATTTTATATACAGTTGTGTACATTTCATATTGTGGGGCATGGGCGTAACGTGAAGGGTTGCAGGAGTTGCCATAGCAACCCCATATTTAGCTCCAGGGGGAGTCCTGGCTCCCTGCTCTCATTGAAAAATCCAGCATGTACAACCACAACAACCTGGAAACAGAATCCAGGACCGATCTGCCTTGTTTCTCCTAGGACACAAGCTGAGCTTTGTAATCCAGAGCTTCTAGTTTGCCTTCTACCCAAACCACACCCCTCCCCCTCTCATTGGCTGCAGGATAGACGTCTGAGTTCCGGCTCAGGATTAGTAGCCCGGGACAGGAGCTTCTAAGGTAAGAGACACACTGCTGTGCAGGAGAGTTCTCTCATGTGGGAACAGATTATAACAGGCACACTGACATGGCATCTGGCCTGCCAGCACAGACACAACACAGACTCACAGACAGTCAGAAAAGTTTTGTAATGTGAACAATTCTAACACCTCCTGGGGGCCCCTTCCTCCACCAACCTAAAATGGAGACTGATGTTGAGAGGAACTCTGATGTGATTCAGGGGGCTTTCATGTGATGCAGGGGAACTCTGATGTAATGCAGGGGAACTCTGATGTAATGCAGGGAACTCTGATGTGATGCAGGGGACTCTCATGTGATGCAGGGGGACTCTGGTGGGATGCAGGGGGACTCTGGTGTGATGCAGGGGGACTCTGATGTGATGCAGGGGACTCTGATGTGATGCAGGGGGCTCTGATGTGATCAAGGGGGCTCTGATGTGATGCAGGGTAATTCTGATGTGATGGGGGCTCTGAAGTGTTGGGGAGGGCTCTGATGTGATGAGGGCTCTGATGTGATGGGGGGGGGGGGGCTCTGATGCAATGGAGGGGGCTCTGATGTGATGGAGGGGAGCTCTGATGTGATGGGGGGCTCTGATGTGATGGGGTGGGCTCGGATGTGATTGGGGGGCTCTGATGTGATGCGGGGGGCTCTGATGTGATGCAGGGGGCTCTCATGTGATGCATGGGACTCTGATGTGATGCAGGGAGCTCTTGTGTGATGCAGGGGTCTCTCATAGGATGCAGAGGGACTGTGATGTGATGCAGGGGGCTCTCATGTAATGCAGGGGGGCTCTCATGTGATGCAGGGTGCCTCTGGTGTGATGCAGGGGGACTCTGGTGTGATGAAGGGGGACTCTGATGTGATGCAGGGGACTCTGATGTAATGCAGGGGTCTCTGATGTGATCAAGGGGCCTTTGATGTGATGCAGGGGGACTCTAATGTTATGGGGGGCTCTGATGTGATGAGGAGGGCTCTGATGTGATGGAGTGGCTCTGATGCAATTGGGGGGGCTCTCATGTGATGTAAGAGAGCTCCGATTTGATGGGGGGGCTCTGATGTGATGGGGAGGGCTCTGATGTGATGGGGAGGGCTCTAATGTGATGGGGGCTCTGATGTGATGGGGAGGGCTCTTATGTGATGGGAGGCTCTGATGTGATGCAGGGGGCTCCGAAGTGATGCAGGGGGTTCTCATGTGATGCATGGGGCTCTGATGTGATGCAGGGGGCTTTCATGTGATGCAGGGGGACTAGGGTGTGATGCAGAGGGCTCTCATGTGATGCAGGGGCCTCTCATGTGATGCAGGGGACTCTCATGTGACGCAGGGGGACTCTGATGTGATGCATGGGACTCTGATGTGAGGCAGGGGGCTCTGATGGGATCAAGGGGGCTCTGATGTGATGCAGGGGGACTCTGATGCAATGGGGGGGGGGCTCTGGTGTGATGGAGAGGGCTCTGGTGTGATGGAGGGGAGTTCTGATGTGATGGGGGGCTCTGATGTGATGGGGAGGGCTCTGATGTGATGGGGAGGGCTCTGGTGTGATGGAGGGGGACTCTGATGTGATGGGGGGCTCCGGTATGATGCAGTGGGCTCTGATGTGATGCAGGGGGCTCTGATGTGATGCAGGGGGCTCTGATGTTATGGGGGAGGGCTCTGATGTGATGGGGGAGGGATCTGATGTGATGGAGGGAGACTCTGATGTGATGCAGGGGGACTCTGATGTGATGGGGGGCTTTGATGTGATGGGGGGGCTCTGATGTGATGGGGAGGGCTCTGATGTTATGGGGGGCTCTGATGTGATGGGGGGCTCTGATGTGATGGGGGGCTCTGATGTGAAATGGGGGGCTTTGATGTGAAATGCGGGCTCTGATGTGAAATGGAGGGGGGTTTGATGTGAAATGGGGACTCTGTCCATTGCACTATTGACTGACAATATCCACTAACATGGGCTAAGTTTAACTTTTTGCAGCATCATGTGTTTCATTCTTTCTCTAAGTTTTCCCTACTGTTAAGTTTGGCCTTGCTGGTTAATTTCTCAAATAAGGATGCTGAACCCCCCGGAGATCTTTGATCTCGCTCATATTATTCAGGTAGGTCTCCACTCAGAGGTTGTCTGCTCTGTATTACATGGTGTCCCTGGGTAAAAGTGCTCGCTGTTGTCACCTTGTGTAGGTAATTAAGTAAACTCCAGGGCCTGCCAAGGACCATCCTGGGCACTCTGAGTTTCCAGTTTAACCTACAAAGTGACGGGGCAAGCGCGCTGTAAAAGCAGCAGATGGTAATGGGGGGGGGGAGCAGGTCAACTTTTGCATCAGGGCCCACAAGCTCTTTCTACGCCTCTGTTGTGGGGTATTTTTTTTTTATTCATATTGTTCACATTGTTTTCTTTGTTACATTTTGCTATATTATTTTGTATGCCCTGGGAACACTAGAAAATGCCTATTTAAGAAGGAGGCATTGACAGTCACAACTGCAAGGTTCTCGTGAAGACACAGTAAAACAAATTCAAATATAAAACAGTATTTTTGGAATATCCCACTAATGTCCCAACTAATGATTAAAATGTAAAAAAAAAAAACACAACATACTACAGAGCTGCCGGAATATGAATGGCTTGACCAGAATTCTATGTCTAAGAGTTCAGAAAAGTGCAGTGTATAATGATTACTGTGTATTGTTCAGCAAGCAGAAAGGAGTATAGAGATTGAAAATTGGAACACTAATGGCTTCCAGAGATGCAATCATGAGAGTTGGTGTCAGCAAAGAGGAAACATTGCTTTCATGAGGGTGTTTCTTTGAAAGACAGTTGGTATACCAGTCTTTGATTTATGTTTAATACAATTCTGCTCAGTAGCACGGAGCGTAGGAAGTCATTATTAGAAATCCTCAACTAAGGTGACATTTGTAGGTTGGTGCACAGGAAAGGTTAGGAAGTTCAAACAATTGTCAGTACTGTATATATGTTTCTTGGTGACAATTGCAGGTTTCATGGTTAACTCTTGTTTTTTTTTTTTCTTGTTTCTCCTGTAGTACAAATACATTAACCAAAATTCCACACATTCAATGGTTAAAGCTGAACTGCAGGAAAAATATTATTTTTCCTTCATTTCAGCTTTAATATCTATTTTAAAAGCCAGTAGCCAAAGGCATAAGTCTCGGTGTCCATCTCATTAATAGTTTTTTTAATCTCATATGGATATTTAGGATCCAAATAATGGCACAAACCCACTGTTATCAAACTGCAAATGCACTTAAATTGTATGCCAAGCAATATCAACTGCCAATCAGCAGCATTTGGAGGATGTTGAAGACAGGAAATAAACAGATTAAAGTAAACTAGGTTAACCACTTCCCTACCGCCGTATGCAGAATGACGTCATATGACGTCATATATGACATCCAGCAAGATAACAAGCCAGCGCGTGCTCGCGGGGCCTTGCAGCATGGCGATCCATGATGTGGTGTGTCAGTCTGACACACCACATCTCTGATCATGGTAAAGAGCTTCTGTTAGAAGCTCTTTACCATGTGATCAGCTGTGACGAATGACAGCTGATCACAATCTAAACAGGAAAAGCCGCATATCGGCTTTTCCTCTACTCGCGTCTGCAGACACGACTAGGTGAGAGCCGATCAGTGGCTCTCCTGATAGGGGGGGGACCTCACTGATTAGCGCAGCCCCCTCTAGGATCGCCAACCAGGACCACCAAGGAGCCCACCTAGGACCACCAGGGAATGCTCACCCATGGACCACCAAGGAGACAACCAGGGAAGCCCACCATGACCACCAGGGAGTCCACCCATGGATCACCAGGTAAGGGGCACAGTGCCTAACAGGGATGGCAGGACCACCAGGGAATGCCAGGCAAGGACCACCAGGGAATGCCATCTAGCATTGCAGCCTATTAGTGCACACCAGTGCCCACCAGTGCCACCTATCAGTGCCACCTATCAGTGCCCATCAATGCCACCTATCAGTGCCCAGTGCCACCTATGAGTGCCCATCAATGCCACCTATGAGTGCCCATCATTGCAGCCTATGAGTGTCCATCAGTGCCGCCTATGATTGCCCATCTGTGTTGCTTATCAGTGCCACCTATCAGTGCTTGTCAGTGCTGCTTTTCAATGCTGCCTATCAGTGCTGCATATATATGTGCCTCATCATCAGTGCCCATTAGTACCACCTCATCAGTGCCCGTCAGTGTAGCCTCATCAGTGCCCGTCAGTGTAGCCTCATCAGTGCCCATCAGTGATGGCGAAAACATACTTATTTACAAAGTTTTGTGGCTGAAATCAAGAAAAAACAATTTTTTTTCTAAATTTTCTGTCTTTTTTTATTTGTAGCTCAAAAAATAAAAACCCCAGAGGTGATCAAATACCACAGTAAAGAAAGCTCTATTTGTGGGAACAAAATGATTGTTGTATGACTGCGCAATTGTCATTCAAAATACGACAGTGATGAAAGCTGAAAATTAGTCTGGGTGGGAATGAGGGTAAATGCCTGGTATTGAAGTGGTTAAAGTAAGGCTATCAAGCAATTTAAACACTTTGTTAAGGTGACTGTAAAGTCTTTTTTTTTAAATAACAAACATGATATACCTAATCTGTGCAGTTGGTTTTGCACAGAGCAGCCTGGATCCTCCTCTTCTTGGGTCCCTCTTCGCTGCTCCTAGCCCCTCCCTACTGTCAAGTGCCCCCACAGCAAGCAGCTTGCTATGGGGGCACCCGAGCCGAGTCAAAGCTCCTTGTATCCATTCACACATGGAGTCCCTACCCGGCCCGGCCTAATCTCTCCCATGATTGGCTAACTGACTTTGACAGCCGCAAGAGCCAATGGTGCTGCTGCTGTGTCTCAGCCAATCAGAGGAGAGTCCCGGATGGCACCTTTACAACTCCTTTAAGTACAATTTCTGCCTAAAAACAGACAGCACAAACTATCAACTATTACCTTTGCTTGCCAAAAACATCTCTTTGCTGTGCTCCAGTTAAGCAATATTAAAACCAGACATTTTTTGGCATCTACTGTTAGGCAGGAATTGTACTTTTAAATGTTTAAAGTGACTTTATCAAAGGAAAAGTATGGGGGCTAACTCTGTTAACCTGGCAGTGTCTGTCTTCAATACTTTTAAGTCAGATTCTGGAATAAGCTGTGAAAGTCAGAATTTCTCATCTCTATACCTGATCCATTTTGAAGGCTTAGAAAGCATTAAAGCCAAAGCATCATCTTGACAGCCAAGGAACCAGCATTCTCCAAGGAGAGATCTGCAATAGTATCCCCACACTTTTCTTATGACACTTTAAAATGGCTGAAAAGTACACCTAACCTCTTATAGGGTGTCACTAAAATGAAATGTTCAACTAAAATACAAAATTATTTATTAAACTTCAGCTGTCAGCAATGGTACAAAGCATTGAAAAGTTATTTACAAATGAAATACATTTTTTTTAATTTTGGGTTTTTTTTCAACGTGAAACATGTAACTATATGTTAAAGGTGTAAGAATATTAACAAACAAAGCAAACAAAAAAAAGTATTAATTATTAATAGTTTATAAAATAGAAGTGAACAAAGAAAAAAAAATCAGCAGGAAAATAATGATTAAATGGAAATGGAGAATAAGGAGTTGATTAAGGGTTAATAAGGGGTTATAAGGGGTTAAAACAGAGGAACATTTAATAAAAAACAAAACAAAAAAAAAACTGTTTTTGTTACTTGACAGGTTGCTTAAGGCCTCATACACATGAAAAAAATAAGCAAAAGATCGGGCCCGACGTCAGGGAAAAATCTGCATTTCTTTCGGCGTTTTGCATCGGCATTAATGAGCATTGATGAGCGTTAATACACGTTAGTGAGCATCAGCATCAATAGGCGTTTTAAAAAAAAAACATTTCTCTACTATTTTTTAACCACTTCCCGCCGGTAGGACGTCCATGGACGTCCTAGACTTTGAGCGGGGATATCTGAATGGTGCCAGCAGCTAGAGGCACCATTCAGATATCATTTTTTTCAGGATGGCCGCCCTTCACCAATTTTTTATCATCTCTTTACAAAAAAAAAATTTTGCGGATAACTACGACTACGAGTGATTGCACATAATTGCGAGTAGTTACGAGTAATTACGGCTACGTTTTGCGGCTTTCTTTACGTCTAAAAAGGGACTGCAGCCCGGGCTAGAAAACGAATAAAAAAAGTACACATACTCCGGAATTCGTTGGACAGTTCATTGTTTTTGTCAAAAAAAAAACAAAACAAAAAATAATTTACAAGGAGACAAAATTGGGGAATATTGGGGAATAATTGGGAATTAGTTGAGGAATAAGAGGTAAAGG
>BLSH010171676.1:137349-153288 GCA_018402905.1 Glandirana rugosa
GCAATAATTCTAGCACTAGACCTCCTCTGTAACTCTAAACATGTAACCTGTAAAAAATTTTAAAGCGTCGCCTATGGAGATTTTTAAGTACCAAAGTTTGGCGCAATTCCACGAGTGTTCGCAATGTTAAAGCATGACATGTTGGGTATCAATTTACTCGGCGTAACATCCTCTTTTACAACATACAAAAAAATTGGGCTAACTTTACTGTTTTGTATTTTTTTAATTCACTAAACTGTTTCTTTTCCAAAAAAAACGCGTTTGAAAAATTCCTGCGCAAATATCGTGTGATATAAAAAGTTGCAATGATTGCCATTTTATTCCCTAGAGTACCTGCTAAAAAAACATATATAATGTTTGGGGGTTCTGAGTATTTTTCTAGCAAAAAAATGATGATTTTTACATGTAGGAGAGGAGTGTCAGAAATGGCCCGGTAAGGAAGTGGTTAACCTGAAAACGCCAGCGTCAAAAACACCGGTTAACATCGGTACGGCGTTAGTGAATGTTTTGCCGGCTCAGCGTCAGAAACGCCAAAATGCTACAGCCTCGGAACGCGCTGGTCCCAGGTTCAATTTACAGCTCACTAACGCCGATGCCCTCTACAGCTCAAAAACGTCAGTGTTTTTATGGGGCCATCGAATAACATCGAGAGCTGCAAAAAATGCTAAAAAACATGGCTGTAAAAAACGCCCGTGTGTATGAGGCCTTAAGGTTATTTCAGCTGCAGATCAAAGTTCATCCCTTTGATCTGTAGATGAAGAAACAGAAAGATACAAAATTAAACAATGTTTCTCTTTGCCGCTGAGCAATGTTGTTGATAAACGTTGCCCAGCTGTTTGTTTTTTTTGACAGCTCCAATTGGCAGGCCTTCTTTTACACTTCAGCAGTCAACAGGGGAAACCCACTGACAGCTGAACGAGTCATTGGTTGTTAAGGACAGGGCAGCCTCTCTCCTTAACAACCGCTAATTGCTGTCTTTTTTTTTTTCATTTCAGCTGTCAGTGGGGGAATCCCACTGACAGCTGAAATAACCAAGGCCAAAAGTTCTGGATTCAGGTATCAGAGCATTTGCATGCGTGCTGTTAAGTGTGCAAATGCTTAGTATCGGCTCCGATACCAACTTTGGCATCTATGTAAGCCTATTATATATGTTAAAGTACACCAGTTACAAGAGGAATATAAGGGTCGTCACTGTTGATCTCATTTTGAAAATACTACTTTTCTGGCTGTCAAGCATGCAATTGAAACTCCTTATATGGTACTAGAGATGAGGTTTGGGTTTGCCATTACAATGGGTTGGAGGCAAATTCTGTGAGTTTGAGATTTGTGGTTCCAGCAAATGTACAGTATGTGCAGATTCACTTGGGGGAATCTTTTTAAACCATAATACACTTCATAGCCTTTGAATTATGGCTAGCAGGCTTGGGAGGTACAATAAGGGGGCTTTTGAATAACCAAGCCCCTAAATGACAGGGGGGGGCACAAGGCAGCCATAATGTGAGTGATCTGGAAGCTTTATAGAGAACACAAAGGTAAAGCTGACAAACTGCATAGAAAGAGACAGCTAGGAAACTGTAATTTAATTCTGATTGCTGGCTCTTTGGGAAATGAACCCCTTTGTTGCATTTTTTTATTTGTTTTCATAATTGGGGCTTTTTGTATTTCATGTTATTTTGTGGTTGATTTGAGGTCAGTGGTCACCTCTGGGGCTCATTCACACATTACGTGGTTACCAAGGCATGCTGCAATTCCCACAAGACATGCTGCAATTTCCACAACTCACACCAGAGCCATTAGCCCTATGGTCAGAATTAAACAAGAATTGTCCCCTATGAACTTCAATAGGGTTTGCCTCTAAATTAAGGTTTGCCAAATTTCAGGTTGCCACTCTGCAGTGGTAACCTCATGCCAGTTTGCCTTATTACAAAGTTATTTAGCCCTGTCCACTTTTTTTATACACTGGGTGAAAAAAGTCCATAAATCAAAGGTTTTCAATCTTTAGCAGAAAAAGAAGCTTGTTTCAGACAATGATTCACTTCTGTAGGTTTTGAGCAACATAACAGCCATTACTGATGGCACTGACAATACACTTTGATCATAAACTTGCTTTGTGTGGAGAAAGCTACCCGCCTTTTCTCAGCAAGGATTTGTACCATTCCTTATGTAGGAATTGCTGGAGTTCACAGAAAAAAAGAAAACAAGTGCACACACTCTGATATTGTGTATGTGTGCTGCTGATTTTGATCTTGACTACAGTTTTATTTAAACAGTGTGTGCTGTGTACTGCTGTTTTAAACTATAAATTTAGTTCTTGTATAATGTTCAGGGCAGGTAAATATAAATGATTACATATAAATTGTTTGAATCCCAACCACGACACTACCTGCCTGGAGTTTGCATGTTCTCCCTGTGCCTGCGTGCCTTTCCTCTGGGTACTCCGGTTCGCACCCACACTCCAAAGACCTGCTGGTAAGTTAATTAGATCCTGTCTGAATTGGTCCTAGTATGTGTATGAATGAATGTGAGTTAGGGGCCTTAGATTGTAAGCTCCTTGAGGGTAGGGACTGATGTGAATGCACAATGTATACGTAAAGCACTGCGTAAATTGATGGCGCTATATAAGTACCTGAAATAAATAAAAATAATAAAATTGTTTATATTTACAATTTTCAGTCTTTGCATGTTTGTCAGACTAACCTTAACGCCTTTGATTAAGAAAAAGGCTATTTAAGGGGCTGAATATTTAAAACGTAAATTACACACACAGCTGCATTGAACCAAGTAGAAATGCAATTAGAAAGAGACATACACAAATGAAGAAGTTGCAGCTATGTTCTTTCATTAGACAAGCCAGAATGCCATCTGCAGTGTCATCAATGCACCCTGTATTAAATGTTTACTTCCAAAAAAAGAAAGTTGATATATAAATGGCAAAATATTACGTACCGTGAAAACTTTAGTTTAAAAGTTTGTGATAGCATGTGATAGAATGTTTGAAACTAATGGGGGGGTTATTTACTAAAACTGGATCTGGTTCATCTCTGCATAGAAACCAATCAGTTTCCAGGTTTTACTGCCAAAGTTTAATTGAACACGCTGAAATTAGAAGCTGATTGGCTATCATGCACAGTTACACGAGATTCTGAGTGCACCAATTTTGGTAAATCCCCCCATGGTGTCTATTACCAGGGCCAGATCAACATAGGGGCTATTGGAGCTGCAGCTCCAGGCCCCTTCCTAAAGATAGGCCCAGCCCAATGGTGTTAGTGAGTCACTAATACTGCCCAGCCCTGTATACAGTGTACACATGATTGATATGTAAATTGCGGCAGCATATTTAATTTGTTTTAACAAAAAAATGTTTGCATTTCCATTTTATTTATTTCCATAAAAAGGCCCACCAAAATCCTCAGCACCAGGTACATGATGTTCTTAATCCGGCCCTGTCTATTACAGACAGTTTGACACAAGCAGATGTTAAAAAGTGCAATTATTAGAGAACAAACTTGTAGAGTCTCTGATGTCACAAAGTAAATCTAACAGGGGTATCCCCTTGGAGTTGTGGGAGCCAAATAATGGGGTATGGGGCTGGATCTCTGAATCATTTTTAAAAAAATGAAGCTGGATTCTCCGCATTACTAAACCTGAAATCAAAGTGGAGAAATCAGCTTGATGGATATAGATGGCATGTGGGTAACATTGTCAAAAGCTCTATCACGATTCCATGTTTTAATTGCATGGAAATAACAGCCCAAATTAAGTCATTGTTCCACTGAGTCACTGGCACAGCTAGTTTCAGTACCCCTGAGGGAAGATGGGAGGATGGATAAGGAGAGAAGGGGGTCACAGGATCCCCTTTGCAGAAACACTGTCACTTTGCCCAGCAGGAGAACACAGGTCTTCAAAGTGTCAAGATGTACTCTACAAGCACAAACATAATCTGAGCTAGGAATAGGGCTCATTTATGGTGCATGATAACTGAAAAACCTGAATCTAAAAAAATGTTAGCCATATATTCTAACTATAAAGGAGTATAAGAAGGGATTTGATAATTCTATAGCTGAAATAAAACCCCCCTTTCAATTAAGACTCAAATGTTATTAAGCAAAATATCTCTTTCTCAATTAATTTTATAGTGGCTCCTGCTGTTGTCAATCAAAGCCAGTGATCAGGGAGTGGGGCTTGGGCCGAGCCCCACTGTCTGTGTCTATAGACACAGACAGTGAAGCTCAGGAGTGAGCCCACAGGAGAGCCCTTATAGGAAGCGGCTTCCTATGAGGGCATTCGCCAGAGAGGAGAAGCCTGACGCACTGGCAGGGGTCCCAAGAAAAGGAGGATCTGGGGGGAGTGCTGTCCAATTTCATTGCCCAGAGCAGGTAAGTGTAAACCTGTTTGTTATTTAAAAAATGCATTTACAATCACTTTAAATTATGGATTGCATGCTAATTATGAGAGTTGTGCTAAATTTTAATAATAGAAAACAGAAAAATGTTACAAATTATAAATCATAGTCATAATAAGTTAGATATGTTGATACTTTTACAAAGATGAGATTTAAAATAGAACACTTATACTTTCCAGAGTGAAAATGAACTTGTAATTGCCAAGAAAATTGTTTTAATTAAGAAGTGGTTATTTATATGCTTGCAAAATGTAGTTAATAGTTAACAGACTAAATGGATTTAATGGGTGGTCCAGTATATGCCAAGGAGTGTTAATTATAAAATTCCAGATTATATTGTGTTCACTGGCAACAATAAACAAATAATTTAAAAAAATGTATGCAGTTACAATGTTCTGTAAGTAAATGACTGCAAATAGTATATGCATTTTTTTATTGTAGCACAGTATTTTTAGAAAATATGAAAAGTTGACAAAAACTCTTACATGCACGTGTTATAGCGATTTTATATTACACTGAGCAAAATTATAAGTAGTTGCAGGAAAAAGGGAGAGGTAAGGTAAGTATATGTAATAACATTCTTTCCCACCATCTTTCTTTTTTAAATTTATCGCAAAGTTTCACATATTTATTTAATGACAATATGTTATGAAGTGCTTTACAGAGTACCTAGAACTATTCAGACCTTGCTCCAAAGGAAGCTTACAATATAATGTCCTTAACACTGATTCTAGCACACACTGTATTAGATAGCAGGAGAGTACTGGTTAAGGAGTAACTGGGCATTTATAGTGCAGGTGAAAGGGAAAGTGAGGGTAGGATCATATTCAGAATCCAAAGGGAATGTTAAATGGGTAGACAAGGGATCAGAATGTAAAATGGGAAATGTAATGAAAAAGTAGTCAGCTGAGGGCAGGGGTCGGCGCTATAGAAGTGAATGAGTAGAACCCAAGAGTCTTTTCTAATGCTCTCGGTAGCGCAGGTGGAGTTGTGTGATGGGCAGGGCCGCTGATAGGGGGGAGGGACCACCAGCCCTGTTGTATGGGGCCAAACACACAGGGGGTCCCATACAGGGAGGGGGGTTAGTGACAGATGCGAATTGTGTCTCTTTTCCTCCAGCAGATGAAAGCTGCTCTCCTCCCCTCTCCTGGCTGCCAGCTTTTATCTAAAGAGACAGTCGTCCTTCACTAATCCGCCTCCCCATGTGGGCCCCACTCTCAGCACTGGCTCTAAGGTTAGCTCTGCTCCTGAGTTTATCTCTCTAGTTTAGGCTCCGTACTCACTGGCTTAAAAATCACTGCTTCTACAGGAGTTTAGTGTTTTGCCTGTAGAAGCAGCTCAATGTTATCCTATGTGTCCATGCACATTAGGACGATTATAGGCATATTTTGAGCTCAACGTTTAGAGGCAGAAAAAAACCCTTCTGGTTTGCGTTTCTGAGTGGAGCTCACTGGCAAAAAAAAACGTAAAACTCTCCTAAACTCGTCTAAACTTTGTACAAAAAATGTTCTATATTCTGCCAGGTGAACTTTTTTAAGCCCAGTGTGCATGGAGCCTAACTTTGCTTCTCTCCCTCTGTCCCTCTGATCCCGGAGCCTGTATATTTATTTCATCTCATCTTCATTTTTGTTTATTAACTAATTTTTATCTTTTAGATTTAGCAGGAATTCTGTGAGTTATTTTGTATTTGTGTCTGCTAATAGTTTTATTGTATTTTTAGCGAAATATAGATTTAATATTTTCTTGAGGGGGCACTGTCTGAAATTCTGTACAGGGCCCTGCGATTTCTATCAGCAGCCCTGGTGGTGGGTACTGTTTGGTTTTAACCCTCGCTGATAACATGACATTTGACAGTAAGGAAATAAACAAGAGATGACAAACACGCATTGGTAATTGTCACTGATAGGTCTGTTTTCATGAAATTACCAGGGTTCATATTATGCGGCTAGTTTAGGAGCACTTTGCTGCAGTCCTTTTACCTTTTACACAATCTTTGCTTCTATGCTCCCCAATCATTTTGTGTATGCGAAGAAATTGTGCTGCTATCCGTTAGTATAACATCTGTAATAAATGCAGCTAGTGGCCTCTAGTGGCCTCTACGTAAAATTGGAATGACTGCCAAAAATATTTTGAAAGCGTTCAGTAAATGCAGCAGCACTGATACCTATAAGAATATATTCTTAAACATCAATGACAGTATCTGTAACCAAGTATTGAATAGCAGCTTTACAGCTAAACTTGTTAGCTATACTACTGCTGCAAACTAAGCTGTCAGCTAGCTTTTAGTGAATACTGTTTCTCATAAGAGATGATCTGCAATGTCATTACTGAACCAGGGCAATGTTTATACATTACGATACCCTAGGTGCACATGAATGGCAATGACATACATATTGTACAAGCTCTGTACCTTGTGTCATGTGAGTACTTAGTATAAAGTACTGCTAGGACTATTGGTTTACTCACAGAAAAACAAGTATTTTCACCAGCACACCTTGGTATAGTGAAATTCTTGTCCTTTATTCAAATAAACCAACAGGCAGCACAGACTGACATTTCAGGACCCCACAGAATCCCTTTTTCAAGGCAGAATAATTGAAAAAGGGATACTGCAAAGTCCGAAATCACCAGTCTGTGATGCCTGTTGCTTTATGTGAATAAAGGACAAAATTATTGTTATACCATGGTATGCTAGACAACATCCTTATGGTCCAATAATTGCATATTGATGCCACCCACCAATTAACTACAGCACCCTACATGAACTGAGGGCAAGCCTCTCTGTGTTTTACTTACAGGACTACATTTCAACTATACAGAAACCACCCTGCGAGGAAAAAGAGGTGGTTCTTTTTTCCTGAATTACAGAAAGAATTGCAACTCCTCTGAATATCCCCTGCACCCCCATCCTTAACACCTCTCACGCTAAATTTAGCTGAAATGTAATTAAGTAAAAATGTATCATAGTCTGTACATTTATAAATGAGGCTTGGTGCTGCCTTCTCTACCCCTGCCACCTTAGGCACTTGCTAATGCAGGGTAGGACTAGACTTGGAGGCAAGGGGCATTTACCCCCCTGGGCAAGAACAAGGAATATAAGTTGGGCTGGTAGCCTTGAATGGAGATACTCCTCCATTCAGAAATCGGTCAGAACAGAACCCACAATTAATAACAGATGATAGACGTTAAATAGCTGCCTGCTCCCTCTTCAGAGCAGTGCATGACAGTGCAGCACCATTTTCTTCTCAATGCAGAAGTCAATGCAGGAAAAGGCAAAAATGTGCTATGCTAATTTGTTGGAAAAATGCAATGTCCCTTTATGATTCTGACATGGTATTTTGTTTATGCAAGACTATATACAGTATATACTGTGTATATACATATATATCTACTGTATCTCTCTATATATCTATCCATACATTCATACATACAGTATATATATATGTATATCTCTGGAAAGATTACAATAAGCAGTGTTCGCCAAAATCCACATTTTCCTATAGAAAATTAATGTCTCACAATACATGGTAAATGTTTTTACTCACAGAAAAATTCTCTACAATGTAAAGACCATTTGGTTGAGTTTTCATCTAAAGCCAAAAATTTCCAGTCCTCCCATGGTCCCACGGGTGCCAATAAGGTAGATAGAGCTATGACCAAAACACAATACTTGCAAAGCAATATCTTCTGACTAGGGCTTACAAATGTTTATGGATCTTTGGGTATAAGTTAAAGATGACACATGGGTATCAGACCTTTGTGGAACAGCTCTCTTCTTTCTAAGCTTTGCTATACAATAAAAAAAGCACATTGAAACGAATCATCGTTTTTTAGATCCACACGATAGATTATTACAGCATACATGTTTAGGTGTGAAATTCACAAAAAACACCTTTGCCAAAATTGGTAAATATGATTATAGCTAATGTAGCCAAGTTCCCCCCTAGGGGTGGCTGGTTGATGTGGTCCATCTGTCACTCTGCCCTCAATCACACATTTCCTTTCACCCGGAGGCACTGAACAGGCCGGTACTTTGTTTTTGTTGTTGTTTATTAGGGAAATAAAATTGGATGGGGTAAGGATGTCTGTGGGATACCCAATAGATCAAGAAACAGGACCGTCTATATACACCTCCATATATACACTCCTTCTTCCTCAAGCACTGAAGCTTGCTGACCGTTACACTCCTTCACTTCTCTCCTGCACAAACTTGCTTCTTCACGGTGGGGCCTGAAGGGATATTTATCAGACCTCCATTACATCTTCCTCCACCCTAGCTAGCACATGTTGAGGCCTGCATTCCTGATGGCAAGACATCTGGACCACCCATTACAGGCAAGGGCCATGGGCCCTCAAAGTGTAACTGAGAACAACTCTGCTAGCAGGGTTTAGTGGACTACTGCTCCCAGCCCATCCTCTTCCAGGCCACCTCAGCCCTCCTGGCTGCTCCGGCCTACTCCACTGCCCAGTGACACCACTCCCCTGACTGGCTCCTCTGACCTCCACAGACTGTCCACTGTATCCTCCCAGCCTGCTCCTGTCCTCATCTCCAGCTCCCAGGGTATGTCACTCAATGACACCGGTGGATCTTTTAAAGAGTCTTTCCTGTAGCCTCTCTGTTGCTCTCCTGCTCCCTTGTGCTGCTCCAGGATCTCTTCCTGGCTGCACCTGAGCTCCAAGGCCTCAAGGTCAAACCCCCCCCCCAGACTGGGGGCTCCCCCTGGTGAGGCCTTAGCAACCTCTGTTACATCTCCACTCTTCCACCCGACACTCTCCTCCCCCCAGCTGAGCAGACCACAGTATTTAAGGAGGCCTGCCCCCTGCCAATCCAGATATTTAAGGAGGCCTGCCCCCTGCCAATCCAGATTGGGGATTGTTCAGAGCTCCTTAACATACTTCAGAAAGTCCCACCTCCTTTTCCACTCCCCTTTCCAGAACCTTCTGGACACAAAGGGGAGGGATAACCAAGGGGTGTTCCTTCCTGCAGTCTCCAGCTCTTCCTGAGCCACTCCCCTGCCCAAATCAAATCAAAACAACTAGGCCTGCACAAAAGTCAGGCGTGACTAAATTTGCCTCTCTTAACAAAAATCTATCACCTAAGCACCTATTCACTATGGGGGTGCTACACTATGCATATATAAGTCCAAACAATAAAAATTGACATGTGGTTAAATTCACATTTAGCGCTATATTACAACGATATGTGTCTTTATGTGCAACCATGTGGCCGTAATTTGTAAATCTCTTTGGACTTCACTGAAAATACTCTTCCTGGTTTGTTAGCTCTGTGAACTAAGCCTATTGTATCTAGGATGTTCTAAATAATACAATTGGTTTATTTTATGTATATATAATGTGTATATATATATATATATATATATATATATATACAGGGCTTTTTTTCCTCAGAGAATAGGTGCAGGAACTCTTCCCTTCCGAGTCACCCCTTTACTCAGCCCCCTACTCATCTCCAAGCACCGTTCTTTGTTTCCACCCCTTACCCACCTCCCAGTACCACCCCTTTTAGAGAATACAGAACCGAGTATTATAAAGTATTATTTTGTGGTGCTAAATATTTTGTATGGAATTTGTTAATGATAGCAAGAAAGGCAGTAAAATAGATCTGGACACCCCAGCAACAATAGATCCACCCCAGCAACAAGGAACTCCCAACAGCCAGCATTAGTAGACCCTCCAACAACCAGCAACATCAGACCCCTACCTCAACAATAGGTCCCTCCCAGCAATGATTGACCCCCCTCCAGCAGTATAAGACCCACCCCAGCCACAATAAATCCCTCACAAGCAACAGAAGACCTCCCCAGCAACATTAGACACCTACCTCAACAATAGATCCCTCCCAGCAATGATTGACCCCCCTCCAGCAGTATAAGACCCACCCCCAGCCACAATAAATCCCTCACAAGCAACGGAAGACCAACGCAGCAACATCAGACTCCTACCTCAACAATATATACCTCCCAGTAATGATTGACCCCCCCTCCAGAAGTATTAGACCCACCCCCAGCCACAATAGATCTCTCACAAGCAACAGAAGACCTCCCCAGCAACAATAGACCCCTTGATCCACAAAAACAGATCCCCTCCAGCAACAATAGATTTCCCAGCATTAATAGACCCTCCATCATACCCCAGCCCCCCTTGCCATTACATGCATTCAGATCTGGAGGTGCCGGAACTGCGTTCCCCCACTTTCCCGCTGAAAAAAAGCCCTGTATATATACAGTATTTAGCTATATCAAGAAAGTTATAAAGAGGTCATTCAGGAAAGCTCAAAGTTCACATACAGCATAATGAAAGCACTGTTGGCTAGTGTTTTTTTAGGCAATTATTAGTTGTTTTGTTTACAATAAAGAGTTGTTAGGTTGTTTTTTTTCATATAACATTATCCAGGAGCCTTTAGCTAATTCTTCAGGAAAGTGGTAAACAGATGGAAGTCTCAGTGCTCAGTTGTGGCCAACTTTGCTGATACAGACAGCTAGTCAAGATGCAAGCTGGCTGAATATGAACAAATGAGTGTCTGTGACATCCCTTCCCAGCCCATTTCAGAAAGACTGATCACAGAAAAGGACTGAGTCTTCAAGTCCCCAGAGCTTCCACAGAAGCTAATAAGCTGAAAGATCTAAATCACATTGCAGCTCCCTTCTGGAGAATATCTTTAAAAACTCAAGATTTTCATTCCACTTTCACTTCCACTCCTGTCATAGAAATGAATATTGCAAGTGGTGAGCAGGCGCAGAATGAGCTAATCATGGATGGAATTTTACTTAAAAGTCCGTGTGTCACTGAGCAGAGCTACAGAGAAAATATTAGGAGATGAGCAGAAGGTCAACATTTAGGTAAGAGGATACCACTCTGCAAGGTGTGGGGAAGATTTGAAGGACAGCATCTAAAAACTAAGTTGGCTTTTAGCATCTAAATCCTCTTAAAACTGTTTTTTATTTTAGATGGACTCATCAGAGAATATACAAAGAAGTCAACGGTATGCTAATAAGAGTTGTAAGGCTCTAGTTCTGAATCTTGGAGCTGTCCCCTTAAGCGGAGTTAATCATCACATGACTAGTGCTAGATCAAGCAACTAGAGCTATATTACTGCAACATACCTCCCGGCTTTTGAACTTGGGAACAAGGGACATCAGGGAGATAGTGACCTGCAGTGTGCGTAGTGTGCTTTGGCAAAAAGTAGGTGTCTCCAAACATGGTAGTTGGAGGGGCTTAAGCAAACGATGGTATTCCTTGTATATAAGTGTGCTTTGATTGCTGTGTCACAAGCTGAAGTCTCAGGGATACATATAAACATCAACACAACCATTTTAAAAAATACTTCCATTAAATATGGTTTTGTATATGCTGAAAATAGACAGAGAGCTTAAAATAGGGGATTAGGAAGGACCTGAGGAATCCTGGGATGGAGCCTAAAAATACATACTGCAGAATATGTAGCACATACTATCAAATGATGGTCTAATAGTGGGGGTGACTTAAAGAGGGATGATTAAACAGAAGCTGAGCCTAGTTGCTGTATACAGTGTAGCATTGCTTGAACAAATGAACATCAGCAGTGATTCTCAAATGTCAGAAATATGCAACATAACACTTAGGGCTCATCCACACTAGTGGTTGTGGGGATGGTAAAACCATGGCTCAACCACAGGGTTTTACCACCTCTCTATTGCTCCCCCTTCAGCTGCAGCATGGTTGCATGCAGTGCAGGAAATGCTCACGGAACGTGCCTTTCCTGCACTGTGTTCCAGTGTGAACCAATCCTTAGGGAGAGGGAAGAATCACTATGGTATATGGAAGAAAGGAAGGAAGGATCCCTATAGCACATGGAAGGCAGGAAGAAAGGATCACTGCGGTACGTAGAAGGCAGGAAGGAACACTATGGTACATGAAAGGCAGGAAGAAAGTATCACTATGGTACATGACATGCAGGGAGGATCACTGTGGAATAAAGGATGGAGGGATCATTGTGGTACATGGAAGTGAGGAAGGATCACTATGGTACATGGAAGAAAGGAAGGAATTATCACTGTGGTACATGGAAGGCAGGATGGATCACTATGGTACATGGGAAGGAGTAGGATCACTATGGTACATGGAAGGGAGGAAGGATCACTATGGTACATGGAAGGCTGGATGAAAGGATCAGTATGGTACATGGAATGCAGGGAGGATCACAATGGTAAATGGAAGAAAGGAGGGAGGGATCACTGTGGTACATGGAAGGCAGGAAGGAAAACCATGGTACATGGAAGAAAGGAAGGAATGATCACTGTGGTATACTTAAGGCAGGAAGGATCACTATGGTACATGGAAGGCAGGAAGGATCACTATGGTACATGGAAGGGAGGAAGAATCACTATGACATATGGAAGACAGGAAGGAAGGATCACTATGGTACATGGAGGACAGGGAGGATCACTGTGGTATATGGAAGGCAGGAAGAATCACTATGGCATATGGAAGTCAGGAAGGATCACTATGGTACATGGAAGGCAGGAAGGATCCCTATGATACATGGAAGGCAGGAAGGATCACTATACCACATGGAAGGCATGAAGGGTCACTATGGCACATAGAAGTCAGGAAGGATTACTGTGGCAAATGGAAGGCAGGAAGGATCACTATGGTACATGGAAGACAGGAAAGAAGGATCACTATGGTACATGGAAGACAGGAAGGAAGGATTACTATGGTACATGGAAGGCAGGAAGGAAGGATCGCTATGGTACATGGAAGGCAGGAAGGATCACTATAGTACATAGAAGGTATGAAGGACCACTATGACGCATGGAAGGCAGGAAGGATCACTATGACATATGGAAGACAGGAAGGACGGGTCACTATGGTACATTGAAGGCAGGAAGGATCACTATAGCACATGGAAAGCAGGAAGGATCACTATAGTACATAGAAGGCAGGAAGGATCACTATGACGCATGGAAGGCGGGAAGGATCACTATTGCACATGAAAGGTATAAAGGAAGGATCACTATGGCACATGGAAGGTAGGAAGAATCACTATGGCACATGAAAGGCTGGATCACTATGGCACATGGAAGGCAGGAACAGTATAGCACATGGAATGCAGGAACACTATGATACATGGAAGGCAGAAAGGCAGGAACACTATGGTACATGGAAGACAGGAACACTATGGCACATGGAAGGCAGGAACACTATAGCCCATGGAAGGCAGGAACAACATGGGATATGGAAGGCAGGCACACTATGGGATATGGAAGGCAGGAACACTATGGGAAATGGGAGGAAGAGAGAGAGGGGAGTTCACTCACCCGAGGCTCAGACAAACATCATGTGCACTGGCTGCTTTAAAGTTCCCATCCACACAACCCCTTCACCCCTTGTGGGCAGGCACAGGGGGACTTGCGGAGGAGGTAGAGGAGAACTAGTCTCCCTCCTCCTCCGTTCATACGTAGAGCCGGCGGGCAGGTGAGTGGGTGGGGGGACTGTGCTGACAGAGCACTGAGTGAGTCTCAGCCTTGGCAGCCATGGCACGCTGACAAGGGGATTTGTTGAGTTAAGTGCTTTGGCACTCAGTCCAGATTCACGGGATTTGAAATCCTGGGACGGTCCTGGCAAATCCGGAACGGTTGGGAGGTTTGATACAGTACAGTATAACTGAACTTGAAATTGAGCACTACAGCTTTGAGCTGGTGCTAGTTCTGTCAATGCTACTGCACACAATGGTTACATTAATACGTAGCACCCCTATAGTGATAGGTGCATTTTTGTGGTGAGTTTTTGTTAGGAGAGGTAAAATTTAGCCAGCCCTGACAGTGAGTGCGGGCCTGATTGTTTTGATCTGGGCTGGGGAATGGCTCATGGAGGGCTAAAGATTGAAGGAAGGAACACCCCTTGGATACTCCTCCCCTCTGCTGCTGGAAGGCTCTTGAAAAGGGGGTGGATGAGGAGGTGTCACTTTCTGGTGTATGTTAAGGAGCCCTGACCAATCCTCATTCTGGATTGTCAGGGGGCAGGCCTCCTTAGATACAGTGTTCTGCCCAGCTGGGGGAGGAAAGTTTGAGTGAAAGAGTGGAGAATGTAGCAGTAGTGCTGTGGAGGCCCCACCGGGGAGGGAGCCCCCTGGACTGGGGAGGTGACCTTGGGGCCTGGAGGCTCAGGTGCAGCCAGGAGTCATCATCCTGGAGTAGCACAAGGGAGCAGGAGAGCAGTATAGAGGCTACATTAAAGGCTCTTTAAAGGATCCACTGGTGTCGGTGAGTGGCGGCCCCTGGGAGTTGGATGAGAAGGCTGGAGCAGGCTGAGAGAGGACAGTGGACAGTCTGTAGAGGTCGTAGAAGCCAAGCAGGGGAAGGAGGACTACTGGACAGTGAGGCAGGCTGGAGGGGCTTGGAAGATGGATGGGCTGGGAGTTGTAGTTCATCCAGTGCCAGCTAGCATCAACATACTGAGCTACATAATTGAGGGTCCATGGCTTCACAAACGGGAGCCTATGACCCTTACCCACAAAGGGTGGTGCGAAGGCCCTGCTGGCAGTCAGAGCAGGCCTCACCGTGTGCTAGCTGTGGTGTAAGAGGAAGTGTCAAGGAGGTCTGATAGATTTCCTTTCAGGCCAGTAACGTTCAGCAAGTAGTGTGCTGGAGGAGTGAAGGAGAGGTGTAACGGTCAGCAAGTGAGTGAGCTGGAGGAAGAAGGAGTGTATATACGGCTGTGTATATAGAAGGTCCCGTGATTGATTCTTGGGCATCTCACAGTCATCCCTATCCCCATCCAAGTTTAACCCCTAATTAAAAGGACAGAAACAAAGTTCTGGCCTGTTCAGTGACTCCGGGTGTGTGGAAATCGTGTGAATGAGGGCAGCGGGCAGCTGGACCACAACTACCAGCCACCACCAAGGGAGCATATGGCTACAAACATAACATTAAATAAACTGAAATGAACTTGATAGTAGAAAAGCAAGCATGCTTAACCACTTGCCGACTGCCGATCGGCATTTGACGGCGGCAAAGTGGCTCGTTCCCGCAATTCGCCGTCATACGACGGCGGCTGCGGGAACGAGTTTAGCGAGCGCGCGCGCGCCACCGGAGGCGCGCCCGCGCGCTCACTGTGTCCAGGGGGGGCCAGGGAGCGGGTGCGGCGGCTTCGATTGCCGCCGGCTACCCGCGATGGCCCCCCTGGAGCGAGTGAGCGGACGAGCGATTTGAGCAAGGGCGTCGGCGGCAGCATACTGCCGCTTAACGCCCTTGCTCGGTGAAACGGCGGCAGTTTACGGCTAGCCGTCAGCCGTTCACCAATTCGTACGAACGAAAAGATGATAGTTCAAGTAAAGTCAAATAAATTACAATACAAACATCGGTATACGAGGGAACCACCACCGACCATCAACACCAGGTCGACGGGCGACGGGAGTAAGTGTGCTAAAGGTGTGTGGGCCTCAGTGACTTGTCCGGTCTTGAAACAAAGACAGGAAAATTAATCCCCAATTTGAACCTACCCCTATCCCTACTGACACTCTACGGGTTCTTAGT
>BLSH010171676.1:159571-179889 GCA_018402905.1 Glandirana rugosa
CGTTGTTCTATGCAGAGCTTGATCTGCAACTCAAAGCAGCGGTATGTGAAATCTCTAATTTCTGCTATCTGTCCTCAGAGCAACAGCACAGACAGCAGTAGTAAAGTAATCTATCTCAGGATGCAGGATCAGGTCTTAAAATGGCTCAAATCTGTCCCTCACGCAGTCAGCTACCTTTCCCTACACTAACCCAAGGAGCATGTGACTGCAGCACTGTGACTCCAGCTTATAAAGAGGCTGGGTCACATGATGCACCGGCCAATCACAGCCATGCCATTAGTAGGCATGGCTGTGATGGCTTCTAAGGGCAAACCAGTGAAACACTTGTTGATTGGCTGCCCTGCAGCTTCTCAACACGTGGAGTAAAATAGCAGAACCCCGGACCGAACCCGAACGATTTTTGAAATGTCCGGGTCCGGGTCCGTGCCACGGACACCCGAAAGTTCGGTACGGATTACAGTCCGGGTTCGCTCAACACTAGTCAAAATGTAAAATCATACATTCATTACCACATTGTATTTCAATTATTTTTAGCCTACATCTATTAAAGAAAGAAAGAGTTCACTGAGTTTACTGACTGTTATTTTGTATTTGTTTACACTGATTTATTATGTGATTCATGTAATTTATATGATTGATTTAATGCACATGTAAAGTATTAATTGGAGTACTTCACTATTGTTTTAATTGTTTATCTTGTATCTTTGTGTTGTGACTGTACAATTTTTAGTGGGAACTGCTTCACTATATCATATTTAGATTTGTTTATGTAGGGGTAGTGCAGACACACACACACACACACATATATATATATATATATATATATATATATATATATATATATATATATATATATATATTGTGAGGGATTAGCTTAATGGGGATCACCTTCCCTGAGAAAAAAGTAGTTCAAACGGCAGGTTTTCTAAAAAACTGACTTGTAGCCAGGTTTTTTTTAAAAGGTTGCAGGTAAATCAAATAAACAAAACAGAAAATAAATCCTTGCCATCCAGGCACTAACAAAACAGTTTCAGTTTTCCTAACTCAGAGGTGAAGGGCTTCTCCCAGTCACCCACAAAACAAAGATAATGCAAACCCTTTTCCCAGTCACCCACAAAACAAAGATAATGCAAACCCTTTTCCATTCACAAAGCAAAGTTCATTTCAGCAGCTTTCTCATGCTTGATCTGATGGGTTGAGGATAAAGAATCCATGGATGAATGGTTAATTTTTTTCAAAGGGACTGAGAGGTTACAGTTTTTAGAGAAAGACAAACAAAGGAAATTAAGGATAGTGGAGTGTCAAATTAAGAAAATAATGGAGGTAAGGGAATCAACAAAGTTACCAGATTTTCTAGCATAGGTGTGCACAGCCTATTGCATTACGGTGTGCACTTCAATGCTCAAACACATGGTAGCAATCACTCACTGTGTCCATTCAGAAAGAGAAGGGGCTGGTATATTACATATTTACAGGTCCCTTCCCCCACTCATTCTAAAACATCCCCCTGTGTGTGCCCGCCGAAGCAGCAAGTGGCAGAGAAGAGGAAGGACAACCCCTGTGCATGCCTATATTTTCTAGCATTATCAAAGGAATTAACTACTTGGCCCCCAGAAGATTTACCCCCCTTCATGACTAGGACATTTTTTGCGATACGGCACTGTGTTACTTTAATTCACAATTGCATCATCATGCAACACTGTACCCACACAAAATGAATGTCCTTTTTTCCACAAATAGAGCTTTCTTTTGGTGGTATTTGATCACCACTGCGTTTTTATTTGTTGCGCTATAAATAAAAAAAGAAAATTTTAAAGGAAAAAAAAAATTACTTACTGCTTTACTTTACGTACTTTACTGCTACAACATAGCCAATAAAAAATGTAAAAAATCGAATTTCTTGATAAATTTAGGTCGATTTGTATTCTGCTACATGTTTTTGGTAAAAAAATCCCAATAAGCATATATTGATTGGTTTGCACAAAGGTTATAGCATCTACAAACTATGGAATATATACTGTAATTTTTATTTACTTATTTCTTACTTGTAATGGTGGTCAGCAACTTATAGCGGGACTGCAATAATATGGCAGACATTCAGACACTACCTGACATTTTTGACACTTTTTGTCAAAAAATATATCTACTCGTAATGGTATATGGTAAGAGTTACAGGGGACTATCAAAGTAACTGGTTGTTGGAATAAGATGGAAAGAATATGATTCCCTCACATGGCAATACACCAGAAAAAGTGCAAGAGGAAAGGTTACCCTCCTCATTAAAACTACAGAGAGTAAGGGGCATGAAGTTTGATGAATGTGTCCTCTGATATAAGAGGCAGCGTGTATAAACAACATACGGTACATCTTCTTGGTATGGTATGGTATGGAAAATAATGATTGGAACAGGGCTGTGGTTAATACACTCAAAAGGGGTGGTTGGCAAGGGAGTTGGGGTGGAAAGAGGATATAAGATAGTGGTTGGAAGAAGCCCAATTAGTTTGGAAGGGAAGGAGGAAGGAGAGATGAAACCTGGAGGATCCCAACCTATCATAGGTACTCCCCTCTAAGGAATCAGAGGGACCATCAGGATGAAAGGCATGCCCCTCTATACCACCATTTTTTAGAAGGGAATTTCCTGGATTGTTCTAGGAGATAGGAGGGAGTGGTCAAAGAAAATAGACAGAGAAAAAGGGGAAATGAGCAGGGAAGAAGTTCCAAAAAAAGACCATAGTATTAGGAAAGGAGATCTATAAGTTGAGTGGGATGGAATTAAAGCAAAGTGAAATCAGAATGCTAGATAAGAGATTGAAATGTGCTTAGCAGGAAGAACATGAATGAATCTGACACAATTATTGCCACACAGAAATACACTCTATGGTGTCCTTTTATAAAACTGTGATCTACGGTGATCCCAAGGATCACCGCTGATCACAGTTCATTTTCGGTTTATAAAGCAGAGATAATCGGGGCAGAACCTGTTCTCCCCTGATTATCTCCACACATGGAGAAGCTGTCATTCACTGACACAGAAATGGCCAGTTTATGAAGCTGCGATCTCCACACTTCACTAGTGATCTCGGTCAGAATTCCCCCTCCCCGATTCACCAGCTCAGAGGTGGAGAATTGGGGGGTGAAGAGGGAATCCCGGGGAAGGAGGAAGATTATAGACTTCCTCCTGCCTCGTTCAGACCCCCCAACACATTAACCATGTCCCCCTGCCCCGTCTGTGTATATATACGTGTATATATAATGTATGTGTATGTATGTATATATAATGTGTGTATGTGCTTATATATACATATATAGTGTAGGGGAGCTAATAGTTTTATTAACTATTTGGATGGGCTCCTCCGAGAATGTCCGTTACTGAGCAGTGATAATTTATCACTGCTTAATAAACCAACATCTATGTGTTTCTGTGAATTTCTGGTGCCATAATCTCGTTATATCTCACGAGATTCCAGTATTAGGGGGCGTTCTCCCCAGTTTGAAGCGTTTGTAGATCACTTCACTTCACAAACTGTGAAGCGATCTACACTGCTTAATAAACTGGCACACAGAGGAGAACGATCTCCTCTGTGAATGCAGGAGAACTGTGCAGTGGATTTTTTACACTGCTTTATAAACAGACACCTATATCAAGAAGTGTTTCTTAGTGCATCCAAGAGTATATGGAACGCTTGACAAGGGAGAGAATTACAGTACGCTGAAAAATAAATCAGGGTAATGATTGTGAATTTGTAGAAGCCTTAAATAATTTAGTTCTTGATAATGTTGAAAAACAAGGTATCATATACAGTAAATAAAGCAAGGTATCAAAGGCATTGATGAAAGAAAAGAGCAGGTGATTGGACCAGCAGATAAAGGGAGAGGGATAGTTTTGCTAAGAAAAGAAGATTAAAAAAGGAAATAGAGAGACGGCTTAGTGAAGAGGAAACCTATAAGATTTTGAGAAAGAATACAGCTTTCGAATATTAGAAGGAACTAAAGAAACTCATGAAGGAAGGAAGAAGAATGAATATTATAAATAAAAAAGAAGCAGATTATCTTGTCCAGTCGGCTTGTAGGATCCCAGTTATTTATTCCTTGATTTAGTTATAGAGAAACATAATAGTGGTTTTGGTATGTAAACTTATTTTAAGCCTTGTGATCAAAATGCCTATATACCCCAGGGCAGTTGTCACCATCATTCATGGCTACAATGTGACAAAAGTCAAAGTGAATAAATATGCCTTCTACTTTAAGTAGTCTTCAAGCTTCTTCCTAATCACCTCAGTGCTCTCAGTGCCCTCACCTTAATAGTGTAGTATACACGCATGCATAGTGATCTCCAGCTAGCATCTCTCTCATCAGATCAGCGTGGTGATAGCACTACACATGCACATGGACAGGGCTGGTTGCAGGCTTATTCCTTGACTTCATATCTGTGATGTCTGCTGTTTGGGTGGTCTGCATGGTGGTCCCATCCCCGGCTCATGTCCCCATGTCCTCAGCTCCCATGACAGACGTCAAGGCCGCCTGGCCCGTATTGCTACACCACACATGGCGTTTTTTAAGGATATGTTTGCATCTACCCCTGAGGAGTGGGTACTATCCCACAAAACGCGTAGGGTTTATGATGATGCCATCTCTCTACTGAAGCCAATTTCTGTACTACCATATGGACTTTTATCTATTCCCAAGTGTTTTACTTGACGCCATGGCAGATGCTCCACTCCAATTACCAGGCAGAGTGTTCTGCAGTTTTATACGCATAAATGTTTGCTATATATTTATTCAATTCCTGTTGTGATGGAATTATTTTGCTTATGATGTATGGTACTTACCTTGCTTTCCAGGACCTTAGAGGGTCAATAAACGCACATTGGTTAGTGTCCTTAAATATCCTAATTTAAAGTCCCAACTTCCTTCTCCTTTCTCATTGAATCAGGGATGGAGATGCAGATCATCTGCATCTCATCTAAAGTCCCATTTTCTCTTCTCTACTCTCTCATCAGATCGGTATTCTGGGATCCCACGTATCTCTTTAGTATGGCCTTCCACTCACTAGGGTGTCCTTGTCCACTTAGATACCCCTCCTTAGTAATGGGGGTGTGGTCCCTTTGAGAACATTTAGCTCATATCCTATAAAATGCTTGTGTGGCATGTAGGGACATTGAGGATAGCCCAATAGTGTAGCATACTTAAAAATTGCTTTATTACCCTTTAGAAAAACAGTTACATCGGTGTAAATTCAACCGGCATAAACAGGGGTACCGTTTTTCCTGGTATGACGTTAATTCCGGTCCATGTTCCTACAGGCTCTGGTGCATCAATTCCCTTACTTCTTAGTCCTGATTTCAAACACCTCTTTCTTAGCCATTCTGCGGTGTAATGGATCAAAGTCACCATTTCCTCTATGAGCCAAGCTAATATCCAACTCTGGGGACAAGACATTTTTCCCTGCTGGTTATCCTCTTGGGCACTGCCCCCCTAACTGCCCCCATGATTTCTTCTGCCTCTGGATTCTATGAGAGAGGAACTGGGCGCTGGAAGCGTTGCCTCAACTAATAGGAGATATAGGATAGGATAGTGTCCATATCACTCAGTGTCCAAAATAAGGGTCCAAAGAAGGACCTCAGAAAGTAAGAAGAAGAAATGAGACGGATTGTCATCTGAACATGGCTTTTGGTAAGTATTATGGACATTTGGAAAGTTTTTTGTTTTCATACCAGTGGAGTTGGACTTTAAGAAAAGGTGCTGTATAACTAAATAGAGGAGCTGCTTTAAAGCATTGCTGGAGTTGGAGTAAAATTTTCTGGAGAAGAAATTTTAGCTGGGGGCTTTTGCAGTCTCCTGGAGATGAGTCTCCTGGTGATGTTTGACCTTCCAAGCAAATATGTGCAGGAGCCAATCTGGAGCTGCTTCTGGCACAAAATACAGCAAGGTACACCTCTGCACCACAATTGTCAGACCTAAAGCTGGGCTAGAAATAGCATCAGGCAAAAGAGAATTCTGGGTGGGATCTTTGTTTTTAGGGGCCCAGAAATCAACCCAATATTGAGATTTGGATGGCTTTGTCTCTTCAAACGTAACATTTGAATTTACAACCTTGTATTGTTTTCAGTGTTAAGGAGATGGGAACAGGACTCTGAACTATAAGCAATAAATGTTACAAAATTCTATTTTACAACTACCACATCAGCTAACCTTTACAATCTTTTTTTATTCCTTCATGTAAACATTATGCGGCCTATTTACTAAAGTAGTCCATTCCCACTTTCAATACAAGGCATACATTGGGGAATATTTATTATTTATTTATTTATTATTTTTATCCTGGTTTTGATGGAGCATTTGAAGTAAACACAGACTAACATGGAAATTCTGTTAGCAATTTGGCCCTTTGTGCCTTTAGGCCTCATTCACACTGGCGCTGTGAAATCTGCACTTATATGAACCTGCATTTACAATGAAGCACTTATAAATGCATATAATGATTTTTGCATGGTGCAATTCACACTGTATGTTTACCTGCATTTAGGTGCAGTCAGGTTAGTTGTGTTATAAGAAAATAGAATTTTGTGTGTCCAGAATCAGATTAGACATTCTGAATGGGCACGTGCATATGACTTAACGCTTCTAAATGTGGCAAAACCTGCTTTATTACAAGGACATCTAAACACAGGAAAAAGTTATCTGGGAGGCATAAAAGTTGTTTATACTTCACAGATGACTTTTTTCTGCATTTAGAAAAGCTAAATGCAAGAGTGTCAGTGTAAATGAGGCCAAAAGAATACATGTCACACTGACACCTTGTGGAGCATTTGGCTAATGCACATCATTGTGGTAATGCAGGGTTTTCTAATCCATCAAAGCCAGATTCTGTGTGCGTGGAGATTTTCTGTATTAAATGTGCACCAGATTTGAATTGTCCCCACCTAAGCTATTAGCTTGGTGTATAGGTACTACTATTTTGCTGATGGATTCCCATTGTTTTTTGTCATAAAAAGCACATTCACTTCTTCAATAAAAGTTTTTGAAACGGAAAAAAAAAAAAAACGAAAAAGCACATTCAATGCCAAGCTTTCTTTGCATTTTTGCTGGAATAATTCACAGTTGCCGATCTCGGTAAAGTGCTTCGATCCAAAGCACTTTACCATGTGACCAGCCATGACCAATCACGGCTGGTCACAGTGTAATACAGGAAAGCCGTTTATTGGCGTTCCTGTACTCAGGTCTGCAGACCTGATGAGGGGAGAGCCAATCGGCTGCATCCCTGACAGGGAGGGTTTGTGCTGATGATATATCAGCACAGCCCTCCCTCGGATCACCACCCTAGACCACCAGGGAGCCTGCCCAGGGACCACCAGGAATGTGCCCACCCAGGACCACCAGGGAGCTGACCAGGGACCACCAGGGAGCTGATCTGGACCACCAGGGAGACCCCCCTAGACCACCAGGTAAGTGACATACTGCTCAGTGCCACCTTCACTCAGTGCCACCTTCAGATGCCACCCTAGACCACCAGGGAATGAGCCCATATCCATGTATATGCCCACCAGTGCCCACCAGTGCCCCTATCAGTGCCCACCAGTGCCCCTATCAATGCATACCAGTGCCACATATCAGTGCCCACCATTGCCACCTACCAGTGCCCACCTATCAGTGCCCATCAGTGCCACCTATCAGTGCTCAGTGCCGCCTATGAGTGCCAATCAGTGCTGTCTATTAGTGCCCATCAGTGCCGCTTAGCAGTGTCCGTCAGTGCTGCATATCAGTGCCCATCAGTGCTGTATATCAGGGCCACCTCTCAGTACCCGTCAGTGCTGCTTATCAGTGCCGCCTAAGGTGCTCATCATCGCTGCATATAAGTGCCTCATCATCAGTGCCACCTCATCAGTGCCGCCTCATCAGTGCCAATCAGTACTGCCACATCAGTGCCCGTCAGTGTAGCCTCATCAGTGCCCACCAGTGATGGAGAAAATTTACTTATTTACAAAGTTTTGTGACAAAAATAGAGATTTTTTTTTTTCAAAATTTTCGGTCTTTTTTTATTTGTAGCGCAAAAAATAAAAACCGCAGGGGTGATCAAATACCACCAAAAGAAAGCTCTATTTGTGGGAACAAAATGATAAAAACGTTGTTTGGGTACAGCGTCGCACGACCGCGCAATTGTCATTCAAAGCGCAACAGCACTGAAAACTGAAAATTGATCTGGTAGTAAAGTGTTCTAAGTGCATAGTATTGAAGTGGTTAAGGGGCGAAAACCATAAAATCCATTAAACATATTTTGGGGATGGAATTCAAAGAAGCAATGTACAAACCTTCCTATATAAGGTGTTTGAAGGTTTCTACAATCCCATCGTTACCACCACCACCTCCAACGTATGTTAATAATTGTAAATAATGATGAGTGAGTTCTTCAAGTATTTTTCAAGACAAATAAAGTTTATTTAAAGGGGTATGGCATTACCTTTCTCAGCTTTACAAAAGTACCATGCAATATGGTTGCAGTGTGTTTCCAAAAAGTAGTGCAATAATGTTGCAGATCCCAGTACTCAGGACACGGTGATCTTGTGATCACTAAGCAATCACATGATCACAGTATAGAAAAAGCTGTCATAAATGAAATCATTAACAACGTCTGTGTTTTCTATGCTGTGATTGGAGACAGCTACCACATGGTACCTGGGCCAATCACAGCATCCTGTACCATGTGATTAGTTGTAGTCAATCAAAGATCACTAGTGATCACAGCTGTCATGAATGTAACCCATTCATGACAGTTGAAAACTTTGCTGGTACAACTATCTTCATTGTAACAAAAAAAAAAGTGTAAAAAAAATGTCCCATCACCCCCTCAGAGTAGCACAGTATTACTATGGTGACACTGAACTACTCTGATAAAAAAATTATAAAACATGGAACAAAATGTTTTAAAAAATGAAAACAAATGTTTAAAAATTTGAGCAAAAATGATATCATTTTTTTTTTAACATACTGTCACCAGTCAGTGTCCCTGATCACCGCCACATCAGTCATATGATGACACTGTACTGCACTGGTGGCAGTATGAAAAAACATTTGTGAAAAAAAAAATGTATTCAATCTCTTCAAAAAAAAAAAATATTGTGACAAAAAATTACAATTTAAAAAAACTTGCCATGCCTCTTACTATGTGCCCCAGACTACAACCAGTCCATCAACTACATCAGCAACAATTCATTTTCAATGTGTATAGCATAGATTGTAGGGGCCATAACTTTCACACAAACCAATTAATATACACTTATTGTTTTTTTTTTTACCAAAGATATGTAGCAAAATACATTTTGGCCTAAATTGGATATATTTTATAATAGAAATTAGAAAATATGAATTTTTTTCAAAATTGTTCTTTTTTTCATTTATACCACAAAAAAACAGTGATGACCAAATACCACCAACAAGAAAGTTCTATTTGTAGGGAAAAAAATGATAAAAAATTAATTTGTGTACAGTATTGCATGACCGTGCAACTGCTGAATAGCAAAAAATGTTCTGGTCATGAATGGGGCAAAACCTTCCGGAGCTGAGGTGGTTAAATGAAAGTTGAATGAAAGCAGAGAGCAATAGCATGTTTAAGGTGTGTATCAATAAATGAAATAAACACATTTTATTGTGGTTAGATTGCTATCTGTGATGTCCATATGTAATTCTTTCAGTAACTGTCAATCTTTAGCAGTTGGAAGACATGCAGAAACAATAGGGCTTGTGCAATAGGTCTTGTGATGTTTGATCTTATCAAGCACCACTTTATTTGGTAACGCAGTACAAAACAGCAATGTGTGTAATAACCTGCAGTTTAAAGAAATTGAAGATAGTTAGTACTGAGAGACACCAAAAGTACACTCCAATATAAAATATTAAAATGTTTCCAGCACAGATGTGGATAGATGGAACTGTTTTGTTCTATTTGGATCCAAGGTTCAAAGAAGTAAAATGTATTTACTTATTTGGATCCCTTAGCCTCCTCAGCAAAGTATAAGCAGACACTGTAAAGCAGAACGTGCAGGTGCAGGCTTGAGATACAGACATTGCCAGATCTGCTCGTATTTTATTCACCAGCAGATGTCTCTGGAGACATCTAGAAAAACCGAAAAGAGAGCAATGATTAAACATTAATTGCAAGCAGAAAAACTCAGTGTGAAAAGATTGTATTTTACTGGCTGCAGTAGACATTAAACTCCTATGCTCCCTATGAATGTGATGTATTTTAAAGCTAAAAATATAGATTTTTTTTATTTTCCTTGCTTTATAGTATGCAGTATGTTTCTTTTTGGCTTTAGATAAGAAACATATGATCTAAATCCCTGGTTTTCAACCTGTATCCTGTGGACTACACATTGCCCTTTGGAATTTATTATGCTGCCCTGGCCCCAGGATCTAGTATTCTGGGTTAAAAGATATTTACAACAATGACTTCTGCAAAACTGTTTGGCATACTATATTTCCTTCTCCCTTACTTACACTTTACATATATTTTCTCTCATTTTTTATTATAGATTTCGCTGAGAGAATATCAAAAGTATAAGTAAGGAACATAAGGAGGACAGTAAGGTGGATATAGGGGAGCAAAAATGTGTTAGCATTGTTTTTAGGGAGGCTTTTAAGGGATTATTGACAATGATCTCTGTCAGCCTCATAACATACTGTATATCCCAAGTTTTGGATTGTTTCCTGCAGCATGTCCCACTACTGTAGCATGCCTTTAGTCATCAATCATGCCCCCAGTATCTTATCCAGTCTGCCCCCCCCCAGCTTTCCCAGATTCTGCGGAACTGTCCAGGGATTGGACACAATCCTGGTATCATGCGGATCCAACCTGGGTCTCAAAGCCATTCTCAGGAACACTTGTTCCAGTGCTCAACTACCGTTCTGTGCAGAAACTGTAGGTGGCTATATGGTGCACTGTAGAATATGTAAAGGGCGCTACCATTCCAATCTATATTCCCATATCCTTTAAACACAATACAACTTCTAGGGTTCTTTTCAAATCATGGCTAGAACTAAATTAAAAATTCTCTTCTTTCTTTAGGGTAAAGAAAAACGTGTAATGTTGTTTACCCCTGTAAGAACCCTAATAATAAGGAACAATGACCACCGCTTAAGCACACTTTAACAGTAATTAAGCTATATAGAAGTAAACTGACAATTTCATGTTGTTTTTACTGGTAATAAAGAAACCACTTTTGAAAAACATTTGAAAGAGGAAGAGAATTGGGGTACCCAGCTCAAAATCATAAGGAAGTAATGGAAATAAGCCTGCTCTGTATGCTCTTTTATATTTTAATAAATAATTAACAGAGGTGAATGTTCACCTAGTAATGTTATTTTTTAAATAACCTAAAGAAGATATAATATTATATTGTGTGAAATAGTTATACATGCTGCACCTACTTAGAAGGGTAGGCAATAGAGAGAAGCACAGATATGTATTATGCAATTTTTCTGCATATGCAATAAACACAATTGTTTATTCTTATTGGAAATGGTACAGAACATGCCATAGGCGATGTAAGCACTGAGTTTCAAATCAGCAGTGACAAGATGCACTCTCAGAGCTGTTCATTTATGTACAATTTATAATAAAATCTTTGAATTTTTAGTTAGCTTACAAAGCTTATTTGTAAAGAAGAATTTAATAATTAATAAAGGAGTTCATTTACTAAAACTGGAGAGTGCAAAATCTGTGACAGCTCTGCATAGAAACCAATCAGGTTTCATTTTTTTTGGTCAAAGCTTAACTGAACAAGCTGAAGTTAGAAGCTGATTGGCTACCATGCACAGCTGCACCAGATTTTGCACTCTCCAGCTTTAGTACATCAACAACAAACTGTCACACAATTCTGACTGTGTGAAATTACCTGGTAACATTTTTCACAAATTGCTGTTTTTTTGGACATACTGGGTCCAGTACTCAACCACAAATACAGATATATACAAAGCCATTTGTATTGCATAAAAGCAGGGGATCTCCACTTTTAGTTCACACTCAGTTGAGCCATTTTGAGGCTAAGTTACTAGGAGCAGAGAATCTAAACTAAATTGTGTAAATATTCACTTTAATTATCCCACCATGTGAAAAAGAAAATTCTCAGATAACAGAAGTGTATTCAAGAGCAGCACTGAAAATACTCAAACCCTTAAAGAACATTCTGGGGGGATGACCTAAAGTGGTATTAAATCCAAAACCAAAAATTTACTATATTGCCGCTTCTAATCCTTAAATTGTAAGTTCACCTTTACAGAAAATTTGTAAGGTGAACTTACACTGGACCCCCTTTCCATCGCACCTGGTCCCGCTAACCTGGAGTTCAGTGATCACCCATTCTGACAGATCGTATCGCCACTTTACAAGTCCGGGGATTTGAAGTCCCCATGACTTTCTCTCCTTTAGCCTGCAGTGACAGGACAGGCTACACAGGTTCTGATTGATCACGCCACCCATGTGACGGCGCTGACCAATTAGAGTAATCCTATACATACCTACTTATGAGGTACATTTAAGGGATTAAGCCAAGGGGACTATACGAGGTCTGGTAGTGGGTGATCGCCGGGCTCCAGGTCAGCAGGACCGAGGGGATGAGGAGAGGGTCTAGTGTAAGTTCACCCTCCAGATTTTTCTGTAAACGTGAACTTACCATTGAAATGTGGTGGCTGCATTCATTTTCTTATTTGTAGACTTTTTTCTTTATTTTCACCTGGCCAGTATAACAGACAAAAATGTACTTGAGACAAAGAATATAGGCAGGCGTCTTACTACATGAATTAAGAGACCACGGATGGTACAGTAGAGTAAAGTTTGCCAGCAGCAGAACAATTTTACTCACAGATAATAGAATAGGTCTAAATGATGTATGCCTAAAGGAGGCAGTTAGTTTTTTTTTCTGTGTTCAACAAGTGGGTTGAATTAAACATACTGACTCAATTCACCAAACTGGCTTGATGTGGATGGGGAAATCCTCCCCACTGAGCTATTGTATTCTGACAGGGGGGAAACTTCTCTGCCATCAAAATACACTGATCAACGTTGCAGGCTATAATCTTAAGCACTGATTGAGTGGGAAAAATGTGACAGGGTGGTTGTAAAGAAGTCGATCAGTAGTTCAATGCCTGTAAACTTCCCTGCCCATACATTGCTCAACCGTCCAAATCCTGATCCAATGTATGGCTGGCATAACTTTCCTCTTATATATAGATACTCTTGCACTCCTTTTTTGTCAAATCATGCAGTGGCGTGCTACCAACAGAAGACAGTTACAAGAATGGATGGTCACAAACAAGTTAGTGCTCTACTTTGAGTGACTCTAATTAAAAGAGGCCCTATCGACAATAAACCCAATAAAAAAAAAAAAGAAAATAAATGAAAACCCCCACAATACCCCTATAACAAAAGCAAGCAAGGCTTGCAGCAAAAAAATGTGTGTTAAGGACAAGACACCTCAAGTCAACCACAAATTAAACCAAAAGACAAAAAAAAAAACATTAATAAGAACAAAAAAGACAGCAAGGGGTTGATTGCCCAGAGAGCTGGCAACCAAAATTAAAATTGCCTTACTTACCCAATTCTGTTCCTATGCAGTTTTTCAGCTTTCCCTAAACACCTTTCAAGTCACTGACGCTACGGCTGCTCCATAGTGAGAAGGTTAGCTTAACCAAAAGCCCCCTTATTGTCCCTCTGAAGTATGCTGGCCATAGTTCAAAGGCCATGCATTATGTCACATAGACAATGGCTCAGATGAGCAGACCTGCTATTTTTACATCCACCAGGAACACATTTCTACGTATAACAAAAGGTTCCAAATTGCTTCTATACCTAACAGTGCATTATGGGCAAGTCTTTATTGTTGCTGTCCCAGTACATTTTGTTCTGTACAGAAATATCTGAATTGCTAGAAAGGTAGGCAGATAAACTGTCCTATTCTTCTAGATGTCAGATCTAGGTGTATTGATACAGAGTGGGCATGCTGTCTCCTTCAGATACTTCCCCTCCAGTCTGTGCTTTACGTTACTATGGCATTTTATATGCTATTGTGCCCAGCCAGTGAAGTAGTGAAGTAAAAGAAAAGAGAAGGCAGGAAGTATAAATCTGGCCTTGTCTAGGGGGCAGCACAGTGCTGAATATTTAGAGTTGTAGAAAATGTAGGGGAGTGCAGGATGGATTAGTATGCACAGAGTAATCATCGTGTTAATACCCCTGGGCCTCCAATAGATGTTGCCATCGCAGAGGTGATGTTATTGAGGAACTCATATTGTAGGAGTCCTTTAGTTGCCAGCTGACCCCTGGGTACTTGGGAATGGGACCTTCTTTGTGAGTAGTACCCAGCAGGATCAGGTATGAAAACTTAGGTTGGTTTTGGCACCAGGAGAGGGCTTGCTTGAATGGTCCTGTGAGAGGACACTATTATCTGGGGTAAGGGATTTGATTTAGAAGGATATAGTCAATTGTATATTTCATGTAGGCTTTCCCCTTAGAGGGGAAAGCATACTGACATCATCTTTATGGGAGTCAGTACTGTTGCATCCCTCATCATGAGGAATGCCAAGATAGGTTTTCTTTTGACTCTGTGTGCAGGTTTCAGCTCTGCTCACCTATTGCTATCATCTAGATCAGCTTTCTCAATTTTTTTTTTAGCTATGGCATCCTTGAAAAATATGCAAAATCTTGAGGCACCCCAATCAAAAATGTAAAAAACATAAAAATTACTAATCAATGGGAAACCTGAGTCCGGGAGGATGTGCACAGCCGCCTTGATGAAACTAACTTCACATCAAAGGCCCCTACTTTATATCAGAGGTCCCCTCATCACATCAGAGCCCTTTACCCATCACCTCAGAGTCCCCCCTTGATGTCAGAACCCGCCTTCATGTCAAAGTATCCCCCATCACATTCAAGGTCCCCCATCACATCAGAGTCCCTCTTTAATTTCAGAGTCCCCCCTTCATGTCAGAGTCCTCTAATCACATCAGAGGTCCTGCATCATATTAGAGGCCCTGCTATACACGAACCCCTATCACATCAGAATCCCCCTATCACAACAGAGTCTCCTCTTCACATCGCAGTCCCCTCTTCACATCAGAGTCCCCCATCACATTAGAATCCCCCATGACAGAGCCCCCCAATTACACATTCTCCCACAATAGAGGTCCCTATAGCACAGTTCCCCATCACAGAGCCCCCAGTACACAGTCCTCTCATCACAGATTCCTCCAATCACATATTCCTCTCTTCACATCAGAGCCCTAACCTTTGTTTTCAGCAGTGTGGCAGAGAATCTCTGCATGCTGGAGGCAGCCCTGCATACCACCTGGCCCAAGGTAGGTCAACATTGTAGCAATTAATGACACTGTTCAACCTGCCCTGTAGCATCAGCTATGGCAATGCACTATGCTGACCTCAGGCAAAATGGATGACATGCTTGTGACAGCAAAGGGAACCCAAATGGCACCCCAGTTGAGAAACACAGATCTAGACACTGCTGCATTTAAAGACATTTATAACCCTGTTCAAAGTATGTGCCACCATATATACTATGGTGGTTTGTATGTTTTGTTTATCAATAAAAATGAAACCCTTTATTCTTTGCATGGACTTGAGTTAATCTGTTAAGGGGACGGCTGCTGGGCATGGAACTATGTGGCAAGCTCAGTAAGGGGCAGGAAAGAGCAAGGGATGGAACTATAGTCCAGCCATGCAAGGCTGAGTTACTTGCAGGGTCCCTTAGGGACTGAAGCTCTGACCATGGTGGGGACTGTGGGGGGCCCCATGCTACCAAGGACTACAAGTTACCACATATTGGCCTGTGATAGCAAAGGAAGGGGTAATGCTGCTGCTCATGTGCCATGTTGCACTACAAAATCGCTCACGTTGATATTAAACATCCAGTATAAGGAACAGGAGTCCACTCGAAGAGACAAATCTCAATGGACAACAGATCAATGCTGGCTGGAGGGTGCAGGCTCTGCATACATACGTATTAAGAGAGAAAACAGGTGGATGGCCGCACTCCAATCAAAAATGCTATATTCCGAGAAAAAGTAGGTAGAATCCATTTACAGCAAGCAGATGAAACAGCTGACAAGTTTCACGACTCTTATTGGCGCTTAATCATAGCTGACAATGGATTTTATCTACCTTTTGTCGGAATAAAGCATTTTTGATTGGAGTGGGGCCGTCCACCTGTTTTCTCTATTAAACATCCAGTGTTTGTTTATGTGACTCAAAACTGATTAATAAAGAAATCAGTTGTTATATTACTTTGTAAAACATTACCAAATCTTGATAAGTTAGTAAATATATATTTCTTTATATATATGTAGAGTATATATGTACAGTATACCTTCACATATTTCTTCAGTTGTAAGTTTTTTGCCCTGCACTGAGATTATAAGAACAATGCAATTCTTGGATTTCTGAGCATGGATGAAACAATCTATTTGCCAAGGTAAGAACAACTCATGTGTATTGATTTTAATGAAAAAAACAATATATCTTTAAAAAAAATGTTATAGCACAACGACAGATGTTGTTGTGGAGAACTTAATGAATCCCAACATTTCAAATCACAATAAAAACAAATTGGAATAATTAACAAGGCTAATTAGGGTGTGAGAGATATGGATTTTGGCAAATAGTTATGCTTTATGTGGCATTATTTTGAGCATATTAAAAACGTTGTGTATATGCTTAATGTAACTTCAATTAGTAAAGTATTGGAGATCTGCCACTTAAAGTGGATCTATATCAATGGGCCTCTTAAACCTGTTAAGCTATCTACTTAGCTGGGTCTTAAGCCCCGTACACACGATCAGAAAATCGTACGGAAAATACAGCTTTCGAAGTGATCATACGATAATCAGATCGTTAGTACAGAGCTTTCGAGAGCCAATCATGACAGTTCATCCAATATTTTCCATCCGGACAAGATCGGACATGCAAGAAAAATTTTCTTGTACGATGCCCGATCGTACAATTTTAGTTTAACCAGTACAGCTGTCGTTCGAAAACGCCATACAAATACACAACAACACATCACATCGCTTCTGATTTTTTATTGTCGTATGAAAATTTTTGCGACTAAAGTTAACTCTTCCGATTGTATCTGAGATTAGCATGCAAAAAAAAGCGGACGATCATTCGCCCGATAATCTCATCGTGTGTACCTGGCATTAGCCCTTACCACGAACAAATAATAAACAACACTGTGAGCACAACCATTGGCGTAGGATTATCGTCTTCACCAGTGTACAGGAACCTGGTGATCTATGGATAATTTGTTGATAACTGTGATTTACTCATATAAATAAACCATTAAAAGTTCCATTAGGCGAATGAAAACGGATATAAAAATACTCATTTGTACAGAACCATTTCTTTGGAAAATGCAATAAAGCTTTTGGTGACAGAAGAGTCACAATACTGAGAGATGGAATGATTAAGAGGAACACATTCACTTAGATTCCTGCTGGATTTAATAATGTATAAACTTCAATATTTAATTTTGATTTGAGTAATTTTTAGTTGCATTGAGTATTACTGAAAAACCAAACAGTGAAACCTTACAATAAAAATACATTCAGTATGTAGCAATCAGCTAGGTTTATATCATAGCAGTCGCTGAGTTCCAAGATCAGTTTTCTTCAGTAAGCCTTTCATATGTTGCTAAAGTAACCTGACAACTTTTTATCATAGATAAGGCACAATGGATTGCTCAGCTGCTTTTTGATCTATAAACTCATTGCTTATGGCCAGCTTGTCATCGTAGTACAGTACTAGTGATGAAGAGAGCTTATTACTGCACAGTGTCACAAATAGATTGTGGTCATATATATGTAAAATATTGTAAGGAAACAATAATGCATTGAAATGAAAATGCTGAAATGGCTGCATACATTTTCATTTTGTTGAAAGGCTTTTTCCCTTTATCTTCATCCAGGGATCACATGAAACTAAACCAGTTACACACTTCTTGTCTTAGGATGACAACACTCACTCACCTTCAGTGGCGGTTGGTCTTGGTGGTATATTTTTTAGGCGGGCGGCAACAATGCACCCACAGCCACCCTCGGTCGGTCAGGTCACCCACACCCCCCCTCTCGGTCGGTCTCCAGCCTTGCACTTACCCCATCTACTGTAGGTCACGGGCAGTGCTTCCTCTGGATGGCGGGCAACGGCTTCCCCAGCATCTCCTCTTCCTTGGCATCACAGTGGCTAATAGAATCACTTCTCCTCTCGGCCAATCGGGTGACGGGTCTCAGGACCCGCTTCCTGATTTGCTGGGAGGAGAATCGGGAGGACAATAGTGAATATTAATTTGTAATTGCCACACAACTGGGTGTGCTCTTCGCCCCGAGCCCATCCTTTTTTGAAGCCAATTAGAGCCTCAGGCTCTAATCATGTGTTTATAAAAAAAAATAACCCCATTGGAATCCATGCATCCGGTGTCCTGCATGTAGATTAGGGGTCAGACGTATGGCTTAGGGGGACGCTGCCCCTGCTCACCTTACTGTATCTATGGAGTGGCTAGGTTGCCTCCCTAGGAAAGGAAGTGTGAGAAATACAGAGCAGCCCCCCCTTTTCTTATCCCCATACCGGGGGGGGGGGGTGATCTTTATTCCACACAGACAACTGAAAACTCATCAAGAGTGCTTGACTATGCCTGACCTTTCTGCCCAGCTGCTCCATTCACAGAGGCCTTTACTACAGCTTCCATGAACGAAACAGAAACTATGAATGGAGGGCAGGAAGATGATTGATAGGTCAGCTCCCCTCTTATTTCATTCATAGAAGCTGTAGTACAGCTTATATGAAAATAGAAGTTGGCCAAAAAAGGTGGGCATAGTTAGGCTCTCTTGATGAGTACCTGCCACAGCCCCCTAGTTCTTTTTACGCCCATTGCATCAAAAGATTTTGTCAGTAGATGGGGGGGATTCGAAGGAAGAAGATTTCGTTGAAAGGAGAACAAAACAGCCCAAGGGGCGCATTTCATTGAAGGTAAGTAATTTCCCTTGTGCTGATTTTTATTTTGTTTTAGTTTAGCTTAGTTAAACTAAAACCTTAGCTAAACTTAGCTTTAGCTTAGACTTTAATTTAATAACATCAGTATTGTAATTGCAATAGAAAGAATAGTTATTTTTGACAATCCAAGCTTACTTTTATATTCATATTGTGAGTTCTGTGTGTCTGCTAGCCAATTCTTTCTACAACTTTTTGGATCCCCTGCATGCTTTGTGGCTTCTCCTTTGCTCGTTCATTTGATTAAGTTTCAAATTCTAAAAACATATCCAATGATATCTCACTGCCTGCAAGCACTGATAATGTCACATTTGGTAAATTTCTTACCAACTGTGCCTCCTGAAACACCGCATCCCAGCATCACTACAATATAGAAGTAGTTTAGAAGACAAACCATGTGAAATGGGTGACACAACAGTGTATATTCACAGGACATAGTCACAGAATTTAAGTAAAAGTGTAGTGTTCTTCAAAAAGTAGGTTTTCAAACTTCAAGATTATTCAGAATAATAAGAGAAGACAGAAAAAGGGAAAGAAAGAACGAATGGGACTTTAAAGGTGGTGATATCCCCCTTGGAATAATCTGTCAACACAGTATCATAAAAGTAAAAAGCTTTATTCCACACATTTAAAAAATCTTACTGCCATAATAGGCTAGTAAGCATAGTGACATGTAAACAGTACGTTCCCCATCACCATGTACCAACCCCCCCACAGATGTCTATAAGCATGCAAACCATTGCAGAGGCAACAATAGATCCAGTGGGAGCATAGGCAGATGAATGGTGTTGTATCCTACCCAGCGCATTTCACCCTATTGGGCTTCCTCAGGGGATTTCAGAGACGTTGGGATGCACAGTGACTACAAGATTAACCGCTTAACAACCGCCCTATAGACAAAAGACGTCTACAGGGCGGTTGCTTAATTCTGGGAGGACGTCTATTGACGTCCTCCCAGAATCGCGGTTCCCGCGCGCCGACACCCCCCCAACCATGTACCACTACCCCTTGCATGACAAATGTACAGTGATACGAATGATCGGATAATACCGTCATTCTAAAAAATTTACACACCTTATTTCGAAAAATGAAAATACTATGACACAACTGTCTAATAAGGTTCCCCCTATAGTGGTGGAAATTTCAGGGTAAGCAAGAAAGAAAGGGAAAAAGACAGAAGAGAATAATAAGACTTATTAGAACTTCAAACTTTTGGATGAAAAACTTCTTTCTAGCCTTCTCGTGTGCAGACTTGAGGTCAGTGGAACATTAGAGC
>BLSH010171676.1:189871-223672 GCA_018402905.1 Glandirana rugosa
TCTCTAATTTCTGCTATCTGTCCTCAGAGCAACAGCACAGACAGCAGTAGTAAAGTAATCTATCTCAGGATGCAGGATCAGGTCTTAAAATGGCTAAAATCTGTCCCTCACGCCGTCAGCTACCTTTCCCTATACTAACCCAAGGAGCATGTGACTGCAGCACTGTGACTCCAGCTTATAAAGAGGCTGGGTCACATGATGCACCGGCCAATCACAGCCATGCCATTAGTAGGCATGGCTGTGATGGCTTCTAAGGGCAAACCAGTGAAACGCTTGTTGATTGGCTGCCCTGCAGCTTCTCAACACGTGGAGTAAAATAGCAGAACCCCGGACCGAACCCGAACGATTTTTGAAATGTCCGGGTCCGGGTCCGTGCCACGGACACCCGAAAGTTCGGTACGGACCCGAACGTTACAGTCCGGGTTCGCTCAACACTACAAATCACGACTGTGGAGAGACAAGATATACTAAGTTCTTGTGAGCAGATTTCATTGCCTCATTTGTACTAATTATAACAGGAATGTTGGAGAATGTAACCACACTGTTTTTCTATATTGACAATGCTATTTTTTCTTGGAAGATCTAAAGTGATATTATACTTACCTGCTCTGTGTAGTAGTATTGCACAGAGCAGCCTGGATCCTCCTCTTCTTGATTCCCCACCTGGCATTACTGGCTCCTCCCGCCTGCTCCCACAGCAAACAGCTTGCTAAGGGGGCACACGAGCTGAGCCACTGCTTTGTGTGTCTATTCAGACACGGAGCCGTAGCCGGTCCCACCTCTCTCCTCATTGGCACACTGACTTTGATTGACAGCAGCGTGAGCCAATGGTATCCGCTGCTGTCTTGGCCAATGAAGGAGAATCCCCAGACAGCTGAGAGCAACATCGCTGGATTGAGATGGGACTCAGGTAAGTATTAGGGGGGCTGAGGTGGGCTGCTGCACACAGAAGGTTTTTTATCTTAAAGTGGTTGTTAACCCACTTGTATAAAATGCTCCCATCCACTCTGTATTAGCACAATAAGTTTCCCTGTGCCTGTGTTATAACATATATATACTTATCTGTATAGATAACACACAGGTTTCCTAGGATCAGCTGTCCTTTTTCTCTCTCCTCTGCTCAGCCAAGAATTCCTGAGGGTGGGGCCGAGCACTGCTGCTGAGATCAGCTGGAGAGGAGAGTAGAGAGAGCTGTGTGTAGGAATCCGGTTTGTTATCTATATAGATAAGAATATTTATGATATAACATGGACACAGGGGAACTTCTTGTTCTAATACAGAGGGGATGGAGCTTTTAAAGTTAATTATGAGAGCAGAGCAGAGACTCTACCTACTGATAGGGGGGGGGGGGGAGGGGGGAGCTGAAGGCAGGCATAGGAGAATAGGAGAGCTGCTAGTGACAAAGACTGCACAGACCACAAGCTCTCAGGATCAGCTAATATGATAAGGGGAGTCAGCACTCAAGAGGGAACAGGTATTTTAGGGGACACAGAGGGATAATTTAAAAAGCAAAAGCACCATGCTGCTAATTGCACATGAAAGAGACAGGAGCAGCATTGTTTTTGGGTTAACAAACGCTTTAATGCATTGAATGTATTAAGATGAAAAACCTTCTGCCTTTACATAATGTTGGAAAGAAAAGATACAAAAACAGCTTTTATTGTAATGCTTACCTTTAGTCCAGAGTTGGCCCACTCAGTGCTTCTTTTCTGCCATAGATGTTCTCTGTCATCCAAGTGGAATTATGCAGACTTCCTCAACATGTAACTGGACAGTAAATAGAAAGCAGCATGGTGACAAGCTAATTCTTGGTCACTCTGCTTTCTCCCCCTATCAGCAAACTCATTGTCAGCATATTAACTGTGCTGCTTCTTCTTCTCCCACTCAGTATTAGCTTCTTGCAGTCTTTGTACAGCACAGCTCAAAATCAAATTCAGGTACTTACAAAGCTTGGAGATAAGTTATTAACTTTTGTAAATTTTGAATGGCTGAATTTCACTTATTAGGTATAAAGAGCTGAGGTGGCTGTTATAATGAGAGCACGAGACAACAGTATTTTGTAGGCCCCAAATGTTGCATAAAACATGACAGAAAATGAAAGAAATGGTTATATAGTACGCCAGCTGAACAGTTGCTAATACAAGCAGGACAGGATGAATTGTTTGATTATGGGAAGTTAAAACAAACCATGCAGATCTACCCAGCTAGACCTAATTGTTATTCCATGCTTTGTCCAATTCCACCTACAGTCCAGAAATATACTGCTATTCATTCAGTCTAAGATTCTAATTTATATGCTGAATTCAGGGAGCATATTGGATCATTGTATCAGAGCTGGATACGATATATTAACTTCCAAAATGCGTACACATTAAAGTGTAACTAAAGACAAACCAATTCTTTTAACGTTTTAGACAGAGTGGAGATGGATTAGGACACCTGTCCATATTTATTGCTGTCTGTACCTCTGTTAGGGAGATTCACCCTCTCTATTTAGGTTGACATCACAACAGTAATAGAGGGGAAATCTTACAATGGGGACATTAGTTCTGGTCACCCTGGGATTCCCTTATTTATAAGGATTGCCGCTTACCCTTCCTTACTCTATCCAAAGTGAAAACTAAAAGTTTTGCCTTTAATTCTATTTTAAAGACATTCTAGAGCATAAAGTGTGTAGAGGTCTTCTGCGCTACCACTATGTTTGTATGCAGATGTATCTTTTATGGATAATTAATCAGTGTTAAGGCAAGTACATGGGTAAATGTCCGCCGAATACGGAAGAAAGGAAAAGGCTAGTTGCTGCAGTATAAGTTTATAAACACCATAATAAACCAGAAATGAACTAAGTAAAATACTGCGCAGTCAGCCCAGAAAAATGTATGTCACTGTGGCTAGAGACCTAATTACAGTGGGGACAACACTGAGTCACAGTGCTGGGTCCAATATATAGCTCTGAATAATGGTAAATGGATCACCTCTTCAAAATCAATATATAAATAAATAACATCTAGTGCACATTGAGATAAAATAATAAAACATGAATAATACAAAGTGCAAGAGTGCTAGTATAAAGTGCATAGGGGATACTGGTGTGTAATTAAAGTGCCTATCAAAGGAAACAGTGAATCGTATTTATGGTATATTAAGTGATGACCAATAAAAATGTTGAGCAATAGTAAATAATCAATAATAAATATCATAAATATCGTAAAAATAGACGTGCATATAAATAATTATAGAAGTTCATGTTAATCGCATAAAAACGCAGATGATGGTGGTGTGGTGCTAAATAAAGTGCATTGTGCAACACACAAAAACGCAGATTGTAGTGTGAGCTATTGGTGCCAGTGATCGGGGAGTTGGTCTGGTAGCTCCACTCCGTGCCTCCAGATATGCTCCTGTGCCCGTGTGCACAGCTAAGTGCTCTCAGAGCGCTCACCTCAGACAGGTGTAAAATACACCTTTTACTGCTAATGCTGCAGTTGTTGATCCTGTGGGACAACCGACCTCCAAACACCTCAAAGGTATCCTGCCTCGTCACTAAGTGGAACGATCAGTGCAGCCAGTATTTCAAGAATCGATCCTCTCTCATACATGGGGGTATAAGAAATAAGCTCCCATAGTGTAGTAATTCCAAAACAATCAATTTATTAATAAAAGGAAAATCGCTGCTTACATTAACATAAGGATTAAAACACAGGTATGCATAAGGTGCATACACCTCTCACCCGACTTCCGGTTTCGGATCGCACTTCCGGTCCTACGCGTTACGTCACAGGTCACGTGACTTCATCAGGGATTCTAGAGCATATTTTCAGTGAGCACATATTTTGAGCTATTTTCATAATAGTTAAGGTTTTTTTTTTGCATTTTCACATACTATGTAATACATATACAATTTTGCAGATTAACCGCTAGAGGGGGGGGGGGGCGGGGGATCTGTATTTCACTACAGTAATTTAGCCACCTTGAATTGCTGGTGTTGTGATAGCAGCCACATGGAGATGACATAGTTTTAATGAGGTTGATTTAATAAAGCAAGCCAGTCAGCAAAGTGAATGATAACTTTGGAAAGTGCATGTTCTCTTTGCAAAATGAATGTTAGTAAACAAGGTAAAGCTGTGTTCACTTTGCATGGCCACTTATGTGTAAGGAAAATTAAAAAAGGATTTTTGGCAGTGCATGACTGGGTATTTATAATGAACATGGCTTAGTGATTTGCTAGGTGAATAGCCTCTACTCCTTTAGCAAATCTGTCCCATGGAGATTGAAATTTGAACTGAGAATACAGAACAGTAAAAAACAACATTGTATAGCACTGGTGAGCAGAAAGCAGAGCCCGTGTATGTATATACAGTACTGTGCAGCAGTTCTAGGCAGGTGTAAAGAAATTCTGTAAAGTAAGAATCCTTTCAAAATATATATTTTAATTGTTTATATTTTTTTAATCAGTACTATGTGTGACTATCTTTTGATTTCAAGCCAGCATCAATTCTTACACTTGCACACTTTGTACACTTGCGCAAAGTCAGGGATTTTGTAGGATTAGAATCAAGTGTATGACTAACCAGTTATACTAAGCAGGTGCTAATGATCATCAATTTAATATGCAGGCTGAAACACATTCATTAACTGAAACAGAAACAGCTGGGTGAGGAGCTTCCAAACTCTGCTACTAAAACTTAGTACACACTGCAATATTTTTTTTCGTTCAACTCAGCGGGCTGAACAAAAAAAACTGGCAGCTCAGGTCAGAGCTGCTGTACTAACAATCCAATGTTAGTACAGAAATCCCCCCTGCTATTCTATTGTGTTCTGACAGGGGGACAGTCACCAGTCAGAGCACTCCAGTCAGTGCTCCCAGCCATTGGCTGAGAGTGCTGATTGCGAGTCAGGCAGCAGACCTTTTTTGGTCATGACCCTTCAACAGAAGCCGGCCCAATTGCTGGCTTCTGTCAGACCGGCTGCAGTGCACATGGGCCGAATGTTGGCCCATGTGTATGGGTAAGGTGAGGTTGTGGAAGACAGTTTAATGTCACAGGTCATACACCATGGAAAGACTGAGCACATCAAGAAAATACAAGTTAGTTATACTGCATCAGCGAAGTCTCTTCCAGGCAAAGATTTCAAAGCAGAATGGGGTTTCAAGATGTGCTGTTCAAGCTCTTTTGAAGAAGCACTAAGAAATGGTCAACGCTGAAGACCGTAGACATTGGAAGATGTCCAGCAGTGTCATTAGCACAGGACTGGTGGAAACCAGTGGGACCCAGTACACCTATCTACTGGCCAGAGAAATCTAGCTAGAAGTGTTCTTTATGGAAGAATTGTGGTTAAAAATCCATATCTCCGACATGGAAACAAGGCTAAGTGACTCAACTATGTGCAAAAACATAGAAACTGGGGTGTAGAAAAATGACAGCAGGTGCTGAGAACTTATGAGTCAAAATGTGAAATATTTGGCTGTAGCAGGAGGCAGTTTGCTCACCAAAGAATGAGAGAGTGGTACAACAATCAGTGTTTGCAGGCTACAGTGAAGCATAGTGGAGGTTCCTTGCAAGTTTGGGGCTGCATTTCTGCAAATGGAGTTGGGGATTTGGTCAGGATTCATGATGTCCTCAATGCTAAGGAATGCAGGCAGATACTTATCCATTATGCCATACAATCAGGGAGGCATGTGACTGGCCCCAAATTTATTCTACAGCAGTGCAATGACCCCAAACATACAGCCAATGTCATTAAGAACTATCTTCAGAGTAAAGAAGAACAAGAAGTCCTGGAAGTAATGGTTTGGCCCCCACAGAGCGCTGATCTCAACATCATCGAGTCTGTCTAGAAATATTTGAATAGACCGAAGGATTTGAGGCAGCCTACATCCACAGACAATCTGTGGATAGTTCTCCAAGATGTTTGGAACAACCTACCTGCCGAGTTACTTCCAAAACTCTGTTTAAGTGTACTTAGGAGAATTGATGCTGTTTGGAATGCAAAGGGTGGTCACACCAAATATTAATTTGATTTGGATTTCTCTTCTGTTCATTTACTTTCCATTTGGTTAACCACTTCAGCCCCAGAAGGATTTACCCCCTTCTTGACCAGAGCACTTTTTGCAATTCGGCAGAAAAAATCTATATTTTTTTACTTTTTGCTATAATAAATATCCAAAAAAAAGTAAAAAAACAAATTTCTTCCTCAATTTAGGCCAATATATTATTCTACATATTTTTGGTAAAAAAAATCGCAATAGGAATATATTGATTGGGTTGTGCAAAAGTTATCACATCTACAAACTATGGGAATAGATTTATGGCATTTTTATTATTTTATTATTTTTTTACTAGTAATGGCAGCGATTGTTATTGGGACTGCAATATTGCGGTGGACAGATCGGACATTTTTGCACTTTTTTGGGTCCAATGACATATATACAGCGATCAAAGCTTTAAATAGCCACTGATTACTGTATAAATGTCATTGGCAGGGAAGGGGTTAATCTGTAGGGGGCAATCAAGGGGTTAACTGTATTCCCTCCCCCTTCTCTAACTGTGTTGGGGCTGGGCTGGCCGCGGCATGATGGATCTAACTGTTCCCGATTACTGGGAACAGTAGATCTGTCATATGTCCCCTGACAGAATGGAGATCTGCCATGTTTACATTGGCAGATCTCCGCTCTGCCTCTGTAACAGGCGATCGCAGGTCGCCGGTGGACATCCAGTCCGCCCGTCCCGTGGGCACGCTCGCGGAGCGCGCAGCAGGTGCACATGCGTGCCGCCACTCTCACCCGTAAATCGCGCATGTGTGGCTGACATACAACGATGGCGGTTTGCGCAGCCGAGCCAAGCTGCCGCAGTACAACTGCGGCGGCTGGTCAGCAACTGGTTAATTGATAAAAATAAACTTCTACTTCTTTAAAGCATTCTTAACTGATAGAATTTTTTCACACCTGCTTGCACATTAGTATATGTACAAATGTTGAAGCTGTGATACACAAAGAGGGGGATTTACTAAAACTGGAGCATGCTAAATCTGGTGCAGCTCTGCATAGAAACCAGTATTGTCAAAGTTTAACTGAACCTGCTGAAGTTAAAAACTGATTGGCTAGAATGCGCAGCTGCACCAGATTCTGAGTGCTCCAGAGAGTGGCACACAAGCTAGTAGATATTGCACATGTTTAAAACAAAAAGAGTACCACATTTGTATGCATTATTGCAATTGTCAGCATTATTGGAAGAAAAATATCAACATTTCAGACAACAAATTTCATTCACCTGTAAGGCCTCATGTACACTGCTGCTGGTAAACGGACATTTGGGAGCAGTTAGGCATTTTTTTCAGCTGCCCCTGAACTCTCCTCTATGTTATCTTATCAGTACATGTACACAGGGTCGTTTATAGTGGTTTCTAGGATGTTGAGTTTAGAAGCTTTTTTTGGAACCCAAAAAAATGCATTCAGACGGAAGTTGAGAGGCATTTGAAACGCCAAATGCCTGTAACAGCTTGTAAATGCCACTAAACTAGGTAACTCATTTTTAGCAGCGTTTCGCTTACAGGCGTATTCATTTTTAAAAAATGCTCCTAGACGCGAACGCGGCACATGTAAAACGCGACTAAACAGTCATTTTAAGCGCCGGCTTCTAGCTGTCAAAAAAATAGTTCAGAAGAGGTTGAAAAAGCTTCCCGTGTACATTAAGCCTAACATACTGTAAGAATGTTAGCGCTTCCATAAGAAGATGCTTACTAGTTACTGATTCTACCCTTCCCTGCATATATTGTAAATACTGCACATAGAGTTAAATGTTTACAAATCATAAAATTTATTGTGATGGAGTTTTGACTTCAAAGTGACATGTGCCATGTCATTCTGATCATTTGGAGAATTAAGAAAGTTTCACTCTGGAGGTTAAGCTGAAAGTGTCCCTGTGCCATGTATTGTGAAGTGGATTGTCTGTACAGGAGCTGTGGCTGATACTGTCAGGTAGTAAACTCATTAAACACCACCTGTCTTACCAGCTGTCACCATGATCAAAGCTCCCTTTTGATAGCTGTATACAGGTGACATAGGTTGGGAAAAACCTGGCTATGAAAACTTGGACAATCCCTAGAGTGCAACCCAGATTATCATAATTATGAAACAGATATATCTGCTTCATTTCACAATTACATGAGGCTTCTTTTTTTAAGATCCCATAATATACCTTGGTTTCAGTATTACAGGATTTGCAGAACCATGGGTGGAGGTTGATATGGGTACTGTAATTTGATTTTAGTGCATAAAAACTACAACATTCAACAGTCAGGCATTTCAGAGTTAAATAATATCAGAAAAGTAGTTGAACTTAATCAATATTTTCAAACATGAAAGTCCAGATGTTTAGAGTTTAGATCAGCCTTTCTCAACCTTTTCAACACAGAGGAACCCTTTAAATAATTCTCCGGTCTCGGGGAACCCCTGCTAAAAATTAAAAATCTACAACTCATGATACATTAGTATGATGGTCAATGGGATCATCATACCATATCATCATATTATTGGGAATTTATCTGAGAGGTAGAAATTGACCATTGTTCAAGGAACCCCTAGTGACCTCTAGAGGAACCCTAGGGTTCCACGGAACTCTGATTGAGAAACCCTGGTTTAGATTGTAAGCTTTATGAGCAGGGCCATCCTATTTCTTCAGCATTGAACTGCATTGTTATTGTACTATCCCCCTCTACATTGTAAACTGCATGAACTGTTGGCGCTATATAAATCCTGTATAATAATAATAATAATAAATAGGGTTGAGCAGGTGAAATGCAAATATGTGAACTGTTTACCTGCCAATGTATTTACTATATTGTTCAGCAGTCTTGATTTATACTCTTTTACCAAACTACACAGGAAGATTTATAGCCTAATTTTCCTTATTACTTTTATTTCTATATTGAGAATTTGTAAAAAGATGTAAGGTACATTAGATAGGTCAAACCATATACACTAAATGAATGGGTGTTGGTAGCATGGCTAACAGAAACTCAAAAAACAAATTGTACAACGTAGTAAGGAGGTCAATAGCATAATGCAATTGACATTGACACAAAATGTACATTATGCCAACCTCTCCATAGAAAGTAAAAAATACTGTCACCAGTAAGCTCAAAAGTAACTGTCAGTCCACTTCCCATGGGAACAGGACTGGAGCAGATGTGTTAAAAATGCTACACATCCCTAGAGTGAACCTAGCATTTAGTGACAGTGCTTCTCACTAACCTGTAGAGATCTCCAAAAACATTGGCAATCATCTCTCAGTACAGAAAGTTTCCTGCCGCCAATAACGTACTTGCAAATTAACTATGTCACATGATTAACTGAATTACATAAAAAAATATGTTATTAGTGATCGGAAGCTTCCTGTGTTGGTATCACTGTGGTTTAGAGAAGATCAGCAGCACTGTCACTAAATGCTGGTTCCAGGTCCTGTTGCCCGTGCAGTAGAAGTAAGGACTTCATAGACTTTTATCAGCTAGGAAACAACTTGCAGGCAAGCATTACAACAGAATGCCAATGGAGAAGGGGGAAGGTGGGTCAGATCAGAAAAATGGGGATGGGTGGGGGGGGACATTCAAAAAATGCTGTTTGAATCAATCATAAGCCATATATTACAGGATAAATCATTTAAAAATGAAAGCACAAGAGTTATGCACTTGGCAGCTATGCCTCCGGTCAGGCAGTCAGTCCTTCAGACTCTCAGGGAGCTTCACACAAAGCGGGAAGAGGTGCACTTCAGGTCTGGGAGAAAAAGGGAGCCAAACCTTTAAATGTTATTATAAGCCCACTCACAGCCTCCATTACTGAAGAACCCCCCCCCCCCAATACAGCAGTCATTTTTTAATTGTACTTCTTGTATTTTTCTTTTGCAAACAGTATGGGAAGCCAGCAAGCAGTAACGTATATAAGATATTAGTGTCTTTTGTTTTAAAGTGAACTTTCTTCTTTTCTTCATTCTTTTTCCATACAGGTTTGCTTAAATGTACACTATTTCCCCAACCCGTCCCCTCATCTTACCTGGAAATATACTTACCTTCCTAACCCTATTACTTTTGAATATGGAGAGCTGACGCTCCCATTTCTCTCAAGATGCAGTGCAGTGCTAAGTGACCATTTACCAGGCCCAAATGCTGAGATAAAGTCCTTGCTCCTGGGGGCATGGCCTGACGTGGAGAACGACGGATATGTCTCTGAGGAGCTCCGGGGATCCCCTTCACCATCCAGCAGAATCTGAGCTCCAGCATTCTTGGTGAGAGGCGCCACCCCCCTAAAATAACCCTCACAGTCCATGCTACCCTTTGGGTGGAATATCGCGTGGCAGTACAACCCGCCGCGTGAAGATACAGGACGTTGTGGAGCTCACCCACACATGCCGTGGCCTACACCCGCTGATCCTGCACTAGTAAGAGCCATCCACTTCAGACAGGCAACCGGCGGCACTCCCTGAGACTCCCCTAACCATCCGACCATCCCACCTGACATTTTTGGGGATATACTGCCTGTGCCAGCCTGTGAATCCAGACATGACCTGCCATGATCCAACCTTCCTAGTACAGCAACCATTTGGGGATCCCCCCCTGGAGAATGGGGGGGCATTCCTAACATCCGCAGACTCCCCACCCAGCAATCTGTGCTCTGAGGTGCTGTCTGCCTATAAAGATTACAGCTTGTTTGCTGATCTGGACGTTCTCGGGCCTAGGAGTGGTGGCCATATTGGTACCTCCAAGCCACAATTGTATGTACCTATTCTACTCTGCCTAGACCTTTTTTTCCTCATCTCCTCTTTCAAAATACATTACTATTGGCCCACCTGAAACCTTTATATGTAATACACTGAATAATAAAACTATCTGCTGGGCTGAATGTGATTGCAATGGCATATGAACACTGACTGAATCCTGGGGCCTTCCCCACTCTCCACGGCCCCTGTAAGTCACATCATTTGCTGCAAATAGCTACCAGGGCTATCGAATTAACAGGATATCTCATGGTGAAAATTGGATGGCAAAACCTGTCCCCCACCATACCGTGGGTCGCAATCTACAGGCACAATGGAGAAATTCCTGACCAGGCCTACATCCCCAGCCTTAAGCACACAGGGGGAGCCATCTGACTGCGCTATGTAGGAGGGGAGGGGGCAGAGCTGGCAGACAGCAAGCGACAGTGCGCTGGCTCCGCCTTCTCCCCTCCTACATAGCGAGGCTCTGTCAGTTGCAAGGCAGGCCTGACAAAGGAGCACGGATTGCTCCAAACACGCGCCAAGCAGAAGAGAAGCCCCACCCACCATCAGATCCCGCTCCCCGCTGAGACGCTTGGCATCCATCCGCCCACCAGCCGGAGCTTCAGATACCACCCTGGCGTTGCCAGCCACGTGTGCCAATGGACCCCCAGCACCCCACTCAGAGGGACCCATGGACCTTGAGACTGCCATTTACTACACGCTCATACTTACTGTTGTCCTGTAAGTGCGATCACAATAAAATGTATATGTTTTAACCTAATATTACACTTAGAGGGATGCCGCTTTTGTCTTCTCTTATATCTAACTACAGAGCCCCTTCTTGCTCCATCAAGCAGGCTGCCCACCCAGTCCAACTCGGGGCTGTGTACAACCACATACCCCCTCCCCTCACTCCTGGTGTCACAGACCAGCTGGAACCCGATGCCTACTCCAATCCCAACAAAAATTTTATGAATACTCTAACAAACCCCACAGGATGTTGGTGAGTAATGTTAGACCCCGTCCCTTTCATTCATTCTCAGATTTCTCAACTCAATCAGATGGTACCTCCACATATTGTCCTCAGAAAATGGCGGAAGTCTTTGGAAATTTGTACCATAAATGATATAACCGTCTTTCTCCCGAAAACAATTATAAATTTAATCAAGAACCATTTGATGCTTTCTGCTCTACACTAAAACTCCCTAAACTCACGGCAACAGACCGCGAGTCTCTAAATGCGAGGGTGTCCCCCGAGGAACTCTCACAGGTTCTTAAACAATTACCCTCCCACAAAACGCCTGGGCCCAACGGTCTCCTGTACTATTATTACAAGACTTTTCAACACATACTAACGCCACACATGATAGCGACATATAACTCCTTCTTAGAGGAACCCAGCCAGATCCCCAATTCGCCCACTCCTTTCTTACAGTTAAGACCCCTCCATCCCTGGTAACTATAGACCTATTGCACTTCTAAACTCTGATTACAAGATATTTACGAAAATCTTAGCTAATAGACTAGCTCCTTTGCTCCCAAAAATGATCAATAAGGATCAGGTAGGTTTTGTACAGGCAAGACAAGCAGGGAACAACACAAGGCGAACTAGATATCCTGAATAGATTTAATCATCCGGCTCTAATATTAAGCCTAGATACGCAAAAAGCCTTTGATAGGCTTTCCTGGCCATATATGTTTGCTATTCTTTCACACGATGAGTTTGCAGGCCCCTTTATAGAGGCATTGAAGATATTATACTCTCTCCCTACATTTCAGGTTCAAATTTCAGTATCGCAGTCAAAAGCCTTCCCCATGTCTAATGGTACTAGACAGGGGACACCTGTTGCATTCTATTAACCTTAAAAGAACCTCTAACAGCCCTTCCATCACTACACAAATTGCTATCGCAATTCAGCTCCCTCTCGGGATATGAAATGAATGCTTCCAAAACTGAAAACCCATTCTCCTCCTCCCCACTTTCTGAAGATACACACACATACATGACGAGATGGTCAGGAATATTACAGAAACCAAGTGTACATATTCTCCAGCACACCGTGCTGATGTAATCTCTACAATAAAGAAAAATTTGGACAAGGATCCACGGTGTGCTGGCGAATATGTACACTTGCATGACATTTCCAGGACCCAGCTGGTTTTCATTGTAGCACCCACTGCTATAAGAGCCTGTTTGCCAGGAAAGAGTGTGATAGGAAAATAGACAAGACTATTACAGAAACCAATCCCTCTCCAGATCTGAAAACAAATATGGTCGTCTACCTTTAGCTCTTTATGATGTGTGATACAGAAGGAGACAATGGTCAAAATACTAATGTTCTGGTACATCAGTGCGGACTCTATCATATTTTCTGGCAGTGTTCTCTGATCCAACCCTTTTGGATGGATATGTCAGAGCTCCAAAATCTAAGTGATCTACCTTTACCATTGGACCCAATACACTACCTTCTTGGCCTCCCCTTCCCAGGTCTAAAAAAATACATAAAATGGTTGATCTCCTTTATACTGCTAGCTGCACGGAGGACCATTCCAGTATTATGGCAAAAGACCCACCATCCCTTTTTATGCTCCTAAAAACTATCTTGGACTTTTGAAAAATGGAATATCTCACAGCAACAGTATAAGAATCCATCTCCCAGTTTAACAAAACATGGGAACTTTGGGACACCTCCAAATATGGAGAATGTCCTGCTTCTTCCTAAGGTGTGCACATCTGACTCTATTCAAACGGAACGTTTACTGCAGTTATTCAGCCATAATTAGTCTACTATTTCATTACTATACCCATTCTCTCAACTTAGATGATATTCTATATGCATTCAATGGCTATGTTTGACTTGTTATCTGTTTGTCTTTTCTCTGCAATATATTAGGTCTGTCCTGTTAGCTATGTTCAGATTGGCATCTATTATTTTAAAGCTTAAAAGCTTATATATTTGTATACACGTATGCAATGATCTATTATACTTCTTTATTGTTTTTCTTACAATAAAAAATACATTTATGAAAAAAAAAGTCCTTGCTCCTTTGAGCAAAGAAGCATTGGGGGAGCAAAGAGAAGTTAAGTAAATGCAGGTGTGGGCTGGCCAGCAGTTCACTTTATCAGATCCTCATACTTTTTATCTGTGTTACCTTACAGTGTAGCATATTCATATTTTACACTCTAAAGAAAACATTTAACTTGTGATTGCTTTGAAAATCAAAGATCCCTTGGCTCTGTTGGATTTCATGAACAATTTGATTAATGAACAGGCAGAGACAGTTAATAAAAAAATTAAAGAGAAGGAGATAAAAGAATGCACTTGTTCTTTCTTTTTATTTCTAACAGGGCTAATTAAGTTGATTACTTGCAATCCACATCAATGTAAATAGAAGCACGCTAATTAAATACTGCATTTGGGAAGTAAAATGTGCGCATTAGAATAGTTCTGTTCAGTGGCAGAATTAAAGTGATGTAGCGGTGTAGCCCATGTAATACCTATGAAGTTCAAATTTGTGGGGTGCATGAACGAGATGCTCTTAGTGATTTCTGCTGCCAGTAATGTTTTCAATTGATAACAGGAATTGAAGCGGTAAGACCTTGTTGTATAGGCGATCGCTCTTCAGAGGCAGCTAAGCAGTGGTTTCCAGGCATTTGGAAGGTGATGTTGGCGCATCTTGAATGCCTGTTCCTTTTTCCTGATACCAAGGGAATATTTGCCTTGCAATGCAGTGCTGCAGACATGTGCCAAGCGATTAAATTGTAATTGACTAAAAACTGAACTTGTCCCGATTCAGGCACTGCACATTTGTTTAGGCTTTTCTAACATAAAGAACAAAAAGCAGGAAATACATTTACTGAAGATCCAGTTAGGTTTAGCTTCCTATCTGGAAGGCATTGGATTTACATAATTACTTGTTAATTCGTTGACTCCCCACTTTACCTTTTCACATTGGAATGTGTAATGAATGCCATAATGTTATCTGATTATAATTAGTTCATCTGCTTAAGCTTCTGGGTATAAAGCTTACAGCAGAGAGGAAGATAGACATAATATTGTTTAATTTAAATGTGATAGACACACAAATATGCAATTAAATGGATTTTATTACAGTCTACAGTACAATCCTTTAAAATATGGATTATAGTTTTTTTTTAAATGAAAGAAGGTCAATAAAGAAAAGTAAATCTGCTTTATCTCTGACACACAATGTTCTGCTTGTGTCTGTTAAGATATTCATTAAGTAGAAATGATGTAAAAATTTAGGGCATGATCTTGTCTCACTGAATGGACCAAACAATAATTGATGGATTTTATATAAGGCTCCAATTATAATCACTATTTACATGTAAACATCACATACATATATAAAGTCAGGGAGCTTAGTTACAAGTTACCAAAATAAAAGTAGGATTCATGATACCACAGCAAAAGAATTTGGTCAAAAATTAGGTGTGAAAAAATGACAGTAAAACGATATAGTTCTATGTCAGGAAGCTATTCGATAATTAAAGTATATTTTCCCCTACACTGTACCAACCTGGTTTCTTCCATTCATATAATAATCTCCTTTAAGCTTCACCTAAAAGTGGACGTCAATTTAAAAAATGAAACTTTGCTATTCAAATTATCCTATAGGGCAGTGGTCTCCAAACTGAGGTCCGGGGGCCAGATGTGGCCCTTTGCTTGCTTTTATTCGACCCTTGGGGCCCTATTTTTATCCACTGATACCAACAATGGGACATAATTCCCCATAATTGATACCAATGAAGGGACAGAATTACTCCCAATGGCACCAACGATGGGGCACAAGCCCTCCCACTGACATCGACAATGGGGCAGTATTCCCCCCACTGACACCAAAGATGGGGCATTGTTTATTCTTAATGACATCAGGATCTTTTCTACTCCCACTGGCAACAGTCCGGCCCCACTTAAGTCTGAATAAATGTAAACTGGCCCTCTGTTTAGAAAGTTTGGGGACCCTTGATATAGAGAACATGTACTCAAACGGTACCCCAAAAGATTTACTTTTTGTCTTGAAAGCCTCCAGAATGTGAACATGCTTTGTCTAGGCATTTTTTTGCCTACATCCATGATCAGAAAACTGTAGAAAATTTTGAAAATGAAAAAATAAGTAAAAAAAATAGCAAACATAGTGTATATTGTGACGAACGTGGGTATCAGATCCCTGTCCTCCTCACTAACTCGTGACAGAGGACCGGCCAATCTCACACTCTTGTCACTAACGTAACAATGCCACTCTCTGCTGCATCCAGCACAAAGATTTTCCAGCTTGCAGGACCACAATGTAGGTGCCAGCAGTCTGAGAACGATTGTTACCGGGCTAATTTAAGAAATGAACCCTTTCACTCCCACCACCTCTTGTTTTGACCGAGCAAGAGGAACTCGTAATTTTAGCAATACCAATTATGTTATTAGAATAATCGCCCATAACACACACTGTCACCACAGACAGGTATATTCAGATGATTTATCCTAAGCAGTAGCACTCTTCAAGGAATAGATTTGTTATAGCTTGCATTAAGAGCTTTAGGGACAAGATTAACACTTTTCAGAATAAGGTTTAATAATGAATAGGTCAAAATTGGTGCAAATAAAATATTTACAGAAAAATGGTGTTACAAAGCAATAAAGACATAATATACAGCAACAAGAGATCAGATAGAATTCAAGGAAGAAATTGCAATTAATGTCCTTGATTAACAGGGTTCTGCTTGATGGTTCTCACTTGTCAGATGTTCATAGTGGGATTGTAATCAGAGAACTGACAACTGTCCTTTCCATTCCCTTTTTCTCTGGGAGCAAAGGGGAGGGCCATATGCCCCTGACCACTCACATTGCTAAGGAGGATCTGTGGGCTGTCCGGGGTGAGTTATAAGTGCCCTCCCTGACATACAATTTCTATTACAATATTCATATTTGGCAATATGCACAAGGTGCATTCCTGAAACTGATAAATTATAGTCCAGTATGAAAGTTGCATTCCAACAAGTCTATACATGACAGGTTTCCAATACCTATTTTCTCTAGGAGGAAGAAGTGTTACCAGTGGTTCCTCATATGATTGGGCCTAGGGGCGTTTGGACTTAATTCGTTCAGTGTAAAATTCCGCATTCAAATATATACTTGTTATTAAGATGTCACATGCCTGTCCGAATTTATGACTCGTGTGATTTTTTAAAGTTTGCATGAGGTAGGGGTCTCTGGAATGTCGCTTTGGCTCTCAGTGTCCTTTTACAACCCTCGTTAATTCTGAGCCTCTCTTTGATGTCATGTTCGGTAGGTTTAAAGGGCTGCCTAGCAAAAAACAGACATTTAGTTAAGATAACAGTGATAACACAACAGTGAAACACAAACAGTGAAGATTATTGTTTTCTTTTACATTATTTGGTGGAGAAGTGCCCCCTTACATTGCTAGTCAGTGAAGAAGGGTCCCACTTGAATTGGTGGTCAGTGAATATGGGCCCCCCTTGCATTGGTGTTCAGTGTAGAAGGACCCCTTACATTGGGGATCAGTGGAAAAGTGCCACCTTAAGTTGATAGTGTACATGAGATCATAATTCAATACTTCGTACCGGTCAAGGAACCTCTAGCAAGGTTTGGAGGAACCCTATAGTTCTACAAAACCCTGTCTGAGTAATTTATTCTGCATTTATGCAGTGTGAATCTAAGGCACGGCTGCCTGGGAGCCATTCCACAATAAAGCTCATCACTCCTTCTGGGGAGCACTGCTGAATACCAGGTGGCACCTAAGCTGCCATGACACAAACTCTACTTTCTCAACATTGTTTGCTTTTAATAAAGATTTAAGCCTGTAGTAATCACTCAGCAGGTGAGAAAAATGTGCCACCTTCCTTGAATGGTTTCATTCTCTGTATTGCTCCAGATCCTGCAGCTATGCTATAGATCTTTTTGAGATGCATGCTTATTATACGTTTTGACTTATTCAACTCCTATAAGACCAGTCCACTCAAGCAGTTTAACCACTTAAGGACCAGAAGCACTTTTTGCGATTCAGCACTGCGTCGCTTTAACTGACAATTGCGTGGTCGTGCAGCATTTTACCCAAACTACATTTTTTTTTAATATAATACATTTTTATTAATTTTCAAGACAAAAAGAAAGTTTCACATACAAAGTTGCATACAACCATATAGGGAAAAGGCGATGAAACAGGGATACATAAACAAATATAAATGTGTCTGACCTATTTTGAGATGTTGGCCTGTCATGGGTGCCCACAACAGGCCAAAATCTACTGTCTGTCTTCCTGATTATCTAAGAGCAGGAGGGTCCTCCCCGCCCGCACCCCAACCGGGAGCTAACTGTGCCGGGCGGATGGGGAACCACCCCCCCCATAAAATGTTGTCTGTATAGTGACACTGCGTCGGTCAACAGAGAATGTTGATTGTGGCTATACAGCGGTCAGATCACACATAGACGATCAGTAACCTATTATAACTTTAAGTCCCTGATAAACCACCCCTGCATAATACAAAAAAAGGGAAGTCAAACTAATTCAGAGACAAAGAAGAGAGTTAAAGAAGTAAAGAAGAGAGGATAGAATAATGAGAAGGAGAAGAGATATAAATAGGGGAATTAGAAGATAGAACAAGAGGTTCCCAGCCGGCATGGGGTGAAGGACTTTGAGACAACTATCAAAAACAATGCTTATAGTAGAATATACAATGTGACACACTGCTAATACTAATGTTAAGGGCCTAAAGTATAGGAAGAGTGGTTGGCACAGATGCGGGGGAACCCCCCTTCAACACCAGGTCAGTGGATGAGATAGTATCCTTGTAGGTGCTTGTGGTCTTAAATTCAAACCATGAGGCCCAGATTTTGGTATGTTTGCCAGAATCCCCTCTCGATAGGTATGTAAGTTCCTCCATATAGCACAAGTCATTCACCTTTTGTAACCATAATTTGCTAGAGGGTGTTTGCGGTTTGTTCCACATAAGAGGAATAAGGGACTTGGCCGGGTGTGGTGTCATGGAACGTTTATATTGACCAATAGTTTCTGCTGTCTTGTGAAAGAGTACAGTCCAAGGCTCCAGTGGGAGAGCAGATCCCATAATTGAGTTGATGAGTCTGATGATTTCTGACCAGTAGGGCTTGATGAGTGGGCAATGCCACCATATATGCACATGTGAGGCCACTTGACCACAGTTACTCCAACATAGAACAGGGTTGGTAGGAGAAATATGGTGCATTTTGGTTGGTGTATAATACCACCTTGCAAGCAGTTTATAGTTTGACTCAGCCATTTTTGAAGAAATGGAGGAAGTGTGGGGGAGAGCCAGTATTTTGTCCTTTTGGGTATCTGTTAGTGAGGTGCTTAGCTCAGTTTCCCAGCGGTCCAGGTAGTCCGGGTAGCCGTGATATTGTAAACAGATGAGAGCCCTATAAAATTGTGATATTACATGTAACGGAGGTTCCTTTGGGTGAAAGATGGCCTCGATGGCTGTTAGCTCTCGGACTGTCCTTAGTGGTTGTGGTAGAGATTGAACAAACTGCTTAAGCTGTGAGTACCTCCATTGTTCCATGAAGATGTTTGATCTTGAACCAACAATAGATTGTAAAGGTTTAAGAAATTTTTGTGAAGGAGGTGGTGTAAGCAAAGAGTCCTGGTTCGTTAAGGGCATAAGGGGGGAATTGTAAGACCAGGAAAGTTTGTTGTGTAGCGTATCCCAGGAGGATAGTGAGGAGATCGTTAAGGGGGAGGTTGAAAGTAAAAGAGATCTGTACCTGGGAGGTATCCAAGGAGTGCCATCCAGTGCTGTACCACTCATTTCATATTCTAATCTGACCCATATTTTGCTATCTCTCTGGTATTTCCAATCTGAAACTCTACCTAAGACAATAGCATAATAATACATTTTCAAGTCTGGTAGGGCCAGACCCCTTAGAGCAGAAGAGAGTGGCTCTGGAGATTCTGGGGCGTCTGCCCCCCCAAATGAAGCGGGAGATCATGGTTTGAAGTGTTGTAAAGAAACCAGGTGGAATCTCCATTGGTATCATCTGGAATAGAAAAAGAATACGAGGGAGAATATTCATCTTAATCACTGCTATCTTCCCCAGCCAGGAGTGAGAGAGGTATGACCAGGATCTAAGATCTTTTTTAATGGTATTCAGCAGGGGAATATAATTACATCTGAACTGGGAATGGAGGTTAGGGGTCAAATGGATGCCCAGGTATTTTAGGGTTTTTGGCTGCCAGCGGAACGGTAGGTTTGGTTTTATGAATGAGACCATTGAACTGGGGACATTAATGTTTAGGATTTCCGATTTAGTCATATTAATTTTAAACTTGGACAAAGCTTGAAATTCTTGTCGAGCTGACATAAGGTTAGGTAAAGAAATGCGGGGTTGTTGAATATAGAAGAGGATGTCATCCGCATACGCCGCATGTTTATGTGATTCCTGGCCTACAGTTATCCCGTGAATGTTGGGGTTACTTCTGATAGAGGCTAGAAATGGTTCTAGGGATATGGCAAACAACAGGTGCAACAATGGGCACACCTGTCTAGTGCCGTTCCCTAATGCAAAGGGATCGCTTAGTACCCCGTTCACCCTGACCCGTGCCGTTGGGCAGGAGTACATTGCGAATATCCTGTCCATCATCCGAGGGCCGAGTCCAAAGTGCTGAAGGGTCAAGCGAAGATAGGTCCAGTCCACCCTATCAAACGCCTTTTCAGCATCGGTAGACAAGAGAAGGGTGGGCTAGGCGTTTCTACGAGCAAAGTGAATCAAGGAAAGAGTGCGTAATGCATTGTCCCTGGCTTCCCTCCCTGGTATGAATCCTGATTGATCCGCTGAGACCCATTTAGGTAAAAGGGGAAGCAGTCTGTTAGCCAATACCTTGGCTAGAAGCTTCATATCCACATTTAATAATGAGATAGGGCGGTAGCTCCCGCAGTTCGTGGGATCTTTATTAGGTTTGGGCAGTACTGTGATGTGTGTCGTGAGTGATTCCGGGCGGAGGGCTGAAGATGCAGTTATGGAGTTGGCATAGTTAGTTAATCTAGGCTATAAAACCTCATTGAATTTTTTATAATAGGAAGCGGTAAACCCATCTGGACCAGGGGCTTTCCCCGATGGCATTGATTTTAAGGCTAGCTGGAATTCTTCTAATTTAAAATCTGATTCCAGAGCCTTAAGGACCTCAGAAGGTAGTGTTGGCGTCTGTGAGTTGCCAAGGAAGTCAAGGATTTTTTTGTGCCTATATCCGGGGGGGAGATGGCCCAAGTTACCCTTCACGTTATACAGATCTGAGTAAAAGTCTCTAAAAGCGCCCGTGATTTGTCGTGAATTGTGGGCCATCTCCCCACCCGGAAGTTTAATTTTAGATATTAAATTTGCCGTTTTCTTGGCATGAAGGGAGCGTGCGAGTTGTTTACCAGGCTTATTACCCCACAATGTATTTTTTGGGCCACCGAGTAGTATTTCCTGTTCATGTCAGCTTGTAGGAGATTTCTAAGTTCTTCACGTTGCAGAGTGGTGTGATGCGTGAATGGACAGTTTGTGTTGTCTTTTCAGGTCAGTGACCTGTTTCAGCTTGTCTCTGAGCTCCGCGTTGTATTCCCTTTTTTTCCTAGCCCCAGTTCTACGACCACTCCCCTAATAGTGGCTTTATGGGCTTCCCAGACCAGTGATTGGGGGGATCCCTGTTCGACATTTTCTTTAAAAAATAGCTCTATCTTTTTGGAAATGAGGGCTGTATCCACTGGATTAGATAATAGGGATTCAATTAGTTTCCAGTTGTTTGTATGTATAGGGAGGGAGGGGAGAGACAGCTGGACTGTCACAGGGGCATGGTCAGATAAAGTTGTTGTGCCTATGGAGGTAGTAGTGGGAGATGGAAATGATCTATAAAGATATTATCTATGCGGGAGTATGCGTTATGAGTTTTAGAGAAATATGAATAGTCCCTTTCTTTAGGGTGAAGTATTCGCCAGACATCCTAGAGTTGGAAGTCATGTAGTCTTTTTTTGATGTGGGATAGACGTTTAAAGGGTATCGAGGACATGCCCGACGATGTGTCCATAATGGGATCGAGGGGCATATTAATGTCTCCAGCTAGCATGGTCAATCCCTCTGCAAAGTCGGCTAGCCTCGTCAATACTTGGGATAGAAAGGCAGGTTGGTTTATGTTTGGGGAATAGATGTTAGCTAGAGTACATGGAACATTACCTATGAACCCACGTAGGAAAAGGTATCTACCATGATCATCCGCATCCATTGTAGTGAGATGGAAGGAGACACACCTGCTGAACCCAATTGCAACTTCCTTGGCCTTATTGGTGTCCGAAAGACAATAGTACCATTGAGGGAAATGTGGGGAGAGAAGCTTAACGTTAGTGGTGTGAGTCAGGTGAGTTTCCTGTAGAAATGCTATAGAGCAGAATGCTCTTTTTAGCTCCCTCAAGACCTCAAGTCTTTTTGCAGCCACATTTAGCCCTCTTACATTATATGTAAGCACGCTTAAGTTAGCCATGGGGATAGCGGTGTGTCTCCAATTGGGTCCCTCAACCAGCCTTCCCGGGAAGAATTAGTGAAAGAAGTAGAGTAGAGAAGGATAGGAGAAAGACAAGAGAAACAATATGCTTCAGGAACAAAACAAAGTAAAACATACAAAGCAAATTCACGGCTTGTTGAAAAGTCACGCATTTCACTGCGGTGATCCCGTAAGGGACAGCGAGGCCGGGCCAGCAGGAAACCACCAGGTCTAGTGCGTTCACCAAAGCTTAAACAGGGATATGACCAAAGTGGACTGTGTTTTTTATGCTCATTTTTAAATGTGGACATTGGATTTTAACTTTTTTGTACTGTCTGATATATAACCCACATAAGAAGAATAAAGAGAGGTTATATATTACTCTTACGTATTGCGCTATGGGTCTCCTTTGTTTCTGCTTATCTCCCCTACACGGATGAAGGAATCACCCCAGGATCAGGACCAACACCAATACCGCAGATACTGCTAGGTGCTTTACCCCTGCAGGGGTAGCGTCCTCTGGTAAGGAGGGGACCTTGAGGGGAGCACGTGTGACCCACACCAAGCAATTTGTGTGATGACTACAAAGGAATATTCTTAAGCACCAAGCACTTTGGGGGAATAGAACACTGTCATGCAATGAATTAACCGTTTATGAACTTGACTACACCTATGAATCTGTTTTTTTCCTACTGGTCAATTATATAGGAATCCACCTAACTAAGGAGTGACCAGTAGGCATAGTAGTGGACTCACGTTGGTTTTAGAATACTGGTTTAATCAATATCCTGTTGCCTATACAATCATTGAACACCCTTTTAGAAAGCTCTATGTATTATATTTTTTAGGATTAACAGGGTTTCTATACACAAAGCACATCACTGAAGTATTAATATACTCACGCGACACAATTGTTTTAGTATATATTTATTTGATATTATTTTTGCACATTATCACTTTCATTATATGTCTGTTGCACTTTCAATAAAAAGTTTGTCGGTACCCAGATGTGAGTACAGTGCATAAGGATTAATTATACGGTTTAAAGCAGCGCCATTTCCAGATATTTCTTGTCTTCTTTGAGCCTGATTAATGGCAAACTTAAAAACAAAATCTGAGAAAAACAAAAGAGCCGTAAGGCTAACTCGGATGATTGAAGAAAACAGTTTAGTAAAAGCTGACATAATCGCAGCTCAAGTAAGGGGGATCTCTTTTTCAAAAAGGCACCCTTAAACAGGGTCTCAGTGAAACTATAGAAGTCTTACCCAAATCAGCCGAATGCCTGGTGGTGAGTTCCCTCGGCTCTAGTTGAGATTGTTGATTTGATCGCAGTCCTCTGGGATGTCGCATGTGGGTTGGTGGGCTTGGTTCTTGGTAGTGTAGGTCTTGTTTTCAGTAGTGGTTGTTGCTCTTTTTTTGGCGTCTTTGTTGGGACACTCCCAGTGGGGGTCTTCCCGCTGGTGAAGTATTGATCTCAAATGGTAAGAGACCCCATTTCCGAAGGGGTTGTAGGCCCTTCTCTTGTGTTGATATAGTAAAGGTCTCGTTATGCATCTCCAAGATGAGTTTTGCTGGGAAGCCCCACTTGTAGAGGATTTTGTGGTTCTGCAATATTTTCGTTATTGGGACTAAGTTGCTTCTTGCCGCCATAGTAGCTTTAGAGAGGTCGGCGTAGATTGAAATTACATCACGAGGGATTTTTTCTGGAAGGTGGGGTGGCTTTGGTAAGCGGTGCACTCTGTCGATCGTTAGATCCATGGGCTGCAGAGTGGGTAGGGTGGTGAGCATTAGTTGTTGCAAATAGGTGCGCAGCTCAGCTGTTTTAATGGATTCTGGGACGCCCCTGAATTTCAGGTTGTTCCTGCGCGCTCTATCTTCTAAATCTGCGACCTTTGACCTTAGTGCGATTAGCTAGTCTTTTACTCCGTCATGCGCATCCACCATCTCATTGTGGGCCAGGGAGAAGTCACTCATCTTTGTTTCAATAAAGCTCACCCTGTCGCCCAGTTCATTAATATCCCTCTTAGTCATACTCATAAAGCTCTCCATGTCTTGATGGATTGCCCCACGCAGAGTTAATAGCATCCCCTTCATGATATCATCTGTGATAGTCTGCCCTGAAGTAGGGAAAGCATCTAGTTGCTGGGCAAATGAGACTGCATCCATATCCTCTCCCCCCTCTCTCGCCATGCCTGAGGCCTCGTTATGTGCCTCCGTTCGCCTCCTTTGCTTCATGGGGCTGTCAGATGGAGAGGACGGTAGGGGGAATGCCTCCCCTGAGTGCTCACCTGGGAGTCTGTGGCCCTGGGCTTGCTCTCTGATCTTCTCTGCTGCCATGCCGCTCATTGTAGCGGCGCCATCTTGACTCCGCCGCCCTGGTGCAGGGGCGAAGAAATCCTCGATTTTCCTCGGTCCCTCCCGGTCCTTTAATTTCCCCACAGACAGCATGTTGTTCTCCCATAGTGTCCTGGATGGATGAGCCGTACGGTGCTGCTGGGAGCCACTGAGACACGCTTGAAACCACCGGGCAGTCGGAGCTCAGTCCTTACATGTCCAATGCGCTCTGGCTGCCGGCTCCGCCCCCATGTTCAACGTTTTTGAGCACATTGGTTTCAACACTGAATTGTGTTTTGTAGCATTGTCACATTTGTTTTTACACTTTTTTGCTAAATTAATTTATGAATTGGTCAATGCAATTATTAGGGAATTTGTGCATGAGGTGAGCACGAAAATATTTTGGTGAAACAAGACCAATGTGTGCTGGTGAAGATTCTCTGCCAGCTAAATCCTTGTCTATTAGTTACATCTCTGCTTAGCTTTAATGCAAAACCAAAATGTAATATATCGCAACGTACCATCCATTAGATTTGGTAGTTGTACTTGTTTTCTTTTTTAGGCTTTTTTCCGTCTGTTTTCCCACAATCATCTGGTCAGTAACACACCTCCTGTATTAAAATGCCTACAGTCTGGATGAAGGAGCACAGAGACACTTTTGGACAGCAGTATTGTCAGTCTAGGGGCAGGGGAGTGTTGGAGTGTTGGATGAACTAGCAGATTTATTTAAAGAAAACAAATTGAAGCCAAGCTCCAGCTCACACTTTATAAGCAGTTACAGCAAACAGTTTTTCTTCTTTTGGGATAAAGGTTTTACATAAATAGGTAGAATCTGATCATTGTAAACACCTCTTTCAGTGTTAAATTGTTTTTCTCAACCCTATAACTGCTACATCTGCAGCATAGTTTGTTCTGTTTAAAAATAACAGACTTATTGGTGGAAAAAAAAGAAAGCTTTAAAAAGAAAATAATGCAGTCATCAGATCTAAGACTTAGTAAGCTGCAATATAATAAATATTTGCTTATGGCTTTAATACCACGTATTAGGTATTTTCCTATGGCTATTAGGTATTTTCCTGGATAAATTTGCTTAAAGTCCTGGAGTGTCAACTATAAAATTCTCATAGTGTTATTGCCTGCAGAATCCTGCATTCACCCCTGTAATAAAGACTGTCTATCAAACGCACAGCTCAATTCACTAAGATGAAAGAGTTATCTTAAAAATAAAATACCAGAAAATAGCTTAATACAATATTGAAAGACATTTATGGAAGGTCTCCTACCAGTCAAAATCTATTGCATTTCTCTCCATTAAGCTCTGACATTTACATAGGCCTCACAGTCAAACACAACCTCTTGCGCTCAAGTAGTAGTGAGATGGCAGTGGGCGCACCAGCCTTGTGCATTACCCAAGTAGATTTATTGATTTAAAAGGAAAAGAAATATACCCACAAACAAATGGATGTTAAAGGCATATCAAGGTCCACAATGGACAAGCAGCAACCAGGACTGTGTCCAGCACACTGGAGGCCCTTCTGGAAGGCTGACACGTTTCGAGGGGTGATCTCCTCTTCCTCAGAGCCAATCCTTACTGCTGCATGAACACATTTTTATAGCAAATGAGTTACATCACATGTTCTAAAAGACCCCTCCCATCAATGGGTGGAGATGGGAGTGGTCCAGAGTCAGACCACTGCCTTGTGCATGGAAGCATGTGACTTCAGAAAGGATGATGGTAACAACAACAACAGTAGTCACAGTAATGTAAGTGCTAATGGTACAAAAGAACAGTCACATATCTATAAGATTTGATGTGCCAGGTTACTCAACCATATAAATTGGGCAATAATAGCTGAACATCTGCAAACGCTAGAAGACAAATTACCCTCATATGCAAAGCATTCATATAGAAAGCAGGAAATATATAAATAAATTAATTTGCAGAAAAATATATATATCATAAATCGATGAGTAATAAATAAAGAAGATAATGAAAAAGTTATGTGTAAAAAAGTTATTAAAAAAAAGATAAAAAATGGTGACCTAGTGGCTGCTTGTCCATTGTGGACCTTGATGTGCCTTTAGCATCCATTTGTTTGTGAGTATATTTCTTTTCCTTTTAAATCAATAAATCTACTTGGGTAAGGCTGGTGCGCCCTCTTTTTTTCTGGTTGCCAGACAGGAGATTTACCTGTGACAGGAGTGACTTGACTTTCTTCTACCAAAGGTAAGTACAACACTCACTGCTCTTCCCCAAGCCTGTAACTGAACAATAAAGGAACAGCAACAAACTGATGAACAACACCTTCCCTGTATAATCCTTGTTGCAAGTTCCTTTTGAGCACATGTACAGAGCAGATAAATGTATAACTGCATTACATTTTTGTGTGTTCTTTTGTTTTTTTGCCTGGAGCTGAGAGGTTACCCTGTTGACAAGTGATCGTTTTCTCAAAAAAAATATTTAATTCACATACACAAATAATGAATTGAGCCAACAGACATGCCGAAGAAGTATTCTCAAACTTGAGTGTAGCAATTTGAAGGTCCCGAAATGCTGGGGCATATGCTTTTTATAAATGCCACACAAGACAGGCAGAGAATAGGCTGCTAAAAGCAGAGGAAAATTAAGCCATACCACTAAAAATAAATAAAAGGAGACCTGTCTAAATAAAAGAACTTACAAACTTCCAATAAATGTTTGCATGAAAAAATAAACAAGGACTATTATCAACTACCCAATCTAACAGATTGCCTGCAGAAACCCGGAGAAAAGGCTGCTTAGCAGCTGCAAGTCCAGTGTATCAGCAGTTTATGAAGGATGTGGCATAGTCATATTTTGACCACTCTGGGACTCCTTATGGAAGAAGATTATTGCTGTGCCAGCTACAGAGTGACAGTGGCTCCAGATACAAGCAGCAGTGTGCATATTTGCGATCCAGTCAGTGTAAAAGAAAAATTATTGTTGAGCGTAGATAGGAGCACACTGCTGCCCTCTTAGGATAAATGTTGCCCTTGTTGGGCATGCAGAGAGTAAGTAATAGTAATATTAAAGTAATATGCTAACATAAGCGTCAAATGCTACATGAAAAAGGGGGTAGACAACTGACCCCCTGATTCATTAGTGGACTGGTAGTTAGTAAAATTGCTTTATGTCCAGCCACAGAAGATGGGAGATCCTGGCTGCTAACATAAAGGGCAGCAACGGCATGGTTGTATTTTTATTGTCTCTTCAAAATAAAGCCCCTTCTAAAGCCTGGAGACAAATTAGGGCTTGCTTCAGTCTACAAAAATGTACCTGCCTACAGCCTGCTATTTTCTGTTGCCACTAATTTTCTAGCCAAATTTATGGAGTTATGACTACATTGACATCATATTTTTTACTAAGCAAGCATACAGATGACAATCATGGGACATAAAACAGTTGTCACAGATATGGGACACTGTTGCATATCTGTATGCGGAGCCTGAGATGACAAGGGTGGTCTCTTGCACAATTCCTGTCTAAGCACCCCTGGATGTTGAGACAGGGTCTGCAGGGGTGAAGGAAAGTGCCAAGGTGTAGACACTGTAAGCAGGAGTTTGGGGGAGCTGGTATCTCATGAGTAGCGGTATAGCTGACAATAAACCGTGGAGATGCCAAGTTCAGTTGAAGGTGGAGCCAGGTCAGTTAGTTACAGGCAGAATTTAGCAGCAATTGGGCAGCGTGGAACAGATTAATTACTAATTTTGCCCAACTAATCAGTCAAGGAGTAGCCAGAGAAGAAAATTCTCACATTAACACGCTGACATCAAATTTCATCATCCAAAACATTCATAAATAAATAATTGAAAAGTAATAACAGTAATCATCCAAATCATAAGAATAAATGTAGATCGAAATCTACATTAAGCCCCCACAGTTATATCCATTTCACCTCTCCTCTTGGTCTGGTACAGAAAGGTTCTTTTCCATGTCTAAATGTTATGCAATATATAGCTATAATGTTAGGAGAGGGTTTTATTCATCCCCAGAAAGGAAATATTATACCTATTAAATATTATCTAACATGTCACTAAAGTTAAATGATATATATTAAATGTCCATGCAGCTTCTGCTATGTGAAAGAGCCCACACAGAAACGTAAGGACTGTACTGCAAACAAGAAATATGCAATTAGAGATAAAATAATGTAATATCTTTGGTTAGACACTTGATTGAAAAATGCCATGCAGTTTCACAATTAAAGTATATGGCCATTGATCATGTCTATAAATTATGTATTAAAAAGGAACTAGACCCAAACATTTTTCCAGTATATTGTCTTGTTTGTAACTTTGAAATAATGAAGATTTGTTACTTTTACTGGATTAATAAAAAGAAGAGTGCTGCAACAACTTGGTGTTACATATATACTGTATATACATTATATTATCAAAAGTATTGGGACACCTGCCTTTACACACACATGAACTTTAATGGCATCCCCATCTTAGTCTGTAGGGTTCAATATTGATTTGGCTCACCCTTTGTAGCTATAACCATTTCAACTCTTCTGGGAAGGCTGTCCACAAGGTTTAGGAGTGTGTCTATGGGAATGTTTGACCATTCTTCCAGAAGTGCACAAGAAAAATCCCCCAATGTCATAGGGTAAATATTATTCTTCCAGAAGCGTGTTTGTAAGGTCAGGCACTGACGTGCACAAGAAGGCCTGGCTCGCTCCACTATAATTCATCCCAAATGTGTTCTATCAGGTTGAGGTCAGGGCTCTGTGCAGGCCAGTCCATTTCCTCCACCCCAAACTCGCTCATCCATGTCTTTATGGACCTTGTTTGTGCACTGCTGCGCAGTCATGTTGGAGCAGGAAGGGGCCACCCCCAAACTGTTCCCACAAAGTTGGGAGCATGGAATTGTTCAAAATGTCTTGGTATGCTGACGCCTTAAGAGTTCCCTTCACTGGAACTAAGGGGCCAAGCCCAACCCCTGAAAAACAACCCCACACCATAATCCCCCCTCTATCAAATGATTTGGACCAGTGGACAAAGCAAGGCCCACAAAGACATGGATGAACAAGTTGGGGTGGAGGATTGACTGGCCTGCACAATGTCCTGACCTCAAGCTGATAGAACACCTTCGGAATGAATTAAAGCGGAGACTGCGAGCCAGGTCTTCTCGTCCACATCAGTGCCTGACCTCACAAATACGCTTCTGGAAGAATGGTCAAACACTCCCATAGACACACTCCTAAATCTCGTTGACAACATTCTCAGAAGAGTTGAAGCTGTTATAGCTGCAAAGGGTGGGCCGAATCAATATTAAACCATACTGACTAATGCCCAGTACACACAATGAGATTATCGGGCGAATGATCATCCATTTTTTTTTTTTCAATGCTAATCTCAGATCGGATCGTCAGTCACTAAATTAGTCAGAAAAATTCTTGTACGACAGAATAAAAAACCGGATGCAATGTGATTTGTTGTAGTGTATTTGTATTGCATTTTCAAACAATAACTGTACTGGTTAAATGAAAATCGTACGAACGGGCACTGTGCAAGAACATGTTTCCTTCATGTCCGATCATGTCCGGACGGAAAATATCGGATGAATTGTCATGATCGGCTCTCGAAAGCTCTGTACTAACTATCCGATTATCGTGTGATCGCTTCGAAATCTGTATTTTCCGTACGCTTTTCTGATCGTGTGCATGGGGCTTAAGACTGGGATGTCATTAAAGTTCATGTGCATGTAAAGTCAGGTGTCCCAATACTCTTGTAATGTAGGGTATTTATACAGTATGCTGTGTGTATGTATATATATATATATATATATATATATATATATATATATATATATATAAATAATTATTATTATTTAGAAATTAAAAGTGCAAACAAAGTGGAAATAGCTCAATGAACATTCAAAAATAATTAACCTAATCTGGGTTGATTTTTTAACCTTACTGATTGATTTGCTCATCTCCAATAATAAATGTACCATTAACATTAACACATTAAATCTTTGTTTTTGTCAATGAAATTATAAATGTTTGCATGCTTGACATTAGGACTTTTCTCTAAAACATAGACAGCCCAGCTGGGGGACATCTATCTACCAGTAGCATAAAAATGCTTTAGAAAAATACTAATATTTTATAAGCACTCATATTTATTTGGTAGGGAATTTACAGTTTACATATGGTCAATGTCACTAGAAGTACAAACCATATTTTGTATTGGAGTTTATTGCTATGGAAGCAAAAGTGAAATGCCGACTTTAATCTGTAAACATCAAAAATCAGTTACATAAAATGGAGCAAGCGGTGTATAATCTGAAAATAGAAAGCATACATAATAAATCATCCTGAAATTCATTCATAAAGCATGAATGACTACATGTTGATGTACAAAAAATGACTTTCATGTACATACCAAAGTGAGGAATGATTTGTCTCTCAGAATAGACAGCATATGTGATTGAGGGCACATAAGTATCACACATCCCCTTAACTAATAAAAGGGATAGTTAGACAATGTGCTCTGTAGACAGGTGTAATCCCAGCAATAAATCAATGAGAGCAATCTAGAGCTGTGTCTCTTTCATGGAAGGTCATCTAATGTTGTGTCTCTTTTGCTTAAAAAAATGTGCTCCTTTCCATGTTATTCTGAGTCTTTAAAAAGGATTTTCCTCCTATAGGGCCCAAAGCACACAAAATGAGAGGAAGGGTATTGGGTATAGTGGGATCAAATCAGAAGAATCAATGATTTACACATTTATGACTGGCCTAAATATTTGCATAAACTCAGAATAGTTTAGGGAGTTTTATACAACTTAAGAGTTCAGGTGTGATTCCTGAATGCAGCCAGGCAGACATGTAGGAGGGGAAATGAGAAGGAAGTGATCACTATGTTCCTCCAATTCAGAACATATCATAGGCTCCCTTATGTTGGATACCAATGAACTTCAACAAAGTGAGAATTGCCACATTCCTCTTGTGAATAATAATGGATGGATGAGGGAGGGATTGAAAGCACCACTTCAAATGTAACCATCCTCGCTGGCTGAGAGTAAACAGGTGGGATTTACAACCAATGGTTTTTGATATTGGGAGGGTATAAATTCCAGGAAATGTTTAGCAGTCGTGTTTGTATATTTGAGATATTTTTGATGTTGTACTTTCCTATTTTGTTTCTCTCGATTAAGTTATATTAATGGACAAACATGGAGAGTTGTGGGTTATGTGTGTGTATTTAAAAATTATAATTTGCTCATTTAGGGAGGAATAGTACTATATAGTGATGGCAAGTAACCAGTATGTCTATGGTCATGTCCTCTTCCTTCTCTTGCCTATAGATATAAAGTATTTAGGGAAGGATAGTCAAGTGCTGTATATGACTTGTGACAGTGCTGGGCTCTGCCACTGTGTGAGACTAGGCAGAAAGCACACAGTATTCACAGTAAGGCAGAGTCAACACTCCGGAGTATTGTTTCTAAGTGTCAATGTTTTCCAGGTTTTGTAATTTTTGGATCAGGTCTGGGGCTTAGAGACTTCAAAAGAGATTTGGGTGGGAAGAAGTCTCCAATCCTGCATCCAGATCTTATTGGAGAGCTTCGGGTTGTGAGAATGTGCAGTGTTTGTGCACTCGTTATAAGCAAGCAGCTGGCCATAGCCAGAGCCCAGTTAAGAGAGAGCTGTTTGCTCCAGTCAGAAGGGGCATGTGTTCCCCCAGGAGACAGAGGTGCTCTACTTGAGAGGCTGCACTCCATATTGGAGAAAGTTGACAAGTCGGGAAACTGAGAGAGAGTCTGTGAGACTGGGTCAGTTAGGTGAGTCCAGAGTGCTGAGGATTTACTAAGTCTCAGAGGAGTGACAGAGCCAGTAAGTCTCAGAGGAGTGACAGAGCCAGTAAGTCTCAGAGGAGTGACAGAGCCCGGGGTGTCAGGACAGGAGAACCCCTATTGAGAAGCCAAGGAGTGGGCCTGTGCTGCAGCGAGCAGCAAGTAAACCCTATTGTATTATGGACTGAGGATGCTATAACTGTAGGCTAAGTGAGTCAAGAGAGCTGGGTGATACAGTCAAAGAGACCAGAGAGAACAGCAGTGGTTCTGCTGAAGATGGAGCCTGCACTCCACAGTGATTGTGAATTTGAGTCTTTTCAGCACCTGCTTCTTAAAGTGAAGCGGTCTTGGTCAAAAGCATAAAGAATGCTGCCTCTTCCAGTAAAAATAACACATCCCAACATGTCAGGTGTTCATTAACTGATGACTTTATAATACTGTACAGTTGTTCTTTTTTAACCCTTGGCTGCCTTTCTATGCCTTAAAACAGAAAATTGTAGCTGGAAATTTTTTTGTGGCAGAACACTGAATTTACTAGTTCAATGGCACTAAAGTTCATGTGAAGTTACTAACATAAAACTAGCAATCAGAAGATAGCAGCTTCCATCCGATGCTATTGAGTGTTTGTGTGCTGTGACATAATCTCATTGTTAGTATGTGAAGCCATAGAAATAACTAAAAAGTGCAGCAGCGCTATTTACTTGAGTATTGCACAGTCACTATATCGCAGCTTCTGTAACAGTTGTCGAGCAGGATAACAGAAAAATAAAAAAAGTTTGCTACTGTAGTACTTATGTATATATCTTCAAAGCAATGTTCTTGTCTTACTAGTAGAGTTGAGCGAACACCTGGAAGTTCGGGTTCTGCTGGTCCGTCCGAACTTCGGGACAAAGTCCGGGTCCGGGTCCGGACGGAACCCGAACGATCGCACGGACTTCTATATATGTATTCATGATGTCATCGTTTGAAAAAAATAAAAAGACAATAGGACGAGCTGTTGACAATGTCTTCGACGCTATATCACTGACACGTTATGAGTTCATTTATCGCGACGACGTGAAAAATCAATAAAGATACCGAAGTGTATGATTGTTACTCTAATACAGTGTCGTGTGTTTGTGAGTTATCGTAGCCTACCTTCGACGATAGAAGACTAACGATCAAAATACAATCATTGAAGTGTACTTGAAATCACGGTAACTTGATCATTTAAGTCACAAGACGGTGTTTTTTTAAAGGTCGATGTTAAAAGACAAAATTCCGTATCTTTCCGTCGGTTCCCAATTTTTTCTTGTTGACATGTCATAATATTTCAGTAGTCAATTACTTGTGGACTGTACAACCCTACACAATAAAAATGACCTTCTCCGTCGTAAGAAA
>BLSH010171676.1:246351-262995 GCA_018402905.1 Glandirana rugosa
TGTTGGGGTAGTGGGCGCGTGGCCTTATACCACCGTCCCTCGAGGGCAGTGTCCGGCGCCTTGTTTAGGTAGGCACTGTATGACCAGGCCCGGCGCAGGTTCTACCGCTGCGGGCGGAGGGGTGTGTCGCCATGGTCACGGTACTCCTGCGGCTTCCGCGGCTTTGTGGTGGCGTTCGTTGAATATGGGGTAGGTCTACTCCCACTCAGACTGCGGCTCAGGGACCAAATGGGGGAGAGAAGGGTCTTTCTGGCAAGGGACCTTCTTGGCGAGTATGTTGTCAAACTCGCCTACGATTTCTTCCGGGACGTCGTGTGGAGTCTGGTTTATTGTCTCTTCGACAGGTCCCTCTAGTCCCGTCGCCATCTTGGACGCGGCCCGGACCAGTATGTCACGGATGGATTTGTTCCGCGGCCTGTGACGGGAGCTCCCTGCCACCATATTCCGGTGCGCGGGTGATGGGGTTGTCCTAGCGCTAGCAGCGGTGGTTGTCAGCGGCTTCCAGACACCGTGTAGCTGAGTGTGAGGCCCGAGGTCGTGCGGAGCTCTAGCAGGAGACGTCCATTGCCGCGAGCTTCGCGCATGCGCCTCCCCAATAGTGTGCCATTTTTATTGCCGTATTCAAAGATTCGTTGGGCTGTATGCAGTCGGGACTTTTCCGTCATATCTATGCGTAATAGGGATAGCTGTTTCAGCGTGAACTGCCAGTCACCATAGGTACCCTGGTTGGGATCTGCCTCTGTCCTGCCCGCCTCCCTCTCCAAATCCTCCAAGGGCTGTGCCATTTTTTTCTGCACAGCAGTAATACGTACTATATATTCCCCCCTAGTCCAGGCCTTAAAGGCGTCCCAGGTCATCATGGGGGAGGCAGAATCTGCGGTAGTGTGCCAGTACTGCGTAAAGCTCTCAGTGATTCCCTCCTGAACACCCGGATCCTCTATTCAGAACCTGGACAGCCTCCACAACCGCTCCCCAGGAGAGCACAGATCCAATGCAACTCTCACCGGGGCATGATCTGAGATCCCTCTGGAAAGGATGGTCGCCTTCAACACTTTATGCACCATGCTCTGGGAGGCAAAGATCATGTCAATCCATTACAGCATTTTAAGAGATGCTGAGTGGTAGGTAAATGCCCGGGTAACAGGGTGAAAATGTCGCCATACCTCGGTGAGATGATAAGTGTCTGCCCAGTGCACCAGACCAGGTGACCACCGTGAGGCGGTGGAGGTTCTGTCCAGATCCGGAGAGAGGGTCATGTTAAAGTCTCCCAGCAAAAGGATGTTATCAAACCCGTAGGCCAGGGCCAACTGCATAATTTTCCCCAACAAGGAAGCATCTGCTGGGGGGGCACATACACACCCACCAGCACCATCGGGAAGCCAGAGATTAGTGCATGGAGAATAATATACCTCCCTTCAGGGTCACTCCTGAGGTCCAGCAGCTGGAACGGGAGGGTGCGATGTATAAGAACACTGACTCCCCTGGCGTAGGTGGAATATGTAGAATGATAGTGCATTCCCACCCATGCACGTTTGGGTCCTAGAGTGCGAGATCCCAAGAGGTGTGTCTCCTGTAGCACGCATATGTGCGGATTGTATTTCTTTAAGTAGTTAAAAACTAGAGACCTCTTGACCCCTGAATTGAGACCCCGCACATTCCAGGAAACCACATTAACTGTAGGCATTGCACCGTGTAAAAAATAATGGAAGGATATTGACCTGAGCGTACCCAACTACCCATACAGCATTAACCAGCAGAGATCCCAGCATTGCAACATACCATGTGTTATTTAAGGCCATAAGTCCATGCTCTGGAGAAGTTCTCTCTGGTTGGAAAAGGCTGATCTTTCTCTCAATAAAGGAACATAGTAAAAACAAAATTGTCCAACTATAGTCAGCAACTGCCGACAGCCCGTTCCCCCCACCCCGCAGAACCCACATAACCGGGGACTGCTTGGATCCCAAATAACTAGCCCTTAGGTAACAATAAGTCAGGGAAACGTGCCACAAGTTAGGGACCGCGTCCCATGTCTCCCACACAGTCTCAGCGTCTCTGAAACCCGGTGAAACAGAAGATGAACTTGTCAAGCTCCTTCAGGGAGATGCTGAAACACAGTATTATGATTACCTGAGTCAACCAAATCTCCTGGCCTAGGCCAGGGGCACAGTACTTAGAGGCGACCGTGGAATGGAAGGTGTTCCACATTTGCAAGGTCAACAGTAAACTAGGAACCGTCACTGCCTGGACCTAAGCAGAAATTAGTGTCTTTCCAGTAAGTGGGGAACAAACTCCAGGCAGTGACTTGCGAGGATCACCTTAGATCAATGGAAGGCCGCAACATAGCAGTACTAATGGGGATTATCAATCACAGTGCACTTTGATGGAGGATAACTTGCCGTCAGCCCCTTGGAGGTATAGTTTCCAGCCAGTCTGCAGCTTCCTTAGCCGATCCAAAGAAACGAACGGTTTCTCCGTCTACTACTCCCAGCTTGGCCGGGAACAGGACACTGTATTTAAATCCTTTGGCTCTTCGGGTTGCCTTTACTGCATCAAAAGAGCGGCACAGCCTCTGCGTCTCAACAGAATAATCGGGAAACATCATAATAGCATTGTTGCGATGCGACAACTCACCCACCACTCTAGCTGCCCTGAGAATCTCGTCCCGGTCTCTAAAATGTAGGAGGCGCAGGATAAAAGTGCACGGTGGGGCCCCTGGGGGCCCAGGCCGTGGCGGGACCCGGTGAGCTCTTTCCATGGTGAAGTAGGGCGATAGCTGGGCTTCAGGCAGGAGGGTTTTCAGGAACTCCTCTACAAAGGCTGTGGGGTTCTTGCCTTCAGCTCCCTCTGCCAAGCCAACAATCCGAATATTGTTTCTTCGACACCTATTTTCGGCGTCCTCAGCACGATATTCCAGGGTTTTGATCTTGGCCTGCAGGGTACGGAGTACTCCATCATGCTCTGCTACCATGTCTTCCGCGTGCCCAATTCTCGTCTCTGCGGCCGCCATGCGCGAGCGTACTTTGTCTAAGTCCTGGCGGATAAGGCCTACATCCAGTTGAACGTCCTCTATTTTACTTGTAAGCGCCGTTTGACATGTGGCTACGGTGGTCTGACAAGAGGCAATCGCCACCATGACTTCCGGAATCCCTGGAGAGGGGGCGGGGGCGTCCGTCTGTGTCGCCATGCTAGGCTGGGGCTGCAGCCACGCACTAGGCCGCGGAGCGGGGTCGAGTACTACCGGGATCTCGGGGGGGAAGTGAAGTTTCTTTCCCCTTTTCCTCTCCCCCTCAGCTTGCCAGTTATCCACGGTCCTCAGCGAAGATCAAATAGAGCAGATGACTCAGGTGAGGATAAAAGAAAAGGCAAAGTCCGGCAGAGCTCCTGCTAGGACGTCTGATCACGCAGCCATCTTGGACACGCCCCCAGAGAATACTTTACATTCAATCAAGAAATGCAAAGCATTCTCTGAATGCTATCTATAACATGCTGATGCCTGGAATTTTCCTTTAATCATTTGATTTACATGGATAATGCTGTAATGTTATAGTACACATTATTATGATTTAATAGGCGATATGCTGTCCTCTCCCCCTCTTTGGGGGGTTTCCCCACAATATGGTGTGTGGTCCTGGTGCTGCGATATATAACCCCCTGGGTTGGTCTGCACCCTTCAACATAAGACTGAGCATTCCTGGCCCTCCTTCCATTGCACTTGAATGTGAGAATTTGACAATTTTGATGAATTAGCACTAGATGTAATGTTGTTACATTTGAAGATATAATTTTTATGGAAATTTGTAATGACTTGTGAAAAAATATGATTTATTCTTACAATGATATAGGATCTCCTGAGAAAGCTTAGTCTAGTGAAATGCATAGAAATCAAGATCTTTGTTTGGATCCTCCTTCATCCAGCCCATTGATATCTGTATATCACTTTGAATACTCGATCTTCAATAATTATGTTCCACATGTAAATATCTGAGCTTGATATTGTGGTTATGGAGGATATAGGAGTTCAGTATACCGCTTATGGGATGTTGTCACACATCCTATATGGATGTTAAAAGTTTTTAAAAAACGTTTTAATGTATGCTTAATAAACGTTATATATTGTTTTACTGTGTAACATACTCTAGTGCTTTTTTCCTTTATATTGGGGTTATGAGTGGCAGCCTTTAAAGTCCTTTCTTTTTCTATCTCTATGGAGGTATTGTACATAAAGGTGTAATGTGTTGAAGGCCCATCAGCTATAACCTTCCCAAGAAGCACAGTGCTATCTCAAATGGTTCTCTTAATAACAGTTCAAAGGATCTTTAGACATAAGTTACACTATCAACACCTGCATTTAACTATAATTTAGTAATAGCAGGAAACCAGTGTGTTCTAGAATATACATATTCTCCATTGGCAGGGCTGTATGTCAATGCCTAGGGAAGCAATTTAGAGGGGGCAGCCTCAATACTTACAAACTATTTTTATTATTATTTTCCCACTTATGCCCACCTCTGGACATTTGTGGATACAATCAGCAAGTATAGAAGGTGCAGAAGATGTTAAGAGAAAATATAGAAGTCTCTTTATAGTGCATTAAAGTTACCTACTACAAGCGCGCATCTCACTATGGAAATTCGGCAATGCAGAAGCTGATTGCCCCTCCCCTCAATCAGCTGATTGCTGATGTCACCTCCGACTAGCCGATGAAAGCGGTCGGCAATCGAGACCCAAAAAGCTTGTGCATCTTATAAAAGGAGACTGTGCAAAATTGAAAAAAATATATATTTTTTTCATTTGCACTTAACTTTGACAGTATTTTAGATTTATTTCAGATGGGATAAAATACAAAATAAAATGTATACATTTCCTGTACAGTAAAACTACTTTTTTTTTTAATGAACACTGATCTAAATAGGAAAGAAAACATTCCTTCATTATTAGATTTTGTGGAAATTTCAGAGACTTGGTTCAACAGCTCTCATGATTGGCTGGCAACCATTCAGGGGTATTCCCTATATCGCAGGGATAGGGAGGGCAAAAAAGGGGGAGGGGTCTGTCTGTATATAAAAAATGATGTACAAGTAAATGTGAGGGATGACATCACTAATGGATCAAGGGAGGATGTAGAATCCTTATGGATAGAGCTACAAAGGGAGGATACCAAGGGGAAAGTAATTCAGGGTATATGCTATAGGCCCCCTAACCAGAGGGAAGAGGGGGAGGCAGACCTCCTATCACAGTTTGGAATAGCAAGGATGGGAAGTGTCATTATAATGGGGGATTTTAATTATCCAGACATAGACAGGGTGGAAGGTACTGCGCACTCAGCCAAGGCTCGCCATTTCCTAAATGTCCTACAGGACAATTTCATGGGTCAGATGGTAAATGCACCAACAAGAAATAAAGCATTGCTAGACCGTCTGATTACTAACAACACAGACATGATCACAGATGTGGAAATAAGAGGCAATCTAGGAAACAGCGATCACAGGTCAATTCATTTCAGTATAAATCACACAAATATGAAAAATAAGAGGAATACAAAGACACAGAATTTTAAGAGAGCCAACTTCCATTAACTACGCTCCTTGCTGGAAGATATTAATTGGGATAAAATTATTTACCAGCTTCTGGTAAGCATATAATGTATATGGTTGAGGATTTCCCACACAATTCCGTTCATTGGCACCAGTCACTTTTTTGTATAAAAGATTTTTCACTATCTCCTAACAAGCACCAAGATTTTGTATTGTTTATGTTTGATATCCATTGGACACTTTTTATTGCCACTTGTGGTTGTGGTACGGAATTTTGAAATTTATGATTATATATTTGCACTAAGTCATTTTAAGTATGATTCTTTGATTAGAGTCATGTATGTATAATGTGTTTATTCAATCTACACACATTGTATAGAGGCACTACTCAATATTTGCTGGGTATTCAAACCTGGCCAATGCCATTTCTTATTGTTTTAAGTGCTGCACTTTATATTTATTTCTTCTATACAAATGTGTCAGTTTGTTGTGCTAGCTGCTGATTTTTGCATTAATAAGACAGTTAGCGTGGAATTCTGCTATTTAATTATGTAACTATATTAACATATTTTTGTCTATAGACAACAAAGAAAAGAAAATAACTTTTGCAGGACAATAATGTCAAAAGGTAGTTAGACCCACAACAAAAACAATGTATTACCCACAGTAAGTAACGACAAAGTTATGCCCAAAAAAATATGCCCATAGAAAACTGGTCTGGTCCATAATGGGTACAAATGTACCAGCTGAAGTGTCTTGACACACTTTTTGTGCATAAACCCATTAGGGAAGCTGCTTAGATCCTGCTCCATGCTATGAACAATGAATCCTATGAATATGTGAACGTCAACCCAACATTGTACTGCACTACAAGAAAACCATTGTTAAACACAGTGGGGTTGATCGACTAAAACTGGTGAGTGCATAATCTGGTGCAGCTCTGCATAGAAACCAATCAGCTTCAATTTTTTTTTTTGTCAAAGCTTAATTGAACATGTTGAAGTTAAAAGCTGATTGGCTACCATGCACAGCTGCACCAGGTTTGCACTGGTTCTAGTTTTAGCAAATTAACCCCAGTGTATTTTAGTTCTGGCACCATAGAAAAACTCCTCCTTGGACTAACAATTATTGACTACAGTGTAGACGAAGATGCAAATTCCAGTGTTATTCCCTAGAAGAAGAGTTAAGTAATTTCTCAATACATGCACTAAGCACAAACTTTGTTTTTGGTTTTGGGGTTCATGTAGGTTAAAATCATAATGCCATTCAAGCCTATTGCAGGCCAAAAAGTTAATCTGCCAAAGATTAATTTTAATAGATCTGAGGATTATTAAATCAATAAAATGTATATAAGCTTCATAAGCAGTGACAGTTAACTTTATTTAGTAACATTAAGGTGTACTACTTAGCAAGTATCTTGAGTATTAGGATGGGATTACCTGTCATGTGGGAAAAAGTACATTTAATTTATCAACAATAAAGTTAAAATACCTGCTGAACAGTGTTTATATACTGTATGTGTAATCTCTAGAATGAAGGTCAGGGATAACATTTAATTCCTAAATCCAATTATTTCCTGCTTTTATCTTCAGAGATAAGATTTGGTGCAGTTTAACTTTACACAGTAGATAAATACCACCCTAAGGTATAGATTAAATGTAACAAGTACTGTTATATAAAGAAAGCTTACAAATCTCAGAATTAGGCAGCCTGTATTCCTTGGAATGTTATTATATCCATGTATTTCTGTCACAGTTTAACATTTTAGTTCAAGCAAATTATGTAGAAAAGAAATCATGAAATCTACAAATTTTAAACTCTAGGTAAGCAACGGTAAAGTGTAAATCTCTAAATATCACGTAATTGCTTTGTCTTTCTCAAAGTCCCCAAAAAAATGGGGCTACAGGGCTCAGTCAGGATTTAAGTCTACCTTACTAAATGCAAATAATCATCTTCAACACCATTTCTACAATGGTCACTACTATAGAACTAAACATATTCATACATCTATGCATAGGTTTAGGTCTTCGGTAGCCCCAAAAATGAGGATGGTGTAGGATATGATTATGTGCTTTGTTTTCTAAAATAAAGGTGCACCATATGTTTAAGAAACATTTTAAATATGATGTGGTGAGGAGGAAGGGCCACAAAGAGAAAATAATAGTTACATCCTTGACATAAGATTGCACAGGAATATGTTATATTATTAGAACAGCCTTTCTCAACCTTTTACGCCAAATGAACCCCTGAAATAGTTTTTAGGTCTCAGCTAAAACCGGTTCATAGGAGGCCAATGGCAAACATATCTCTTAAATTGATGGTAATTTGCAACACTTACAGTGGTGGTTAGAATGCCACCCTAAGGCCCCATTCACACTGGCCTGCTGCAGTTTCCCAAGAATAAGGGTGCAGTGTAGGTTTTTGTGCAGGTTACCCACACGTTCCCATAGACTCCAATTAAATTGTGCATTTTTGTTGTGTTTTCTGAACCTACCAAAGATGCAGCATGCAGAACATTTGGTGTGCTTTTATAAAATTCACAACAAATGCCCAATCTACCATCTAATAGAAGTCTATGGGAAAGTGCAGGTAACCTGCATGGGGAAACCCCAGTGGGGCAGTTTAAAGGTGCCCTTACAGACAACTACAAAAGATCACAGGTATCACACAACTGGCTTTGCTAAGTGGTTTTGACCCTGCCACTATGAAAACACCATTAAATGAGAGCAACCTCTGGAGGAACCCTAGGGTTTCACAGAACCATGGTAGGGAATGACTGATTTAGATAGTTATTGTACTTACTGAAGTTCGTCTTTTAATTGTCCTCCCTGACCATTTAAGATTGAATGCATTCAGTTTTATTCGGTAAAGAAACTTCAAAACAGCTTTATAATAATGCACTGATGAAAGCGATGATTCAAATGTTTGAATTGCTTCTTGAATTCCCTTACTGAAAAAAAAAAACCTGCGCCACATTGTTCAAGAGGCAGCTGTTGCATATTTTTTTCACATTTACTGTTGAAAGGGGAAAACCCCTCTATGGTCTTCATCATTAAGAGGTGCAATGTGTCATACAGTTCATGATGGGTTTTTATTGAGCACATAATTTGAGTTATTGTAGTATGTGTATTGTGTCTCAAAATAAACCTGCATAAGACTCACATACGAGCTGCCATTGCATTCAGTGTTTAAAAAGTGTTGAGATAGAATTTCAGCCACACACATCATTGTTCATCATCATTGTGTATCATTGTTTTCAACCAAAATTCACATAACATAAATATAACATAAACACCCATTTTTCTAATGAAATGCTTTGTGAAAATGTGTGAAACATGGGTAAAAATATGTGTGAATCGTGGATGAAAACATTAATAAATTGACCCCATAGAGTATATAATTATCATTGAATCATCTGACTCACAAACTTGCATTGTGAGCAGTAAAGTGCAACCCTTGCATGGCACTGCAAAACAGAACGCAGAACGTGAACAATTGGCTTTTTTACATTTTGGATATAGAAGGAATGGTTAAAACCCCATCACTTTTATTGCCATCTGTGCCCCCTTTCAAATATTTCCCTTTACTTCTTCTCCTGTTAAAACAGCAGAACGTGAAGAAATCTATCCAAAGTGAGATACGCCTCTGATGATGACATTCATTTGATGAAACATGTACGATCTGGACGATGCAGGCACACTCTACCACTGCAGTTTTTAAATGGAATAATGTGCATTTTTTATCTGGGATATGTTAGTGCATCTAATCTTTTAATAAAACTACATGTATGAGAACTAGAGTAGAGCGAACCCGAACTGTAAAGTTCGGGTCCGTACCGAACTTTGGGGTGTCCGTACCGAACTTTGGGGTGTCCGTGACCCGGACCCGAACCCGGACATTTGAAAAAAGTTTGGGTTCAGGTTCTGGGTTTGGGTATTTGATCCCGCCTGTTGAATAGCTGCAGGGCAGCCAATCAACAAGCGTTTCACTGGTTTGCCCTTAGAAGCCATCACAGCCATGCCTACTAATGGCATGGCTGTGATTGGCCAGTGCATCATGTGACCCAGCCTCTTTATAAGCTGGAGTCACTTAGTGCTGCATGTCACATGCTTTCTGGCTAGTATAGGGAGAGGTGAAAGGATAAGGAATCCCGCGCTCACTCCAATATAAAACAGAAAAGGGCATAGCTCCACAGTTGACAGCCCGCACAGCAAACAGACCAGCTTGCAAAGTCAGTAAATATAACAAATGGCAGCGCCAAAAAAATGTTTTCTGTCAAGTAGATCCAGTTAGACAAAGGATATAACCAATATGTACCCTCAGGGGTACTAAAAGCAAAATGTCAATATACTAGTTCAGAGTGATAATAGCCAATGTACATAGTGGAAAAACAAAGGGGAATCCTCCTTCTGGAAGTAGAAGGGGTAAACTCTTACCAGATACCAGTGGAGTATACGCTGTATGAGATCCTGGAATCGCCCGGTAGCATCCGGTCTTCAGGTCCTCATTCACATTTCTTCTCAAGATAGGTCACCGCCGACATCCGTCTCGAGGTCCAGATACCAGTGGAGTATAGACTGTGTGGGATCCTGGAATCACCCAGTAGCATCCAGTCTTCAGGTCTTCAATCACATTACGTCTCCAGATATGCCACCACCGACATCCGTCTGAAGATGACTCCAAAATTCGTCGAAACGCGTTGGGTCCGGTTTTCCCTTCTGTCACCAGCAACAATTTTATTCAAAGAGCTCTTTTTTATTCTTAAAAGCTGCTGGAACTATACGGTCTGACCCCCGTCTTGGATCCAATTTTGGAGTCATCTTCAGACGGATGTTGGTGGTGGCATATCTGGAGACGTAATTGGAGACGTTCCTGCTGTTGCTGTAAGGGACAGATTATTGTTCTAAAATCATCGCCTACTCCTATAGGGTCAGGTTCCTGCTGTTGCTGTAAGGGACAGATTATTGTTCTAAAATCATTTTACTTCCTTTTGCAGTCCTCTAGCACTTTCCAGGACTTTTTTATAGTCATTTTTGTGCCAAAAAGTTCGGGTCCCCATTGACTTCAATGGGGTTCGGGGTAAAGTTCGGTACCAAACCCGAACTTTTTCGCAAAGTTCGGCCGAACCCACCAAACCTGAACATCCAGGTGTTTGCTCGACTCTAATGAGAACGTGTTACACTATTGTGGCATATTTTTCATCCTTCTGAGGTTGTATCCTTCCTATGTGCACATATTATTGTGCCCTTTATGCCTAACTTCTGGAGTAGCAATCTGCACAATTGGAGGATGAGATGGTGGGGGGTTTATTTACTAAAGGCAAATCCACTTTGCACTACAAGTGCACTGCAAGTGCACTTGGAAGTGCAGTCACTGTAGAGCTGAGGGGGACATGCAAAGGAAATAAAAAACAGAATTTTTGCTTGTACATGATTGGATGATAAAATCAACAGAGCTCCCCCTCATTTCAGATCTTTCCCTCAGATCTACGGCGACTGCACTTCCAAGTGCACTTCCAACTGCAATTGTAGTGTACTTGTAGTGCAAAGTAGATTTGCCATTAGTAAATAAATCCCATGGTGTCCTAGTACTGAACGGATGGTGTATTATTTGGCTGGTGTTTGGCTTATGTGGCTCTTTATAATCTGAGAGTCCAGATTGTCTAGTAAGCAGGATTGCCCCTCTGTGCACCAGGGTGCTGAGTGCTCCTTCACCCTTTCCACTCTAGATGGTGTTGGTTCTCCGTTTTCTCCTGTCATTATGATCATCTCTTATGAACTTCTCATCAATTAATTTTATATATAGACTAGCGCTGCTTAATTTGTTATCATTTGCTTTTTGTGGGCAAAATCAAGCTCACCCTGTTTGCTGGCAGCTGTTTTTTCTCTTGAGAACTTTCTTGCTATCATATATACCAAGCGCTGGTTGTATTTATATTTTTATGGTTTGTTGTTCATACCTGGTGAAGCAAGTTATACACACCTAACTACACTGTCAGGGTTCCTCACTGGTGCTGTTTATGGATGCAAGAGACAGCTAACTCTGCACTACAGATGGTCCCTCACTGACCAGTGCCCTATCATCCCTTTGCATTGGGGCTGCGGCATCAGTGGCTTTAGGTCAGTAAAACGGGCATTTAGAGAATGGTTAACATTATCCTCTAGATGGGCTTTAAACAATAAAACACATTTACATTATCAATACCTGATTTATTTCACATATATACTGTACCTAAACAAAACAATGACTATAGATTATACATTCAATTTAAGATATTAATCATAGTCATAGTTGTTAAGGTTGAATAAAGTACTGGTCCATCCAATTCACTGTGTGCGTGTGTTCATATCATGACCACTTTCCATATCCCTGTACATTGTGTTGTGCAAATCCATTGCAACAGAGCAGGTAACTATAACATGTTTGTTATTTTTATAGGAAAAAAAACAAGACTTTACAATCACTTTAATTTTTGTTGCCCAATGGATTGCACTGACAAATGCTATTGTTTATTTTGCCTAAAAGCACTCCCATTTTTGTTCACTGTTCTTTGATGCAAGAATTTGATTCTGTTTAGTATCATATAGTGTGGAGAGCAGCTTAGTAAAGTTGGCTCTTTTGAAAGTGTTCTTATCCCCCTCTCGTATCTCACTTTCTTATAATTTACAGTAACCATAATTACGCTGTGATCGCTATTGCCTAGATTATCCCTTACTAAACATCTCTGTGTTATCATAAATTAGAAGATCCAGCAGAGCATTATTTCTAGTTGAGGCTTCTACCGTTTGACTTGTGAAACTGTCCTGCATTACATTCAAGAAATAATGGGCTTTTATTGAGTAGACAGTTTTGTCTGCTCAATTAATATTGGAATAATTCAAAATAGAGCATACTCTTAGATAGTAGCAAGACACTCATATGAGCTGTTGAATCAGTATACATGCAAAGAGCACAAGTAAATAGAACAATATTAATAGTTACCTTGTTACTATGAATTTAAATATGAGAAAACACCATTCCTGAAGTACCTTCACAGGTTACGTGTGATTAAAGTGTTACTAAACCCAGGAGCCTGCAGTCACTATATCTGGTTTCCCACAGTACACAGAACATGGAAATGCAATTATTTTAGTAAATATAAACTGCTAAATACCTTTTCTCATCAGCAGTATATAGCAGGCTTGTGACTTCAATCAGTGTCAGTGTCAGTATCAGTGTCTGGTTAAAGCTTGTAGGAGGAGTTTTCTTTCTCCTCTGACTGTCCTATGGGGCTGCATGACCCCTGACCCTCTGTCTGGACAGAGCTGATTGACCCTGTGGTGATCATATGCACCCTCCCAAGAAAGAAAAAACTCTCTAGCAATACACACCAAACTGAGCATGGGCAGAGTGCCTCCAAGGCTCTGTTATATTAAAAGATGGATTGGGGCAGTAAAAGAAGGGGAGGATCGGAAATGGCTGGATCAAACATTTTTTTTTACAAGAGGATAACCCATGTAGGTTCCACAGTGAGTATAACAAGCATGCTTTATTGCATATACAGACTGATTTTACTGTTGTGGGTTTAGGCCCCTTTCATACTTGTGCGACTTGTCTTTGACTGAAAAGTCACATGACAAGTTGTACCACATGATTTCCACTGAGTACTATTCATATCTGTGCGACTTCAGAGTGGTCCCGGCACTACTTTGGTCCAACTTTGATGCAACATGAGGTCCATAGACCTCAAGATTACACAGGCATTGCTTCAAGTCATATTGAAGTTGCGCCAAAGTCGTGTGGATAAGTTGCATCAAAGTCGCACACCTTTCAGGTTGTACAAGTGTGAAAGGGGCCATAGTAACATTTTAAGTCCTTAATAATTGGAACTCAAGGTCTTAGTCACACGAAGCTTAATTGCATTAATTCCCTAACGGGCGGATTTCTTGTGTTAAGGTGCACTTTATTTAACAGCTTATTCAAAATGAATAGGCTGGAATGCATTGAAAAATAGCTGCATTTTGTTGCAGTTTAGTGCAATGCACAGGGCACCACAGTGCACCAACGCAGGCCCTATTACTGCACATCACTGCATTACATAACTTGATTGGTGTGAATGTGCCCTAAGGCCAAGATCACACCAATAAATGGCACTCATTCTATGCATCCTAAGTTCAAGATAATACCATTGAATGATACTCAGGCCTGCGGTCACGCTATTGAATGGTGCTCATTGTATGGGACCTAAGAACAGGATCATGATATCGAATGGCAGGATCACGCTACAGTATTTTATGCACTATAAACCCTGAGGCTGGGATCAAACTATCGAATGACACTCCTTCTATGGACTATAATGCTGGTATCACACACATTTTGAATGGCACCCAGTTTAAAAAAAGGCATTGCACCATCACTGCCTCATCCTAAAACCCATAACAATGAACTATTATGTGTTTATTTCCTGAAAAAGGGTAGTGGTAGTTTTGGCCACACTGGGGTGCATTGGCAAGTCATTCAAAATGTATTGGCTGCTTTACTGTAAGACTTGGAACACCACAAAATTGTGAACCCAGCCTAAGGGTAAAAACAGGGTTTAAAGTTGAATTACTACATCAATTAATCAATGTTTCATTTAACTCTGGAGTTCAAGGAAAAATCAATCTTCAAAATTTTCATAAAATATTCTATATAGCCTACAGATCATGTCACGTCTATAAACCATGAGCAACAGATGAATTATGTATAATATGAAATTTAATTACATAACATATACAGCTGTATATGCTGTGTATGATCACAGAGATATTGAGATATTTTATATCAATAATGGTGTGGAACAATGATACAACCTAATTGCATAATAACGCTCCAAATTATTCAGATTTATTTTAGCCTAGATACAGTGCTCAGCAGGATTGCCAAATTTAGGCTACAGAAATGCTTTGATCTTAATTCAGTTAAAAGATTCTATTACTTACTGAAGTACCATATAACTTTCTTAGAATATCAGAAAGAATAGTAATAATACTTATTGCTTACATACATGGTGAGAAAGTGTTAAATTATTTGCAACTATATGCATACCTTATAATTCATGTACACAGTGGATATGTATATGTGAGTTCAGAAAACCTAGATGCTAATACATGCTTCCCAACTACTTTTGCTAAAATTAAGTTAATCATGTGGAATCCAAGATATTGTTGCCCACATAAGTGGCTCTAAATTTAAAGAAGATTGCCCAGGTAGAATGCAAAGTACAGTATATGGGCAGCTTAACCACTTCAGCCCCAGAAGGATTTCCCACTTTAAGACCAGAGCACTTTTTGAGATTCGGCACTGTGACGTTTTAACTGACAATTGCGCGGTCGTGCGATGTTGTACCCAAACGAAATTCGCGTACTTTTTTCCCCACAAATAGAGCTTTCTTTTGGTGGTATTTGATCACCTCTCCATCATTTCTGATCGCCGCTATAAACAGAAGAAGAGCGACAATTTTGCAAAAAAAACAATATTTCTTACTTTTTGCTATAATACATATCCAAAAAAATTGGTTCTGGCCGATTTATATTCTTCTTCATATTTTTGGTAAAAGAAAATCGCAAACTGCGTTTATTGATTGGTTTGCGCAAAAGTGTTTACGAATGATGAGAATTAATTTATGGTGTTTTTATTTTATTTTTATTTTTTACTAGTAATGGCGGAGATCTGCAATTTTTATCGGCACTGTGACATTGCAGCAGACATGTCGGACCATTTTGATACTTTTTTGGACCAATGGCATTTATACAGTGATTATTGCTATAAAATGCACTGATTACTGTGTAAATGCCATTGGCAGTGAAGGGGTTAACCTGCAGGGGGCGCTCTAAGGGGTTAACTGTGTTCCTTGTGTGTGTTCTAACTGTATGGGGGCTGGGCTGGCTTGGGGAGGAGAGTGATCGCAGCTCCCATGCACAGGGAGCCTGTGATCACATCCCTTCCCCCTCTGTCAGAACGGAGATCCGTGTTTACATACACGGACCCCCGTTCTCAGAGGCGGCTCTAGGCTTTGTGAGGCCTTAGGCAAAACTTAGATATGAGGCCCCACTCACACCCATAATGGGAAAAATATTTAAAGTGATAAAAAATTAACTGTATTAGGAGGGTACAGTATAGGGGGAGAATAAGTGGACAGTACAGGGGGCAGGAGAGCACAGAACAGGGTGAGGGTAAATTGGACAGTACAGGGGGCAGGAGGGTTCAGTACAGGGGGGAGCAGGAGGGCACAGAATGAGGAGAGGGTAAGTGGGCACAGTACAAGGGACAGGAGGATACAGTACAGGGAGCAAAAGGGCACAGTACAGGGGGTGGGTAAGTGGACACCGTACAGGGGGTAGGAGGGTACAGTAAAGTGGCAGTATTGAATAATATAGATATGGTTTGCTCAAGCAGAGCTGTGCAGGGAAGCTGCCCACACAGATCCCACCTATTCTGGCATTGCTGTCCTGGGCTAAATCTATACTGGAATGACAACTCCCCCTCTACCTTCCCCTCCAGAGTTTTTTGCTCTCTTCAGGAACTTTGCAGGGGTTATGGAAGGACCCTGATGTGGAGCTTCTTATTACTGCTGCTGCTTTTGTGGACGGGATACTGTGCCAATCACATGGTATGAATAGGAAGGTCAGCAGGGATTGGCACAGAACACATCCTGCCCACACAAGCAGCAGCAGTAGTAAGATGCTCCACCTAGGGCTTCTTGGCCCCTGAAAAAAATGGGATTGGGGGTGAGGCTGGGAACCATGGGGTAGGGGAGGAGGATGAAAAAGGGGGGAGTGGGTAGGAGATGGGGAATAGGTAGAGGAGAACTGGAGTGGGAAAAAAAGAAGAGAGAGAGGGAGGGAGAGAGAGAGAGAGAGGAGAGAAGAGGAGAAGAGAGAGAGAGGAGAGAGGGGAGAGAAGAGAGAGAAGAAAGAGAGATAGAGAGGGGAAGGGTGGGAGAGAGAGAGAGAGAAGGGAGAGAGAAGAGAGAGAGAAGGGAGAAGAGAAGAGAGAGGAGGAGAGGAGAGGGGAGAGAAGAGAGAGAGAGAGGAGAGAGAAGAGGAAGAGAGGGGGAGAGAGAGAGAGAGAAGAGACAGGAGAGAGGGAA
>BLSH010171701.1:9938-54382 GCA_018402905.1 Glandirana rugosa
TAGATAGGTACGTAGGGACCGAGTAGGTAGGCACGTAGGGATCAGTTAGATAGGTACGTAGGGACCGAGTATGGGATGTATGAGCCAGGGATGCATGGATAGATTGACTAGGGATGCACGGATGGATGAGCCAGGGATGCATGGATAGATGGACCAGGGATGCATGGATGAATGGGACAGGGATGCACGGATGGATGAGCCAGGGATGCATGGATGGAAGGATGAGCCAGGGATAATGAACTAGGGATGCATGGATGGATGGATGAGCCAGGAATAATGAGCCAGGGATGCATGGATGGATGGATGAGCCAGGGATGCATGGATGGATGGATGAGCCAGGGATGCAGGGATGAGCCAGGGATAATGAGCCAGGGATGCAAGGATGCATGGATGAGCCAGGGATGCAGGGATAATGAGCCAGGGATGCAGGGATAATGAGCCAGAGATGCAGGGATAATGAGCTGCTGCACCCCCTCCTTCCTCCCCTCCCCTCCTCACACACTGTGCGATCGGTCCGAGGAGAGGGGAGGAGCCGAACTGGACATGCTCCGGTTTGTGTACAAGTGATCACTCCGTCCATTGGATGGAGTGATCACATGGTAAAGGGCCGCTGTCATTGACCCTTTACCCCGATCCGTGACACGCCGGTTCTGGGAGACCTGACGGTCATGGACACTCCTGGGTGCGCGCCCCAGGGGGCTCGTGGGAGCGTGATTTGGGGAGGACATCCATGGACGCCCTCCCAGAATAATACGACCGTGCTGTAGACGTCTTTCGTCTATAGCGCGGTCGGCAAGTGGTTAATTACCCTATTTGGTAGAATTCCCTTTACTACCTGTCCCATCTCCATGACTAGGGTACTAAAGTTGGCTTGTCCCATTCCCCTCTGACCATTACCTTACCCCCCACCATTTTCAGTAACCACTCTGACAATAAGTTGGAGTTAATGGCCAAAGCAGCCTTTTATTAACAAAAATTAATAAATAACATAATAAAACATAAATGTAAAACCAAAATAACTGGAGTCTCAAGGTCCTAGTAGGCATCAATAAAGAAAGTATCTGCAACCTACTTAAAACAGGCCTCCAGCCGCAACAGCCACAGCTCGGAGACAACCAGCCACAGATACATCCATAATAACAACTGGGAGCCGTACCTCAGACGGGTCCCATAAAGTACCATTTTTGTGCCCACCGCAACCTACAAGGACCTTGCACCCCGCCACCACCACACAAACATGACACCTTATGTTTGTGAGGTCCTCCACTCTCGCAGGGTCCTCTGAACACCTTCCTGCAGTCCCAAACTCCACAAGTCTATCCCGACATTTAGATGAACACCGTCACCACGCAAGTAACGCCAGGATTTCACCTCAAGCTCCTGATTTCGAACAAACAGACTACCATTCCTCACCACAAACGTACTTCCAAAAACCGTGCCAGCGCATGAACCGGACACACCGCAGAACCCTGCACCTTAAATAACTCTACCCGCACCCCACGACCCACCTGATCCATTTTGGATCGTCAAATCCAAAAGGCCACTGACCCAACACCACATTCAACATCAGCTGCCTGCAAGCCATCCCTCCCCCACTTGACTACAAAGTGTAAAGCCCCAAAGAAGGCCAATGAAAAATGCACCGCGTACACAAAAGAGTTCAGACGCAAACACGCCATAACCAAATGGCGAAGCAAACGAACCATGGGAGAAGAAGATGCAGATAGGCTATTGATCGCCCCCACTACTCCCAGGTTATCACAATTGAAACGGACCTTCTTGCTCTGAAATAGGGGCCCCCATAGTTCCACCGACAGCAGGATCAGAAACAATTCCAAAAGCAGCATATTTCCAATGAAACCAGCCTCCCTCCACTGGCCATGACCCAGCACTCCACTGCCCGCCGAGATATGCACCATAGCCAGCTGATCCTGCGGCATCCGTGAAAAGCTCCATGTCGAAACTGCCCATAGCTTCGGACATCCACACTGACCTCCCATCATAGGATTCCAAAAAGGTCTCCCACACCAACAAGTCAGCCTTGAGTTCCCACGTAAGTTGAATATGATGCCCTGGAGCCCTGATCCCAGCCACCAGCCTACAATTAAATATCCTGCCCATAGGCATAATCTGGCATGCAAAATTAAGCTTACCCATCAGGAACTGTAGTTGTCGCAACGTCACCTACTCACTTCTCCGTGCCGACAACACCATAAACTTCAAGTCCATCAACTTGTCCTCCATGGCCTCCATCAAAATCCCTAGAAAATGTAACTCTGTGGCAGGGCCCTGTGCCTTTTCTGGAGCCAAGGGAATACCAAAGCGATCTGCCATATGTTCAATGGTTGCCAAAAGCACATGGCACTGATTCGAAGAAGCAGGGCCAATACACAGAAAATCATCTAGGTAATGAAGAACGGCAGAAATTCCTGACACGTCCCTAACTACCCACTCAGAAAGAGCTAAAGTGTCACGAGCCTGGTGGTGGAGTCTGTCTTGTGCAGGGAATAACCGCTCTTGCGTACCCGATTCAAGGACCCCTGGTAGAGTAGACAGAAGTCCGAGAGTGCGGGATGGCAAGAGGGCTGGATGGTCACTGATGATGTGATGATCCAGGTGGTCATGCTGGTCAGAGGGATGGTCGTGCAGGCTGGGTCGGCAACAGGCAGGCAGTGCAGTACAGATGGGTCAGGTAGAAGGATGCTCAAGTCCAAGCGAGGGTCGTTATCAGGCGGGAAGCACAAAGGGAGCAGACAATCGGAGGGTCTTGGATAGCTGGGGTCGGTGCAGGCAGCAGATCAGCAGGTCAGGTCAAGCAAACAGGAAACAGAGCAAACACAGGAACAGAGGTTCAGAGCTGGGGCTCACAGGTCACAGACGCTGTAGAACGGACAGCACTTGCTGCTGGGAAGCATAGGGTTTAAGTAGAGCCGTTTGGCACCGTTTCCGGTGCGTGCACGGGAACGCACACGCACGTGCGTGAGTGCGCACCACTGCGGAAACGGCCAGGAGACCTCTGGACAATGCTTTTTCCTAACATTGCCCCCCCCCCCAAGGGGCAGCCTCCGGATGCCTTGCCGGGTGCCGCCGTCCCGGCGGTTTATTTTGAAGGCCTGGATCAACCCAAGAGCGTGGATGTTCCTCTCAGGTTCCCAAGAATTCTCTTCAGGGCCAAACCCCTTCCATTTTATCAGGTACTGAGTAGAACCAGCTCTCCTTCGACAGTCCAAAATGGTTTCCACCTCAAACTCCTGCTCTCCGTTTACCAAGATTGGGTCCGGCGGACCTGTCCTCCATCCTGGGAAGGAGTCGGGGACAACAGGTTTCAGTAGTGACACGTGGAAGACGGGATGGATCCGCAGAGAAGGAGGAAGATCTAGCTCAAATGCCACCCTGTTGATCTTTTTCTTAATTGAAAATGGCCCCATGAATCTCGGGCCCAGTTTCCATGAGGGGCAAGCCAGTTTAAGATTCCTGGTGGATAGCCAGACACGATCACCTGGTTGGAGCTCTAACTCCCCCCCGCCTTCTCTTGTCATACGCCTCCTTGTTCAGTTCCTGAGTCTTGGAAAGGGTTTCCTGAAGGATCTTACTGTTGGACTGAAGAAAGCTCGTAACATCCCGTGCTGCAGGGACGGTGCTTTCGAGATTAAGCTCAGTCAGGAATGTGGGATGGAACCCATAATTGGCCCAGAATGGGGACTGCTGGGTGGCCGAGTGGATGGTGTTGTTGTAAGCAAACTCGGCCAACGGCAGCAGTGCAACCCAATTGTTTTGAGATAACGACGAGAAACAGCGCAGGTACTGCTCCAAAGTCTGGTTCGTTCTCTCTGTCTGGCCATTAGTCTGCGGATGGTAGGCAGATGAAAATGCAAGTTCTATCTCCAATGCTGCGCACAGAGCCCTCCAGAATCTGGACGTAAATTGGATCCTGCGGTCTGAAACAATGTTACTTGGTATTCAGTGGAGCCGGACTATCTCTTTAATGAAGATATTGGCCGTTTCGGCCGCTGTGGGGGTCCCCTTCATGGGTTGAAAATGGGCCATCTTCGTCATTCGGTCCACAACCACGAAGATGGTAGAGTAACCTTCGGACGGGGGCAACTCCACAATAAAGTCCATTGCCAGTTGCGACCACGGGTGCTCAGGTACAGGAAGAGGGTTCAGGAGACCCCAGGCCTTGGCCTTGTCTGTTTTACTCCGGGCACAAATGGGACAGGCACCGACATACCTTTTTTGCAGTCCTCTGTGATATTCGGCCACCAGAACGACCGCGAGAGGAGCTCGGCTGTTTTTTGTGAGCCAAAATGTCCGGCCAATTTATGGTCGTGACAAAGGCCTAAGATCCTGAGGCGCAGGCTCACCGGAACAATCACCCTACATCCGAACCACCATAGGCCGTCTCTGATGGTCAGTCGAGTGTCGCTGACGTTAGTGGAACCAGCCAGAGCTCGTCGCACTTGAGAGAGCACATCCTCATTAGTCAGGAGAAAGTTCCGTGCTTGGTGTCGGGCGGAGCGGCATTTCCTGGCTCCGAGAACATTCTGGAGAGGGCATCAGGTTTGCCATTTTTTGATCCTGGACGGTAGGTCAGATGGAAGTGGAACCTGGAGAAGAAGAGTGCCCAGCGGGCCTGTCGGGGTCTCAGTCTCTTGGCCGTTCAGAGGTACTCCAGGTTCTGGTCAGTAAAGATGAGAATCGGGTGTGAAGCCCCCTCAAGCAGGTACCGCCATTCTTCTAGGGCCAACTTAATGGCCAACAGTTCCCTATCACCCACATCGTAGTTCCGTTCTGGTGTCATCAACTTACGGGAAAAGAAGGCGACTGGGTGAAGCAAGGCCTTGACACCTTGGCGCTGGGACAGGATGGCCCCCACTGCAGTTTCCGAGGCGTCCACTTCAAGGACATATGGTAATGCTGGGTCCGGATGCTTCAGAATGGGAGTGGAGGTGAACAGGGACTTGAGTTTCTGAAAAGCGGCTTGAGCCTCGGGAGACCAACGGAACCTGATGTTCGGTTTGGTCAGCTGCGTAATGGGTTCCACAATGGCTGAGAAACCCTTAATGAACTTCCTGTAAAAGTTTGCAAAACCCACAAATTTCTGCACTCCTTTTCTGTCTGTTGGTCCGGGCCATTCCAGGATAGTGGAGACTTTCTGGGGATCCATATGAATGCCTGTAGTGGAGATGACTAGTCCCGGGAAGTGCATGCCAGGCTGCTCAAAGGAGCACTTTTCCGCTTTGGCGTACAGGCCATGTTGCCGGAGCCGACCCAGAACTTTGGTGACATGTTTACAGTGTTCCTCAAGGGAGGCAGAGAAGATTAGCATGTCATCCAAATAAATGATCACAAAGAGGTCAAGGAAATCCCGGAACACATCATTTACAAAGTGTTGAAATGTCGCCGGGCGTTGCACAGACCTAAGGGCATCACCAAGTACTCGTAATGACCAAAGCGATTACGGAAAGCTGTTTTCCATTTGTCTCCCTCCCTGATATGAATGAGGTTATTAGCTCCCCGCAGATCAAGCTTGGTGAAGATGGTGGCTGCTCCTAACCTCTGAAATAGTTCCGGGAAAGAGGCAGAGGGTACCGGTTCTTAATGGTCACCCGGTTAAGTTCCCGGTAATCAATGCATGGCCTAAGTGAGTGGTCCTTCTTCTCCACGAAGAAGATGCCGGCCCCAGCAGGAGAAGTGGAGGGTCGGATGAACCCTTTCTTGGAGTTCTCATCCAGGTAGGCTTTGAGAGTGGCGCAAGCTCAGGTTCAGAGAGGGGATAGATCCTCCCGAAGGGCACCTCTGCCCCAGGCAACAGTTCAATGGGGCAGTCGTAGGGCCTATGCGGAGGTAGTTTGTCAGCCCCCTTCTTGCTAAAAACATCCAAAAATGAATGATAGGCCGGAGGAAGGAGGGCACGGATGTCGGGTTCTGTGTCAGAGTCCAGACAGAGGAGTGGGGGAACAACTTCACCTCTGGAGGCTGAGCAATGTCGCCGCCAGTAAGGCGACTGGAAGCGGACTGTCCCTGTGGCCCAATCAAGGCTGGGGTTGTGTGCCTGGAACCATGGTAGGCCCAAAATAATGGGACAGAGGGGAGAGGCGATAGCATCCAGCAGCAGAGGGAAGAGGGGCCGTCTCGTGAGTAACAGCCCCGGATTTAATATGCAACCCGTCGGCCAAGCGGATCTTGTGGGATTTTGGTTGCAAGGGGATGCAGTGCAGTGCAGCAAAGTCCAGGTCAATAAAACAACTGCAAGCCCCGGAGTCAAGGATGGCTGGGACCGTGATATTCCCACCGGGAAGCTGTAAAGAAAGGAGAATGGTCAGGAGAGCTGAGGAACTTGAGGAACTAGGCAGGTAAATTGAAGCAACAGTAGAGCACTTACCGCGCTTAGCGGGGCACATCCTGACCATGTGACCGGGTTCTCCACAGTACAAACACAGATTCAAAGCAAAGCGATGCTGCCTCTCTTTGGTGGTGAGGGATGGGCATAACAGCCCTATCTGCATTGGCTCGGGGGCATCTTGTGGAGAGGAGGATGCCGGGTGGAAGGCAGGCGGGCTCGGGTAACTGGGAACCCGCGGGAGCATCCAGGTGGGGCGTAACTGCCCAGAAGTCCTTTCGGCGTGGTGCTCTCTGAGGGCGCCGATCTATGGAGATGGCCAAGTTAATCAGTTCCTCCAAGGTCTTGGGTATCCCCACTCGTGCCAGCTCATTCTTTAAGGGTTCCGATAGACCCATACGAAACTGGAACAGGAGAGCGGCACTGCCCCAGGCTGTATCTGCGCTCCAGCGCCGGAACTCAGCGGCATAGTCCTCCATGGGACGATGACCCTGCTGGAGTGTATACCGGGTGGCCTCCGCTGTGGCAGCCTGGTGGGGATCCTCATACAGTTGCGCCATGGCTTGAAAAAATGTGGCAGCTGTGGCGATTTTGGGGGCGTTCTGCTCCCACAGTCTAAGAGCCCATGCCTGGGGTTCACCCTGCAGTAGGGAGATGACAAATCCCACCTTAGTGGTCTCCAGAGAGAAGGTGCATTGCTGAAGCCCCAGGTACAGTTCAAATGTACTCCGGAAGACCCGGAACTTACGTCGGTCCCCGGAAAACGTATCTGGCAGCGGGACCTTGGGCTCAGATGGCAGGGCCACTAGGGTGCGGGCTGCAGCAGAGCCAGCGGTTGGGGCAGTTGAAAGCTCCTGTACCCTTTCTTCCAACCGGGTGTACCCCTTCTGCAAGTTCTTGACTGTTTGCGTAAGGCCCGCCAGGTGTGCACACAAATCATCCATGGAGGAGCGGGTCCCCTGCGCAGACTCGGTCATGGCTGTCCGTTGCTGTCACGAGCCTGGTGGTGGAGTCTGTCTTGTGCAGGGAACAACCGCTCTTGCGCACCCGATTCAAGGACCCCTGGTAAAGTAGACAGAAGTCCGAGAGTGCGGGATGGCACGAGGGCTGGATGGTCACTGATGATGATGTGATGATCCAGGTGGTCGTGCTGGTCAGAGGGATGGTCGTGCAGGCTGGGTCGGCAACAGGCAGGCAGTGCGGTACAGATGGGTCAGGCAGAAGGATGGTCAAGTCCAAGCGAGGGTCGTTATCAGGCGGGCAGCAGAAGTACAAAGGGAGCAGACAATCAGAGGGTCGTGGATAGCCGGGGTCGGTGCAGGCAGCAGATCAGCAGGTCAGGTGACACCCCATTTAACCCCTGTCATGCCAGCCTTTCGTCTATATTTTCTTCTTTTTACTCCGGGCCTCCCTAAACAGAAATTGAAAGTAAATCCTCCAAAGTGAGGGAATGCTTCATTGTCAACATGATCACCAGAAATAATGTCCTCATTGGATTATTTTCCCCTCTATTCCTGTTCTGGTGACAACCCAATTTTTGGGATTTTCTTTCACGTTTACTCTTTGTGATAACAGCAAACAGGACAAATACAGGATGAATGTCCCTAACTAGGACACAGACAGCAATAGAAACCTGATGGTGGTTCTAATCCCTCTCCAAGCTATCCAAAAAGAAAACTTTGCTTTAGGTATACTTTACATATGGAGAATGACAAGGTAAACAGTACACCAGGGATATTGGGATTCATTTACTAAAGGCAAATAGATTGTGCACTTTGCAAAGTTGCACAGTTGCAGTTGCTCCGGAGCTTAGAAAATAAGCAGAAGCTCTGCTGACTTCCATCATCCAATCATGTGCAAACAAAAATGTGTTTTTTTTTTGTTTTTTTTTTCCTTGCATGTGATTGGGTATTCCTTTCAAAGTGAAGCTTTACCTCATTTACTAAATTCTGGAGCAACTGCAAAGTGCACAGTCTATTTGGCTTTACTAAATGAACCCCACAGAGTCTGCATTGACTGAAACCAGAGGAAAGATCATGACCCCAAATGTCTCAATAAATAGAATCCGCTACTGCCTCTGTTCTATAACATAGAGTGCTTTTCCTTCAGTTAAAGCGGAGTTCCACCCAAAAGTGAAACTTCCGCTCATTTGCTCCCCCCCCCCTCCGGTGCCACATTTGGCACCTTTCAGGGGGGAGGGGGGAACGGGGACCTGTTTTAGGCAGGTCGCCGGGCCAATTAGAACACGCATCGCACATGCGCAGTAGGGAACCGGTTGTGAAGCCGAAAGGCTCCATTGCCAGTTTCCCTTAGTGGTGATGGTGGCGACAGCACCCGAGCACCGATCCGAAGATCGGCTTTAGGTACTGACATTGTGGGCTCCCTGGACAGGCAAGTGTCCATATATTAAAAGTCAGTGGCTACAGTATTTGTACCCGCTGATTTTTAATTTTTTGTTCCCAGGCAGGACCTCCTCTTTAAGCATCTATCTCTCTGAACTGTTATCTCATAAGGGATTTGTGATTCTGTTCATCAGTTCTTGTGATCCAACCAACCCTGCCAGACAGCTTGGCTAGATCCTGTAAACTACACTGCAGTTAGGCAATAGAGCTTGGCACTGATCACATATCAGAACTGATGCAATGATCATATGGCTTTCTTAGAAACGGGTAAAGTGAATTCTTTTTTCAAACATTTGTCACTTAAGCAGTTTGTCTGACGAAATTTTAGTGCAATTTCAAATACATTTTTTAAACTTGAATTCAGATGTATTAGATTTGGCATGATAGCCCTAGACCTTGGCTTATACAAAATCAGCACAAAAACAACATCTTCCTTCATGCACAGGGTTCGCAAACTGTGATTCAGAACTCAGGAAAAATCTAAACACTTTAAAACTGCTATATGTCAATGTTTTTTGTCCTTCCATTCCCTCAAGGGTCATTTATTGAAGGGAAACATGACCCAGATTTTTGGTAATGTTTCTCACATCCATTGCCTTGCATAGGAACCTGGATACCTGAATGCATGTGACAGCAGGAGATCCACTCTGTCTAAAAGCCCCTGTGTTCTCTGTTTCGTCATGTGAGTGAAAGTGTTGTCATAGCCTCCTCTAAAGGATCAGACAGGCCATGGAAAAATCTTAACAGACAGCTTTTCAGTTACATTCTCATCTAAACATGTCGACTGCTGACACGCAGCTTCCCTTGGAGAGAGGCTAACGCCTGACGCTCCAACAAAGGCCTTGAGAGAGAGGCGCCTTTCTGACGGAATTTGTTTTGACAAGACACAGCACTTAAGTTGTCAAATGGGCCTGTTACTCCCATGGGAGAGAAGGTCAATACAGAGGACAGCAAAGGATACTGAGAAAGGTGCTGATGTGATAACATATCTCCCAGAATCCTCAGCTACAGAACCGACCAAGGTTTTATCCAGCAAGGGGCTTTCAGTGAAAATCAGATGTCCAGTAAGGGTGTGTAGACCTTCATTCAGTATTAGAGTACAAAGTATAGTGACAAGATACAAGGTGTTGTAGCTCATAGCGACCAATCAGAATTCACCATTTTTCTGATCTGACTTGCAATTGTTCATTGTTTAACAGTGTGCTCTCACTTTTCCCCTTTTCCTTCTGGAAGCAACTTTCTCACTTGCAAGGAAAGTAGACCTTGCACTAAAAACCGAATTGGCTTATTAGATCAGACACCCCACTCCCCTGGCCAAAACTTTGTATCATACCTATAAAAAAAAAACTGTGGAGTGCACCGTCTTTGTGTACTGTAAGAACTCAATAAAAACCCAACACAATAAAAAATATATTGAAAAATGTGGAAAAAACTTAGAAAACGTAGTTAACTTTCACCAATCTTCCACCTAGGTGAGGCTGACATCACGATTCCTTTGGCAAGATCCTGAGAATTCAGGGGTTGATTTACTAAAGGCAGATAGTCTGTTCAATTTGCAAGATGTGCAGTTTGCAAGGACATTTCCCCTTTAGGGAATGTGGGGAAGCTCTGCTGACTTCCATCATCCAAAAATAGGATTTTTTTTTTAAATTTAATTGCACGTGATTGGGTATTCTTTGTAAATTGAATGTTTACCACATTCGCTTAGGTAAATGCAAACTGCAAATTCCCTTGCAAAGTGAACAGCCTGTACACACGCGCAGATCAACCCCTAAAGCCTCGTACACACGCGCAGATTGTTGGCCAACCGAACGTCCAACTTTTGTACAAATTGGGCGACGGCAGTTTTGCCTAGCGTACTGACATGAGTCAAGTAATTGGCCTACAAAGCCAAACATAGTGATGTGTTACGAGTGTATAACGAGGAAGTTCATGGGGATGTGATTTGTGAATTAGGAACACAGGTTACACGACCGAACACTTCCTGGATCCTGAGCATGCGTGTTTGCACTTCCAACTTTTTGTTGGCCAACTTCTGTACACACGAGCCAACAATCAGCCAATGCCTTGTTGGCCAACATAACTTTTCTAGTCTCGTCGTCCAACTTCTGTTGGACGACAATTGGAAATTGGCTGTAGAATCGTGCGTACACACGATCAGATTATCGGCCAACAGGCTGTTGGACGACCATTGTTGGCGAACAATCGGACCATGTGTATGGGCCTTTAGTATCCACAAGACTTTTTCTTTGTGAGAGGGGTCCTCATAACAGGTTAAACGCTTCTAAATTCTAATACCAGAATGAGAGTTAAATGGTTACAAAACCATGTAAGAAAGTATTAAAGATAAAAGTTTATAATAAACAGTATACAGTGGAACCTTGGATTACGAGCATAATCCGTTCCAGGGGAATGCTTGTAATCCAAAGCACTCGTATATCAAAGCAAGTTTCCCCATAGGAAACAATGGAAACTCAGTTAATTTGTTCCACAGTCACTGCTTGTCTATGCAGTACTGTATGTGACCACAGGTCCGGGGGCGCCTGGTGTATGCAATACCGCATGTGGTGGCGCTGGTGAGCCTCTAAGACATCAGAATCACTCAAATGCTCAGAAAGTGTTTACACTTAGGTATTTCAGAGGAATTCCAAGTATTTCCGGCCGCCTCCGAGGCTCACCAGCACCCCCGCATGTCTGGCCACTTGCGGTATTGCATGCAAAAAGGCTAAATTCTCCTTGTTATGCAAGACAGCACTCGCAAACCGAGTCAGAATTAAAAAAAAAAACTGTTCGTATTGCAAAACGCTCGTTAACTGCTTTACTCGCAATCCAAGGTTTTACTGTATGTATCTAATGGTATAACCAGACAGGAAGCATTTCTGGTTGCATTGAATTTGGCCGGCTTCATGAATGAAGTTATCTACAGCCTACTAAATTGATGAGAGTTGTACTGCTACATAAGGCAATACACTTAATGTATTTGCTCAGTTTAAATTCTTAAGTCAAATCTTTACATTGTGTTTTATAGACTTTTAAAACATTTCAAGTGGTTGGAGTAGTTATGAGAGATTTAAGAGAGCTTTAAAAGAGTCAAGAATGATAAACTACTTTAAACTTTTTTTTACTGTCTTCACAAAAGAGTCAGCATGATTTAATACATGTGGGAATCCAAATGTCATTTCATGATCACACATGAAAGTTTAGGAAACTCTCCGAGTGGTTTTGGCAAAGAACATTTTGAATGAATATGCGGGATCTCTCTTTTCAAGTTATTATAAATAGTAAGGTTTGTAGGGTGGATTAACAAAGTTTTAAACCATACATTTTAAGGGAAATTAAAGTGTATTTTCAGTGAGCACATATTATTGCAATATTTACCTATAGCTACTCTATAGACATTAAAGTATTTACATATTTGTAACAAGTAGTAAATTGGCTTGAAAAAAGCCTTCAGTGACCTCTGTAGCTGCAGGCACTATGATGCAATACATCCATTTATTCACAACACAAGCATTTAAAGCGGTTGTCTACTCAAATTTAAAAAACAAAAAAAAAAAAAACCTGCAAGATAATAGCATAATGAGCTAGTATGCACCGCATACTAGCTCATTATGAAATACTCACCTTGAAACGAAGATCCGACCGAGCCGCTCGGTCCCCTCCGTGGGAGCGGACATCTTCACCCGGATCTTGCTTCCGGGTATGCGGCTCCGGCGCTGTGACTGGCCGGAGCCGCGAGACGTCACTCCCGCGCATGCGCGCGGGGCTCATTTTTTCCGGCAGGGTCCGGAACAAATGCCGGCTTTTGCCGGGACATATACGGCGCGTGCGCCGGAACATACGCGGCGCATGCGCCGGAACATACGCGGCGCATGCGCCGTAACTATATATTACACTAGAAAGGGAATATCTTCTAAACCATACAGGTTTAGAAGATATTCATTTTACCTACAGGTAAGCCTTATTCTAGGTTTACCTGTAGGTAAAAGTAAACAAAAAGGGTAGACAACCGCTTTAAGTTGCCAAGCATTTTTCCCAACATGCTTACCCTTCTCCCCCCACAGCAGTGGCTCAGCAGCTCAACTACCCTTACTCCTCCCTGCCACAGGCAATTTAGCAAGTCAGCTCATCCTACTCCCTCTCCCAGCAATACCTCCAAAGCCATATCTCTAATTTAAACACAGAGCAAGAGCTTTGGGAGGAGGAACAGAGGAAGCTGAGCCACTGAGAGAAAGGCTTGGCAACATTAGTGCCTCTGCCGTAGGTTTTGAGGATTAATTGTTCCACGGTACCTGCAGCTTCAGAGCTTTGCTTTAAAGCTCTTATCTTGCTTTTAAATTGGTAGTAAACCACACCTTTTAAAAAAAATCAAAACAAAAAACAAAAAGGGTGACCAGACGTCCCCGGTTTTCGGTCTGTCCCTGGTTTTGTCCCCGGATTGGCGGGCTGACCCTGGGAGAGTGCACTGCGAGCTGGGGCTGAGGGCGGTGCCCAGGGCCGACCCTACCATGGGTCCCGCGGCTCGGTTCCTATGATAGGCAGCACACAGGTGAAGTCTATCATAGGAGACGGGACTTCGTCTGAGGGCAGTGGCCATGCGGGTTAAACAGGAGATATATCTGTATAATCCGACCAGGCTGCGTTGGTGAACACTGAACAGGCTGCTGGGTACTGAACATGCTGCATTGGTGGGCACTGAACAGGCTACATTGGTGAGCACTGAACAGGCTGCTGGGCACTGAACAGGGTGCGTTGATGAGCGCTGAACAGGCTGCTGGGCACTGAACAGACTGCATTGGTAGGCACTGAACAGACTACATTGGTGAGCACTGAACAGGCTGCTGGGCACTGAACAGGCTGTGTTGGTAAGCACTGAACAGGCTGCTGGGCAATGAACAGACTGCATTGGTGGGCACTGAACAGGCTACATTGGTGAGCACTGAACAGGCTGCTGGGCACTGAACAGGCTGCGTTGGTGAGCACTGAACAGGCTGCTGGGCACTGGTGAGGCTGCGTTGGTGGGCACTGGTGAAGCTGCATTGGATGGGCACTGGTGAGGCTGCATTGATAGGCACTGATCAGGTTGCATTGATAGGCACTGGTGAGGCTGCATTGATGGGCCCTGGTGAGGCTGCATTGATAAGCACTGGTGAGGCTGCACTGATGGGCACTGGTGACGCTGCACTGATAAGGCTGAGCTGATGAGCACTGATGAGGCTGCATTGATGGGCACTGGTGAGGCTAAACTGATGAGGCTGAGCTGATGAGTACTGATGAGGCTGCATTGATGGACACTGATGAGGCTGAGCTGATGGGCACTGATGAGGCTGAGCTGATTGGCACTGGTGAGCCTGCATTGATGGGCACTGATCAGGCTGCATTGATGGGCACTGATCAGGCTGCATTGGTAGGTACTGGTGAGTCTACATTGATAAGCACTGGTGAGTATAATGCACTCTTCAAATGTATTTTAAAATGCATGGTTTTCCCTTTTATGAACAAGAAATAATGAGGTTATGTGGTTGGGCTGGTATAATAATGCTATGGGGCTGGTATGAATTGATTTCCAGACATAACGTTTATATCATGCAATCATTACATAAACACATACCGCATACACTGCATATATCATTTAAAGAAAATATGCTTATAAAATAGTTTACCAATGAAAAAAAAAAAAAGTCCCCGGATTTCATTTTAAAAATCTGGTCACCTTATGCTAGTATGCACTGCATACTAGCACATTATGAAATATTAACCATAGAACAAAGCCCTCCAGCGGCATGCTGTCACCGGTGACAGGGCTTCCATCTGCACCCAGTCTACCTTCCGGGTTCGAGTACTCCAGCCGTCTAATTGGCTGAGCCGTGATGCCATCTCTCCCGCGCATGCACACGGGAGTCACGGCAGCGGCATGGAGCTCTAAAGGGATGGCACGGGTATGCTGTCCCTTCAGAACGCATGTGCCGGTGACGTCACAGGCTGCATGCAGTGTGAATACCTCCTAAACAGTGCGCATTTAGGAGATACTGTATTCACTGTACCCACAGGTAAGCCTTATTATAGGCTTATTTGTAGGTACAAGTAAAAAAAAGGACTTTACTACCACTTTAATGAATATGTAATGGCTTGATTGTCCAAAGCCTGGCAACAGATTCACTTTAAAGGGAAAAAATAATGGTCTGGGGGCAATGTTATAATTTATTTTTAGTGTGTATGTTTTTAAACTGTTTTATACTTGTTTTTATATACTATGTATATAAATCTTTTTAGAAAAGCAAGGATCGCACCCGGCCCTCCGCCATTAAATGTCCGGCCCATCAGTGCAGTTCTTGGGATAACAACCGATGGGGCTATGAAGCCCCCCACTCCCGCCACCTTTCGAGCCCATAGCAGCAAAGTAGAATCATACGCTTGAGCGGGCATACACATGTATATAATATACATGTTTGCGTGTGTGTATGTGTGTGTGTATATATATATATATATATATATATATATATATACATCGTTACATTTCTGAGTGCGGATCCCCCTTACATCAGGGTCCCCAGAGAGCCCCCCCCATTTACATCAGTGTCCCCAGAGAGCCCCTTCCTTACATCTGGGTCCCCAGAGTGTCCCTTCCTTACAACAGGGTCCCCAGAGAGGCCCTTCCTTACATCAGGGTCCCCAGAGAGCCCCTTCCTTACATCAGGGTCTCCAGAGAGCCCCTTCTTTACATGTGGGTCCCCAGAGAGTCCCTTCCTTACATATGGGTCCCCAGAGAGGCCCTTCCTTACATCAGGGCCCCAGAGAGCCCCTTCCTTACATCAGGGTCTCCAGAGAGCCTCTTCATTACATCAGAGTCCCCAGAGAGCCCCTTCCTTACATCAGGGTCCACAGAGAGCCTCTTCCTTACATCAGGGTCCACAGAGAGCCCCACCTTACATCAGGGTCCCCAGAGAACACCCCTATACATCAGGGTCCCCAGAGAACCTCCCCATATATCAGGGTCCCCAGAGTTCCTCCCCATACATCAGGGTACCCAGAGAGCCTCCCCATACATCAGGTGGAGGCGAGGGCCGAGCCGAAGCCCGTGCTACCACGGCTCAGTCTGCCCCTGCCTCCTGCATTCCGGACTGAGACATACCTGCAAATTGCAGAACTGCACCCACCCGGTAAGAGACTCGGGGCTATAGGCCCCAGACTCGGGGCTGTAGCCCCAATAGCCACCCCTAGCAACGCCCCTGCTTGAATGAAGCCGGAATCGGCTTTGATCGGGTCTCGGATCTAATAATCCGGAAGCAATGTCATGACATCACTTCCGGCTTACAGAAGACTTAAAGGCGCCACATTTTTAAAAATTACATTATCCAAATCAGTCAAACTTGGCGTTTTGAATGTTTTTAAGTACAAAAGAGGGATTTGGAGTCTTAAAGACCTCAGAGTACTTGTCACTGCCTATTACTGTCACAGGGAATGTTTACATTCCTTCTGACAGCAATAAAAGTGATCAGGGTTTTTTTTTTTTAAGGCACAGTGTAAAAATGAAAAAGAAAAAAAAGAAAAAAAAAATTAAACCGCCCCATCCCTCCGCGCTCGCACGCAGAAGAGAACGCATACATAAGTCGTGACCGCAAATGTAAACTGTGTTCAAACCACACATGTGAGGTATCACTGCGATCATTAGACCTTGTTAGTAGACTGCGCCGAGTGTTAATAGCACTTGGTTGTTATCTCCTCTAACTCATGGAGAAGCAGCTCTATTTAAACTTCCTGCTTCCTGTAGCAAGTGCTGTTTGTTCTATAGCGTGTACCCGCCCTTCCTGAGCAACTTGTGCCTGTTATCTGTTCCTGTCTCCTGTTCCTGTGACCCAGCTTGCCCGACCTTGTCTGAACTCCGCCTGAACCGACCCTTCGCTTGCCTACGACCATCCGATTGTCTGATCCTTCTGCACTTCTGCTGTCAGCCCGTTGACGAACTCTGCCTGTACCCGACCATCCGCCTGCCTGCTCCTTTTGTCCTTCCTAGCCTGCCTGTTGCAGACCCGGACTGTACGACCACTCTTCTGTCTTGCACGAGTCCCAGTGGACCTACACGCACCACCAAGTGTTCCTGTCCAACCCTTGTGCCCCCCTGCGCTCCTGAACTCCCTGTTTGCTCTATTAGGGGTTTCCGAACCAGGGCCGCAAGAGAGGTTACCCCTGCAGAAGTCAGACTCATCCGCCAGGTACGTGACAGACCTCCTCTGTAACTCTAAACTGGTAACCTGTAAACATTTTTAAAACGCCGCATATGGAGATTTTTAAGTACCGTAGTTTGTGCCCCTTATCCCCCTTCTTATTATCCCTGATCCCTAATGATTGAACCCATAGCGGTGGCGCTGCACTCCTCTCCTGATGTGGGGGCCCTAGAGGTCGGGAACATCAGGGGATGTTTGGCGCTCTATGCAGATGACCTATTGCTCTTTCTAAAGGACCCAGGCGGGACCCTGCATGCTGTCCTTGCCATTCTAGACAAATGTGCGGTCTTCTCCGGTCTTAAAGTCAATTAGGATAATCCACTATCCTCCCATTTGACACCGGTACGCAAGCCATGGCGGATTCTGGCCTTTCCATGCAGTGGGTTACCCAGTTCACCTATTGGGGGGTCCGTGTTTCTGCAAGGGTGACAGATTATTATGACCTTAATCTGCAGCCCTTGTTGGACCTCTTAAAGAGGAGAACTGAGATCTGGTGTGGTCTTCTTTTATCGGTCTTTGGACGCATAAACCTCCATAAAATGAAGATATTGCCGGTCTATTTTCTACATAACTCACCTATCTGGATCCCACGCGCCTTTTTTCGCTGGGTACACGGCATTTCTAGCTCCATCTGGGGAAACTCACCTCCCAGGATAGGTCTCACAGCCCTTCAGGAATCCTGGGGACAGGAGGGACTTGTCATCCCGGATCTTTTAAAATCCTTTTTGCGTGGCAGGGAGTGTTTGCGAGGAGATGGCTGCTTGGGGATGACGGGGATGCTGCCACAATTCTGGAGGCTGCTGTGCTTGGCTCCTATGAGGGCCTACGGCTACTGGTATATAGGGGCGCTGGGGCTCCCTATCACACAATGCGAGCCACCATCAGAGCGTGGGTGTCACGGTCCTGGCGGTGGAGTCTGTCTTATGCAGGGAACAACCACTCTTACACACCCGATTTGGGGACCCCTGGTAGTATAAACAGGAAGTCCCGGAGTGCGGGATGGCACGAGGGCTGGATGGTCACTGGTGGTGATGTGAAGCTCCAGATAGTCGTGCAAGCAGATGCATGGTCGTATAGGCTGGGTTGGCAACTGGCGGGCAAGCAAGGTACGGAAGGGTCAGGCACAGAATGGTCAAAGTCCAAGCAGGGTTCGTTAACAGGCTGCCGGCACAGTACAGAGGGATCAGGCAAGCGAATGGTCGTGGATAGCCGGGGTCGGTGTAGGCAGACAGATAGCAGGTCAGGACAAGCCGGGTTGGATCACAGAAGCAGGAACAACACAGGAACAGGTATCGGGGAACTGAGCTGGAGCTCACAGGTACTCAGACGCTGTAGAATGGACAGCACTTGCTGACAGGTGCAGGAAGTTCAAATAGCGTTGATTGGCGCCGTTTCTGGCGCGCGCGCGTGCACAAGAGCACGCCCAATAGCGGCAACAACACAGGAACTGGCAGACTTTTCCTAACACTGCCCCCCCAAGGGGCAGCCTCCGGATGCCCAGCTTGGCCTGCTTGGTGGGATTGTTATCCTTAAAGGTTTGGATGCAATCATCGGCATGGAGGTTGGTTTCGGGCTCCCATGAGCTCTCTTCTGGCCCGTAGCCTTTCCACTTCACCAGATACTGGTCCCCGCCACCCCTTCTTCTGCAGTCGAGTATCGACTTCACCTCGAACTCCTCAAAGTCCATCAATCAGGACGGGGGCCGGGGGAGCTACAGCTCTATTGGGAAAGGGATCCGGGGCCACTGGCTTCAGCAAGGACACATGGAACACTGGATGTATCCGTAAGGACGGGGTTAAGCTCCAACACAAAAGAGACCTGGTTGATTTTTCTGCTAATCGGGAAAGGACCGATAAAACGGGGACCCAGCTTTTTAGATGGGCAAGCAAGCCTCAGGTTCTTGAGAGCCAGACCTTGTCACTGGGTTGGAGATTGAGCTCGCCCCGTTTCTTCTTGTCAAAGGCCGCTTTGGTGGCTTCTTTTGTCCGGGAAAGCGTCTCTTGCAAGAGTTTCCAGTTAGCCTGAACAAATTGTGCTGATGCATGTGCCGCTGGTACTGTAGTTTCCACTGCCAGGCTCGGGAGAACGGTGGGGTGGAACCCATAGTTGGGCCAAAATGGGGATGGCTTGGTGGCAGAGTGCACCGAATTATTGTATGCAAACTCCGCCAGGGGTAGCAGCGTGCACCAGTCGTCCTGAGAGTAGGCGGAAAAGCAGCAGAGGTATTGCTCCAATGTCTGATTTGTCCTTTCGGTTTGGCCATTGGTTTGGGGGTGATAGGCGGTGGAAAAGGACAAATCAATCTCCAGGGTAGCACAGAGAGCTCTCCAGAACCGAGAAGTCAACTGCACCCCCCGGTTGGACACTATGTTCGCTGGAACACCATGCAGCCGGATGATCTCTTTGATAAAGATTTCTGATGTCTCTTTCGCTGTGGGTGTGCCCTTCATAGGGAGGAAGTGGGCCATCTTGGTCAGCCTGTCAACCACCACAAATATGGTTGTGTATCCTTTAGCTGGGGGCAACTCCACAATAAAGTCCATGGAAATCTTGGACCATGGTCGGTCCGGGATGGGAAGAGGTTTCAGGAGACCCCAGGCTTTGGTTTTGTCCATTTTACTTCTGGCGCAAGTAGCACAAGAGCGAACATAGGCTAGAAAGTCTTCCAAACGCAGTGGCCACCAGAATGAGCGCAGAATCAGCTCAGCGGTTTTCCAAGAGCCAAAATGACCGGCAAGTTTGTGGTCATGATGGACCTTGAGGACAGCAGGGCATAGCTCCTGAGGGACGTAGATCTGGTTGTGGTGCCGCCAGAGACCATCCTTCCAGGCAAGTCCTTGGACAGGGGATGAAGGTGAACACACAGAGTTTCTCCGGATTTGCGAGAGCAAGTCATCCTGTGAAAGTAGGAAATTCCTGGGCTGAAGGATGGTGTCTGGAGGAGTAGATGTTCCGGGTTCCATGCACATGTGGGACAGAGCGTCCGGTTTACTGTTTTTTGCCCTTGGGCGGTACGTCAGGTGGAACTGAAATTGGGAGAAGAAAAGTGCCTAGCGGGCCTGGCAGGGTCGGAGTCTTTTGGACGTGTGGAGATACTCCAGGTTTTTATGGTCCGTATATATCAGAATGGCGTGCTGGGCTCCCTCCAACAGTTAGCGCCATTCCTCCAGCGAGGCCTTAATGGCCAATAGCTCCCTGTCACCGATGTTATAGCTCCTTTCCGGGGCAGTGAGCTTGCGGGAGATGAAGGAGTGCCCTTGCTCCCCGTCTCTGGGACAGGACCACTCCCACTGCCATCTCCAAGGCATCCACCTCCAGCACATAGGGCAAAGTGGCATCCAGATGTTTCAGGATAGGTGCTGAGGTAAAAAGTCCCTTTAGAGCCTGAAAGGCATCCTGGGCCTCGGACGACCACTGGAACCGTTGACCCTGCTTTGTGAGACGGGTGATGGGGGCGATGATTGCCGAAAACCCCTTTATGAATGTCCTATAGAAATTCACAAATCCAACGAACCCCTTTTTTATCCACAGGTGCCGGCCAGTCCAGAATAGCGGTAACTTTCTGTGGATCCATGGTGACCCCTGAGACCGACAAAATCAGTCCTAGAAACTGGATGGTAGAGCGCTTAAAGGCGCATTTTTCAGCCTTCGCATACAGTCTAAGCTGCCGCAAGCGGCTCAGGACATAACCCACATGTTTCCAATGCTCTTCCGGGGAAGGGGAGAAAATTAGGATATCATCCAGATATATTATGACGAAGATATCCAAGTAATCCTGGAATACATCATTGACCAGATGCTGAAACGTAGCAGGGGCATTGCAGAGCCCGAAGGGCATAATGAGGTACTCGTAATGGCCAAAACTAGTCCAGAAGGAGGTCTTCCACTCTTTGCCCTCTCTGATGTGGATTAAATTGTATGACCCTCTGAGATCGAGCTTAGTAAACACGGTGGCCGACCCAAGCCTTTGAAAGAGCTCCGGAACAAGTGGGAGAGGATAGCAGTTTTTGAGCGTAATCCGATTCAGCTCACGATAGTCTATGCAGGGATGGAGGGAGTGATCTTTCTTTTTTCGACAAAGAAAATGCCAGCCCCAGCGGGAGAGGTAGATGGTCTGATGAACCCCTAGGCTAAGTTTTCATCCAAATATGCTTTGAGAGCTGCTAACTCCGGTTCAGATAGCAGGTAGATGCGACCGAAGGGAACCTCAGTGCCCCGGCAGCAACTCTATGGGGCAGTCATAAGATCTGTGTGGAGGGAGTTGGTCAGCCCCCTTCTTGCTGAAGACATCCAGGTATTCGTGGTACACTGGAGGCACCGCTTCACGGGTTTCTGGGTCTGGTTCAGAGTCCAAACTAAGAAAAGATGGGCCAACGTTCCAGGAGGGAAGCAGGCAGTGTTGGCCACAGTAGGGAGAAGAGAATTGGATAAGTCCGGAGGACCAGTCTATGCTGGGGCTATGCGCCCGGAGTCAAGGCAGCCCCAGGATAATGGGGAACAGGGGTGACGCTATGACGTCAAGAATCAGGAGCTCCTGGTGCCCTTTGGCGGTGGATACGGGAATCTGCTGGGTCTCCATTGTCACCTGGCCCGATTTGATGGCCGCCCCATCAGCCAAGCGAATGGTCATTTTGTGAGCTTTGGGACGCAGGGGCAGCTGATGTAGTGTAGTGAAGGCTTGGTCCACAAAGCAACTACATGCCCCTGAATCAATAATCGCTGGGACTTGGACACTCCCTCCGGGCAACTGTAAAGAGACAAGGAGAGTCAGGTGAGACAAATGGTGATTGGCAGATTTGGTTTCCCGGTTAGCCTGGTGCACCACTTACCGGCTTTGGCAGGGCAGGTCCCCACCAAGTGTCCGGGTTCACCGCAGTACAGGCACAGGCTGAGCGCCCGGCTTCTCTGTCTCTCCTCTGGAGTGAGGGATGGCACAGGAGGCCAATCTGCATGGGTTCAGGCCCCTCCATTGGCACGGATGGCGCTGGTATGGGAGCCACATGGCTGGGGACCCGGGGCATCATCCAGGTTAGACGGGGTCCCGCGGAAGTGCCTGCAACCCGTTCGGCTCGGCGTTCCCTGAGCCTCCGGTCTATTTGAATGGCCAGGTTAATTAAGGCTTCCAGGGTGCCAGGCACCCCAACACGGGCAAGCTCGTCCTTCATTGGCTCAGAAAGTCCTAGGCGAAACTGGTAGCAGAGTGCCACGTCATTCCAGGTGGTGTCAGCACTCCAACGCCGGAACTCTGCCACGTAGCCGACCCTGCTGCAGGGTATGCAGGGTGGCCTCGGTGGTGGCTGCAAGGTGAGGGTCCTGATACAATTTGGCCATGGCATCAAAGAAACCCTGCAGGGTAGCCACTTCGGGTGTCCGCTGTTCCCAGAGTTGATGGGCCCATGTCTGAGGTTCTCCTTGCAACAGGGAGATCACCAGGCCCACCTTGGTGGCTTCCAAAGAAAATGCGCGTGGCTGTAGGCAAAAGTACAACTCGCAGGAGCTGCTGAAGTCCCGGAATTTGCTCCGATCCCCTGCAAACTTGTCAGGCAAGGGGACCTTAGGCTCCCATGGCAGTGCCACAATGGTGCGACCTGCAGCAGCTCCGCTTCCGGATGCAGATGGTGCGGAGAGTTCATGCAATTGTTCCTGCAGCTGGGTGTAGCCACCCTGCAAGTTCTTTACGGCTTGTGTGAGCCCGGCCAAGTGGGCGCACAACTCGTCCATGGCAGAGGGTGTTCCCTGTGCAGACTCGGACATGGCTGTCCGTTACTGTCACGGACCTGGTGGTGGAGTCTGTCGTATGCAGGGAATAACCACTCTTATACACCCGATTCGGGGACCCTGGTAGTATAAACAGGGAGTCCCAGAGTGCGGTATGGCACGAGGGCTGGATGGTCACTGGAGGTGATGTGAAGCTCCAGATAGTTGTGCAAGCAGATGGATATTCATGCAGGCTGGGTCGGCAACTGGCGGGCAAGCAAGGTACAGAAGGGTCAGGTAGAGAATGGTTAAAGTCCAAGCAGGGTTAGTTAACGGGCTGGCAGCACAGTACAGAGGGATCAGGCAAGCAGATGGTCGTGGATAGCCGGGGTCGGTGCAGGCAGACAGATAGCAGGTCAGGACAAGCCGGGTCAGATCACAGAGGCAGGAACAACACAGGAAAAGGTATCAGGGAACAGAGCTGGAGCTGTCTGGGAATGAGAAGAGTCACTGTTCTTCTGACTCATTCAGTCGTGTATAAATTTCAGCTTGACCTACTAACCTATATACAGGCCTTTTCAAGCTCTCAAATCATGTAAAAACAGAACAAGAGCTCCACATATTGGTTGCATATAAACATACAAAATATTCATTATTAGCTGACTAAAAATTATACTTAAAAATGTTATATTTTAGAATGGTAGTTTATACAAAAAACACTATACATCACTTTAAAGTAATATGTATTGCGCCTTTCCAATTATTCAAAAAGTGTATGTAGGTATATTTCTATAAGTACATGTGATACATATTGCAGATAACTCTCAACATATCTGCTAATTCTTAAAGTGCATAAACATAAACATAAAAAACACACCATATTTTAATTATTGTTTGTTGATTTTTACAGCTGAATCAAAAATGAAAATGAACACATTGATATTTTTAGATAGTTTTCGGTGGAACTGTAGCTTTAACAATAGAGGTAGACAAGCTTGGCACACGAGCTGTGGTGAAACTACAAATCCGATCATGCCTATGCTTCATAGGACTTGTAGTTTAACCAGAGTTGGAGTGCCGAGGTTGCCTACTCCGTTGCATAGTATACTGTAGCTGAATATTTTTTATTCAAATAATTATTTTAGAGCACCGAAAAGAAACAGAACAGTTGAAAGTTTAATAGAAAAGTTTGTAATTTAAATTTGGATTGCAGTTAAGCTTGACAAACAGTTTCACACTATCAATGGGAATAGGTTCCAGATATGACTGAAAATTCCAAATGGATAAAAAAAAATACAAAATTGATGTGTATATGGGCACCTTTAGAGTGGATGTTTCTGAATTCAATTATTCTATAGGCAGTTATAGGTCATTACTGAATTGCAAATCTCCTATAGTAACAAATTGCATCTTACATTTGAAGCGTTTTATTGAATGCCTTAGCTAACATCTAAGGGTAGTGGTAGATAAACAAAGAGGCACTTTTGTAAAGCTAATATTTTGCCTGCATGCCCACATTACCAAAGTCATAGCATTTTATTTCTCAGTGCAAGAGTAATTAAAGTAATTGCCTTGATCTCCCTAAAGTCTACCAGTAAATAGATAAGATGGAGGGAATTATTGTTCTCCTATTTGTAGAAAATTGCTTGCAAATGCAGAGAAATTGCTGAAATGTTCAGGGAGTAGTAACGTGGCTAGAAGTAGAACTAGAGTAAACTTTGTGAATTATTAAAGTGAACCTGTTGTACGCACAAAAAGCCTGCCCATACTTTTGAACTTGTCCAAAACCTCTTGAGTGCACTCATGTATCACTGCTCTTGTATGTACTCTGCTTGAAATATTTGATTTTGATTTGAATTGGGGCTTCTTCCCATGCCTCCAACATTCCACAATGCAGTGAGAAAGCCTTAGCAGCCGATAGAGAAGCACCTTATTGCTATATAGTATGTTGAATGGATGAGCCAGAACTCTAAGTTAAGCTGGCCATAGATGGTTAGAAAGTTGGCCGGTTCAGCGGGGACAGGCAGAATTTCACTGTTTGACACGAGTTGATTGTTAGACCGACTTCTGTAAAATTGGGTTGGAAAACCTTTGTTGATCAGTGGCTGCAGGTGCTGAACAGTGTATTCTGACAGCGGAGAGTCCTGCTGTCAGAATACAATGTCCCAGCGGTGGAAATACCTCTATCTACCTTGTTTGTGTGGAAGAATGAATATGAAAAAAAAAAGGCTAACCGTCTATGCCCAGCTTTAGATCAAAGTTGAGAGCTTGGGAGTGGGAGCCTAATGCCAAAACGCTGAAAGAAGTCTTAGACACGTTTCACGGTAGAGGTAGACTCCATGTACTGGACAAGTACATCCAAATAGAAAGGGCGCTGGGCTGGCACAACTGGTGAAAAATGCACTTAAAACTGTTAACTCTTCATTTTAAATTACAAAGAAGCAACAGAAAAGATTAATCCTTTGTAATAACAGTTAAACTAGAAGGTTGATTTGTAAAAGTGGACTTATGTTATGGAAACCATGCCCAAAAAAATTAATGTGGTTGGCAAAAGACTAGTAATCAGATGTGCCCGTAGGTTCCCTTAAACTGATCTTTGCCAAAGTGAAAGAGCCAATTTCGGTGGAGTGGTGAATCTGTGGAGGGCAGGGCTGGAGAGAAGCCATAACAGCGAAAGCAGTTTTTTTTTGCAACTGCTGCAATTTTTTTTATTTTAAAACATCAAGTTCTGTTTTAAAGGAAAGACAATTTTATTTACTTCCCTCACTGGATTTTCACCGCAGAGCCGGTGCTGGTTTTTCTTAGAAAGATACCATGATAAAAAGAGTGCACCATTAAAACTTCCTCTATTATAATTTTATTTGTATATAAAAAAAAAGAAATAAAAATGATATACAATATAAGTAAAATGTACAAGATAATGAACAAAATAAATAAAACATGAGTTTATTAACTGCTAAAGGTTAGAAAAAATCTTAATAAAATTGACCAAAAACCATTAAAATAGACATGTATGCATTTTATATTGCTTCATTTTCATGTCTTTGTGTAATAAAAAGACAGATGCACAATCTGACAAGTCTCTGTATTATTTTTTATTCCTGTGTCCTCTTAATGTGACACTGCAGAGCATACAGTATGTACACTGCCCTAGTCAACTGTCCCACTTCAAACCCTGACATTGAAAACACCTTCTAACCAAAATAGAGCAGACCTGACAGCGTAACAAACGATGTAGGATGGAAGTTATAAAGTGGCATCTTGCTTTTTAGAAACCTTTTTGGCCTGGGTAGTATTTCCCATGAGGCACTTGTGGCACTGTACTTAAGTCAGCAGGGTAAGTGGGGGAAGAAGAGACCACAACATTTAAAATACAAGTTCACTTTTTTATTGTATACTGTATGACTAACTCTGGACACATATGGGTAAATCCTGCAGGATAGCTAATGAGTGCAAGGGCTGCAAGACTATCTGTGACTTAAAAGAGAAGTTTTTTAAAAAAAATCATACTTAACTAGGTGGATGAAGCATCAATCCCATGCTGCATCTGTCCCCCGTTGGCTCTAAGGGTGAGAACCAAGCGATCAAACACCGCTGATCACTCAATTCTCAGTGCTCTGCGTTCAAGTAACTGTCAGTCACCGCTGTCTACTCTGCCCCCCCCCTGTGATTACCGGAGCATTGGGGTTTGGATGGGGTGCACCCGGCTCAACTGGATGGATCCCGATCGTATGATTGTGATCTTTCCCCAGCCTTGCTCTGTGAGGTCAGCTGAAAACGGGTCACAGGAGTGCACAACGAACTGCACTCCTGTGATCCACAGGAGAAGTACGGTCAAACAAGCTTTGGTTGTACTTCTCCTTTTAAGGTAAATCTAAATCCAATCAGTAAAATCTTACACTGTATTTGTTTTAACATATCAATGTAATTCCAAAAGGTGTTTTAAGTTTTTTTAAATGAGCAGCTACTGTTAAAATTGCTCTAATCTGTCTCCTAGATTTGGAGCACATATATATATATATTATCCCTGGGAGTCCACTCAATGGGTAATTAAAATGTTTTGTCCCTGGTTGAATATATTTGATCACAGACATGTAATCCTCTTTATTTGTGGTGGTTCTTTGGTTATCAGTTACACCTTTATAGATTTTGATATCTATATTATATTATATGCCCAGCCTGCCATATTGTGTGAGTCAATTTATCATCATCAAATGGTTGATTTTCCAGGTATTTATTTTACATTTGATTTTTCATCTATTCTTATGTAGCCATGTGCCCCCTGGGGGTGGCTGGTAGTTGTGGTCCATATGCCCGCTGCCATTAATCACACGATTTCCACACGCCCAGAGTCACTGAACAGGTAATTACTTTGTTTTTGTTGTTTTATTTAGGGGTTAAACTTGGATGGGGATAGGGATGACTGTGGGATGCCCAATGATCAATCACGGGACTTTCTATATACACCGCCGTATATACACTCCTTCTTCCTTCAGCACATACACTTACTGACCGTTACACTTCTCCTTCCTCTCTCCTGCACGCTACTTGCTGTTACCGGCCTGAAAGGCAATTTATCAGATGTCCATGACACTTCCTATTCCACTACAGCTAGCACATGGTGAGGCCTGCTGTCACTGTTAGCAGGACCTCCGGACCACCCATTGTGGGCAAGGGCCACGGGCTCCCTGTTGTGAAGCCACGGGCCCCCAATTGTGTAGCTAAGTACGTTGGTGCTAGCCGGGTACTGAATGAACTACAACTCTCAGCTAGGAATGCCACATCATCCCTTTAATCCAGGACACATATTAATTGCACAGGCTCTGTGGCTGATTAAGGTGGTAATTAAATTCACTAGGTGCCTTATCTGTATTAAATTAGCCTCAGAACCTGTGTAATTCATATGTGTCCTGGATTAAAGGGATGATGTGGCAACCCTACTCTCAGTCCATCCATCTTCCAGACCCCTCTGGCCTGCCTCACTGTCCAGTGGCCCTCCTTTCCCTGCTTGGCTTCTCCCAGCCTGCCTCAGCCTTCTCATCCAACTCCTAGGGGCCGCCACTCACCGACACCAGTGGATCCCTTAAAGAGCCTTTAATGTAGCCTCTGTGCTGCTCTCCTGCTCCCTTGTGCTACTCCAGGACAATGACTCCTCTCCTGGCTACACCCGAGCCTCCAGGCCTCAAGGTCACCCCCCCCAGACTGGAGGCTCCCTCCCAGGTGAGACCTGCACAACACCTCTACTACATTCTCCACTCTTCTACTCCAACTCTCCTCCCCTACTAGGCAGATCACTGTATTTAAGGAGGCCTGCCCCCTGCCAATCCAGATTGGGGATTGGTCAGGGCTCCTTACCATACATCAGAAAGTGACACCTCCTCATCCCTCCCCTTTAGCAGAACCTTCTGGCCCCAAAAGGGAGGAGTATCCGAGGGGTGTTCCTTCCTGCAATCTCCAGCCCTCCCTGAGCCACTCCCCAGCCCAGATCAAAACAATCAGGCCTGCTCTCACTGTCAGGCCTGACTAGATTTTACCTCTCCTACAAAAACTCACTACAAAAACGCACCTATCACTATGGGGGCGCTACACTTACAAGAGTTTTTTTTATTTTTTGACAAGTTGTTTTTTTCTTGCAGCCAGTTCTTTTCCCTTGTGCAGCCCTGGACCAATACTCAGAGGTCATCTGCTGTGAAGCCACCCTCACTATTACATGCTTTACTTTGTATAATTGTTTCATGTTAATTATTTGAATAGAACTGAATTCTATAGAATTACTTTGTATCTGTTATGCGTATTGATTTATATTTCTATTACAGAGTTCAATTTTGACAACAACTTCCTGAAGAAGACAGACTATATCTGCAAGTTGAAACGCGTTGAGGTTCATATACGTATTTCTGTCACTCATTTTGGGAGTACTGAAGATATTTATTCAGTGGTGGTTTATAATATGTTTTTAATTTTGTATATACACATTTATTGTGTTTATATAACCCACAAGGTTTTTTTTTATATATTTATGATGTCAATAAAAGCTTTGTAATTTTTTATATATTTTTTTGCTGTCTCATTCGGATGTTTGGGGCGGGGGGTTGCTACACACAAAATGTTATTTATCCTAATGCATATAAGAATGCATTATGAAAAAACCTTCTGCCTTTACAGCTCCTTTAACTTTCTATTTAGGTGACAACTAAAACATTTTAGATTTCTCATCATTTTCTGTCCTTGATCAAAAGACACATAGAGAGCCCTCTAGGATACCGTCACCAGTGAACACCAACAGATGTTTTAACCTATTTAATGATGAAAGTAAAACAAATCTTAACACCTGAACCCAGTTTTGCAACTTTTCCATGTGTTTGTAAAACTGTACATATCTTTCTCACTCTTTAGTGTATCCAGGTGAATACTTTGTTTTTTAGGACACATTGGGCCTTCATTTGGAGGCAAATGTTAATATATTGTATATTTCATGTTTTTTTGTCATGATCAAAGGAATCATTTATTTCGTTTACCTGTATATTTCTAGCCGTTACCATGACCCTCCTCCAAAAAACAACTGAAAATAAATTCTCCTGATGTGGATGGCGATAGTGGTGGAAGGGGTTGGCAAGTTGCGATCCAGCGATGTGTACGAGACCCAAGACTTTCCTGGGTCTCTCCCTCCTGATTGGCTGAGATTTTGCAGCAGGAGCCATTGGCTTCTGCTGCTGTCAATTACAGCTAATGAGACGGGAGCGGGGGGTGGGGCTGAGCCACGCTCTCTGTGTCTTATGAACGCAGAAAGCTGGCTCGGGAGTGAGCAGTCACGAGTGCCCCCGCAGCAAGCGGCTTACTATGGGGGCACTCGGTAAAGAAGAGGGGCCCAGAGCGTCAGCGGGGGACCCGAGAAGAGGAGGATAGGTGCTGCTCTGTGCAAAACTGTTGCACAAAGCAGGCAAGTATGACATGTTTGTTATTTTTTTCAAACAACATTTTTCCCTTTACAATCACTTTAAAATCAGGCTTGTTCCCTCTGACCTACTGCAGATTGTAAGGCCTGGTTCACACCTATGCATTTTTTAGTGTGTTTTCAGTTTTGTAGAAACACACTACAGGCCATTTAACATGGTTTCCTATGGGTTACGTTCACATCTGTGCATTTTATGGAAAGGGCCACCGACTATTTTCTGGTTTTTGGTTCCATAGACTTTGATGGATCAAAAAGGTGTATTGAAAACCGCAAAATGCACATGGAATATGCAAACTGCAACCTGCATAGGTGTGAACCAGGCCTAAGGGCCTGTGTGAACAGATTTTTGTTTGATTCAAGCAGGTTATGTATTTCTACAGGGATTTGCATTGAAATTGGCTTTAATTGCTCTCTGATATACAAACCCTTTTGACGTCTGCCCAATGGCCAGCTTGGGCTTGATAAGATGAGAGTACCGGTGTAAGGAATTAAACTTGCGTTATATCACAGGTTTATTTTAAGGGGTAATAAAGAGACAGAGTTGCAACACATTTTGATAACAGATTTCCCGTTCTGGGAAATAAAGACCCTGAAACTGACACATTCTAAACCAGCGCCAACAAAAACATCTTTAAATAAAGAATCCCCCCCTCCAGGCTTTGGGTTCACCCCCGCCAAATGGAAGGGCAAAGAAAACAACTCGGACTCAATAAGGAGCCGTTTTTTCCTAATTCACAGAAACATTCTATCACATTAACTCTCTGCCTTCCGCAGCAAAAAACAGCAGTTTGGTGGGTTGCAGATGCCAAGGTTCCAGAGCCCTGACAAAGCTTTCTTGAAGCATATGGGTTAAATGTCATAAAATGCAACAGAAATAGCTACTACGCTAATGGCAATGTAATGAAAAACAAATGCTGGAGCAGAGAAATATGTTAAGGAGCCATTGGATGACAGAAAGCAGAGAGCTGAGTGAATGCAGAGAGTCCAGAGGTACATGAGAGAGGACTGGGGATGACAGCGGCCAAGCCTGTATTGGGGTGTACAAAGCCGTGTTACATTTAAAGAACATTTTGAGATTTAAAGATAAACTACAATGTATTTGAAATTGCTGTCATTTTTAGCCAAAGTTTATTTTTGATGGGAGTTTTCCATTTTTGTTTGCTTTCTGTTCCATGTTTCTGGATTCTGGAGGATATTGTAAGTAAAATAGATTGCGTTTTGCATCCCCCCCATCAGACCAGTTCAGTTATCATTCTTATGATGAGATACTGCTGAGATAAACTCCATTACACATAGAGAGTGGAAACGCAGATGGTTATTGCTGATCTCTTAGATTGTAAGCTCTAACGAGCAGGGCCCTCTGATTCCTACTGAATTTAAGTGTATTGCATTTGCACGGTCTACCCTCAAGTTGTAAAGTGCTGCGTAAACTGTTGGCGCTAAATCCTGTATTATAATAATAATAATAAAAATTCTCCTTCTGAAAATGCTAGCCTCTCAAAAAGACCCTCTGACATTATATTTGAGTCCCTGGCTCAAGGGGGTTCTGTATATGTGTTCTGGGTCAGTGAATGCTACAAAATTGCTTACGTAACACAGTCCTCAACAGACTTTCTGCATGGAGTTTTACTTTACAGCGTTAGTTCATTTTTAGGTTAAAACATTTTTTCACCCTCCACCCCAGGTCCTTCTCCTTTCTGTTAAGCATTAAAAGTCTACATGCTAAGCAGACACACTGCCAGTTTTAGAAAAGGGCGCTGGTTCCTGTGTTACTAAGCTCATCCGTGTTATATGTGTTCCCTTGGATAATATTGTTGCCTATTCCCCGATGTTTGCACATGCACATACAGCTGCTTCTTTCTGTGGAATTACACAATGTTATCAATATGATGACAGACATAGAATCTGGACAAAAGCCAAAACCACCGCTTGTCCACTTAATGTATCTTGAAGGGGTAGGCGGGTACAGCCCTGCTCCAATTTGAGGTTTGATCTGTTTACAAGCACACCTTTGGGGGGTGAAAATGAGCTCTTTGGCATTTTTTAAAGCGGCATATCGTTCCTTCTTTTTACCAGAGAAGAGAGTAGGAAGTGTTGAACCACAGGCATGCCCCATCCATCCCATCAGACACATTATCTGTGTGATAGCGGAGGGTCCTGGTGCTTTCAAGGACCAGTAGACATCTTCTTGTCCAACACACTTGTGTAAGGCCAGCTTTATGGCCAGTGTCGCATGGCTGTGAAATTTGAAAAAGCTACATTTGAATGACAAAATAATGTCTTTAATGAAACCTGCCATAAGTAACATGGGCGCTGCCATTGCTGTTTTGCATATGCTAGGTCCCTAGCTGTTATACCGATTCTCTTGTTGGAATGCTTTGAGTCAGTGACCCAAAGCATATATCATATCAGGATGATCTTCATGCTTGTTGCTGGTTATTAACTCAAAAAGCATTGAAGTCAAAAAGCTAGGCAACTAGCCTATACAGTCACCAACGGCAGCCCCTTTATTTCTCTTATGACAGGACTACTTTAAAGTAGAACTAAGCCCTTGTGGCACAAACAAACCTAAATCTACACATCATTCTACATCCAACAGTGACATTCCACCCATTCTTCAAAATGGAACATCAGTTGCCAGGGCTGGGACAAAGGGGTGACACGAGAAGCAGCTGCCCTGGTCGTAGTGTTATATGTATGTGAGTATGCTGATACCCCATTCTCAAGCTGCTCCATGGAGGGACATAAGGACACGAGGGAAGATCCTGCTTTCTCCAATAGCAAATTACTGTGGACAGAAGAGAGCAAATAGGGGCTGCCTGTTGAGAGCAGACCTTTATCTCAGTATGGGCGCCCACTGGGGAGGGAGGGTGGACTGCCCTTCTCCTGTTCACCCTTGTCATGTGATATATCACGTGACCAGGGACATAGGTGTGCACAGCCTATTGCATTAGGGTGTGCCCCCCAAAGCTCAAACACATATGCATGTGTGTGCATGTATATATATATATATATATATATATATATATATATATTTATTTTGATAGTGCCAGTAGGGCAGAGATTGGGGTCAGTAGAGCAGTGGACAGTGTTAGTATTTTTTTTTTTTTTTACAATTTTATTTTTATTTTTTATTTATTACAATTTTTTTAGGAGCCCCATTAGGGGGATTTGGTGAAATATCTGGGATTTAAAAAGGGAGCATCTGAGCAAAATGGGGTTATTGGGGTGTGCCTGGCACACCCTGCGCGCAAACCTTTGACCAGGGATTGGAAGAACAAGAAGATGCCTTTGCCTTTATTCCTGGGCAGGTGCTGCACTGAAAAGTAGGTCTGAGACTGTATGTGAATACAAGGATGGAGAGGGGAACGAGTCAACCTGAGAGCTCCCCTCGCCCAAAAGAGTCTCCCTACTTTCATGAGAACACTTTAGTTCCTCTCCCTTCCCTAAAGCCACACAGGACCCCTTAATAAATACACCCACAGCCTCTCCTTCGCTCCTTCATCCTACTGACCGAATGTCAAAACAGTCCTCCCACTGAAATGACAACCTTTCCCTCCCCCACTGACATCTGGCCATTTTTAGCCACCCAGTCAATGCAAGGGCATTTAGATCCTTCCATTTACACTACCGATGCAGGGGCATTTTTCACTTCCAGTGACAGCATCGACACATAGGTGTGCACAGCCTAGTGCATTAGGGTGTGCACCCCAAAGCTCAAACATATTTGCTTGTGTGTGCATGTGCATATACAGTATACTGGTGATGTCAGCAGAGCAATGGATGTTGTCAGTAGTTTGTTATTTTTTTTTTTTTTTTAATCAAAGAAATTTTTATTGATACAAAAAGCAGTTGACATTTCCATCATACACATATAAATGCACGGTTCTTGCATCAAATTGAATGACATACATGGAAAACATTTTCACATTTCACATCGACAGTTGCCTCTGATTATCTTTCCACTGCCTTTTGTGCACAAAATTAAACGAAAAGGGGAAAAAAAGGAGAGATAGAAAAAAAAAAAAGAGAAGGAAAAAAGAAACAATAACGGCAACCACCATGCTGTCGCCTAGTGTACCATATTTCATAACCGCACTCTAAAATATGCTAAGGCGATATATCCATCCTCTTTCACCAGAGCCTGGAAGTTTGTTATTTTTATAATTTTTTTTTACAGTTTTTTTTTTTTAGCAGCTCCGTTAGAGGGCTTTGGTGAAATATCAGGGGTCTAAAGAGGGGGAATCTGCACAGGGTAATAAAGGTGTGCCCAGGCACACCTGGTACACGCCTATGGACACAGGTGTAAATTTCCTTCCAGTGACACCACCGACCTAATGGCATTTTTTACTTCCAGTGACAGCATCAACCTAGGGGCATTTTTTGCTTTCAGTGACTCCACCGATGAAGGGGCATTTTTTGTTTTCAGTGATAGCACTGACTATTAATCCCAGCCTCTGCTTCACCGCCACCGTGTGGCATCTTCACGTTGGGCACTGGATGACCTTGTCTTGGCACTGCCTGTCGCACCCTACTGTGGCTTAAAAAGAACCTGTAAGAGAAAGACTTTTTTTTTTTGGCATAAGAGACACACATAAGCTCTTCTGCCATTAAACCCTCCTTGCTAGCATTTTCTAAATATTTAATTCATTACCACTTAAGGCTAATGATAAGTACAGTACATTTTTCTTTTTCTTTCTTCTTGACGATTCTTCAGACAAGGACATCATGGAATAAAACTAACATAAAGAGACAAACAAACTATAATTATTTAAACAGTAATGATTTATCAAACTCTTTTCTTAGAACACAATGTTGTTCACGTCATAGAAGATGACTTTCTTCCCTCCTCTCAGTCTTTCTTTCACCGTCTCTTTCTCTTGCTAACTTCCCTGGTCCAATTAGAGCATTTTTGAGGTTTCTCTATACTTGGCATGCAGATCCTTCTGATTAGCCACAAATTAATTTCTGAAACTGTAAAAAAAACTTGTAGAGACTCAGTAAAACCACATAACTCATAGCAAATTCTTCTCTCTCTTTTTGGGTTCTGGAGCTCAGTGTGGGAAAGACACACAAAAGAATGCCTGCGAGCTGGAGAAATTTTTTCCAAAATACATTCATCGCCTCCTATTGCAAATCAGAACATGCTGAACCCTCTGATTGTTCCTCAGAATTTGCGTACGAATTGGCAAAGGATCATTATTGTTTTGGCTCTTATTTAACCCTTTCACTGCCTTGGCAGTTTCTTTTTTTTTTTACCCCCTCCCCTTTTTCTTAACTTTCTAATTAAACCACAAAAATCAAGAAACATCACTTTTTCTAATGTTCTCATGTTTTCTAACAGCAGTGAAGTGAAAATATAGTGCCTATAAATCTCCTACAATTCTTTGTAAAAGTCTTCTGTCTCCTTTCACACTTGTGTGACTTAACATCTGACTTGTGAGACCCCAAATCGCAGAACATGAGAGCCATTCCAATTGACACTACCGAAGTTGCAGCGACTTCAGAAAAGGTTCCTGTTCTACTTTGATCCAACTTTGACACAACTTCTATACCAAAGAGTGTAAAAGTCTTAACAAAGTCACTTTTAAGTCGTAGTTGGCTAGCGTGAAAAGAGCCTAATATGTAAACCCAATGACTAGGCCCCGTTCACACCATGTTGCAGAGAGGTCAGTGTTTCTACATGCGTTCTGCAAGGGAACAAAAAACAATTGTTCTTGTAGTGGTGATCCTGACCCCTAGAGGCCTAATGGTGACCTCCAGAGTTAGGGAGAGCTGACACCCTTCTTCACAGTATGGGTTACTAGGCATGGTGGGTGTAATGCAAGATGAAAACATGGATGCCAGTCACTTTTTGAATGCAAACAAAAAAGATTTATTTTCTCTTAACAAGAACTGAGGGAAAGAGGGTTTAGGGCCAGGACACCCTTGGGCAGATGCAACAGCACTTAGCAGACTCTGAGACAAAAACAATAGGCAGACAGCTATACAGACGAAGGGCCGTTAAACTGGTGGCAGTAGCTGTATTTGTAGAACCGCTGTTTCCTATGGCAACTGAACTCTTAAACTTCAATGTAGATCTGTACACATAACTCACAGTGTTCCATTGCAGATCTTCTATCACATCTCACAGTATCCTACTGTAGATCTTCACTCATTGAGCTCCCAGTCTTTCACTAGACTTCAAGATCCCAGCCGCTGCTGGATCCCCTGAGCTCTTCCACAGCTAACCCGCTGTATAATCCTCAAGCGTCACCCCTGCTATCCCCTTGGGCCCCTGGCTTGGCACTTTGCTGAAGCTTTCCCACTTGTTCACCATCCCCGGCTAGTGAATAAGACCACTCTGGTACTTCTTCAGACTTCCATGAACTGGCCACTGGCCACTGATAACAGGAGTAGGTGTCCCTTAGTGGCAACTGAGTCCCCTTTATCTCTGACCTTGTTCCTCACTTGCCCCTATTAAGAGGAGTGGTCGCCCCATGTGGCAACTGCTTCTCCCTCACCGCTGGCAACACTCAGTTCCACTGAACCTCTCTAAAAATCAGGCTCCCCTCGGGCTGAGGCTCTGCAACTTGGTTGGACTTCTGGCCCAACCCCACACTGCTTCTCTCAAACCTGGATAGCCCTCAGGCAGCCTAGTAGCCTGGTGTTCTTTGCTTGGATGATTGTGACATCATCGCCCAACCTCATCCATACCAAGAACACTTTGAATTTTCCTGAATGGCACCTGTTCAGAGGAAGCCATCCCCTGTTGTTACTATATTTGCTCAGGTCAGAATCAGTGGGATTTATCCAGTAATTTCTGCCAGCATTCTCTCTATTTATTATGCAGCAGATCTTGTAAAATCAAGTGTTGCCCAGCCTGTCATTCAAATGTCTAAAGTACAGTAGAGGTTATTGTCCAATTTTAGGTTGAATCTTTACATGGGTGTTTGGGCAGTCTTTGTAATCACGTTAGGCTTGCAGCACTGCTGAAAGCTGGAGAAAGGATTTCCCCCTTGGTGTTCAGAGTGTGGGAGCAGGCATCTGTGCGCTAATCCAGAAGTGTAGACCAAGAGTGAGATGCCGCTCAAACCAACCCGCTGCTCTAGGAATGTATATGACAGTGTATGGCCTCGGTAGGTGGGGCAAAATGCATCAGTGGGAGTGGTTGGATCAGTGCTGGTTGAGGCCATACGCTGTTGTAGCACTATCCGTGTAGAAGTTGAAGATGAAAGGGATCCCCCACTCCTGCACAGCCAGGCACACCAAATTTTCACAAGCACCCAGTTGTTATTAGAGGGTTAAAAACTTGAATAGGGATGGGAAGGTTATGGGATGCCCACTTGACTTCAACAACTTCAGGGACAAATTCCTATATACAGTATCTTCTCCTCTTCTCCTGCACAAACACTTGCTAGCTCCAGCTGAATCACTATTGAGATGATCTGACAGGCTCCCAGTCAGATTAGCAACAGCCCATTACAGGTGGAAACTCACAGCTCCTTTTAAGAATAGTTCAGATATAGTGAAACAGCATGTCATTTCTTCAGGCACTGGTGAAAGGGGCTGATGGTGTGTTTTGACAGGATCCTTCCACTTGCAGCACCTGAGCCCTGGCCCAAGGCAGGACACCCTTGAGGGCCACCGACAGCCTCCTCAACACTGTATCTCCATCTTCCACCCAACTGCCCCTGCCAGTCCACTACTGGGGATTGGCTGAGGCCTCATAAATATTCAAGGCAGCTCCTCTTAACCCCCTCTAGCTCTAGAAGATTTTCCAACCTTCCAGACCTAGGGAGGCACCAGAGAGCTGCCAGGATGAGTCATCCAGCCCTAACCGCTAACAAACCCTGACCTAATTAAGACTCACCAGCTTAAATGTGAGCCAGAGTATGGTTTGCCTACACTCATCCACTGTCATATACATTCCTAGAGCATCGGGTTGGTTTGATCGCCGTCTCATTCTCGGAATGTTTGGGCAATCTTGGTAAATAATGGGATTTCCTTTTTTTTATTTGCTGGCAGTTGCTCTCAGTGGTGCTGAAATTGCACCATCTACCCCCCAAATGGATGGTTGCCCCCTTCTTGGGGAACTCCTAACCAGTTTGCTGTGCATGCAGGTATGAAGAATTAAAAAAAGGCACTGACTTTATGAAGGCATACCTTTTAGGCAAAGTTCACGCTTTTTATGTTTTTTTTTGCGCTTTTTTTTATGCATTTTTCATGTGTTTCCATTGAAGTCTATATAGTACTAAAAGAAACACTTGCACCTTTTGCACAGAAGCACATTGTATAGGTGTGAACCAGCCCCTTAGACAATAATGCATTGTAATGCATGTGAAGCATTGTCCTGTGATGACCAATGAAAGACAAACTGCACAGGTGTGAACAGGGACTAAGGCTGGATTTACACCAATGCATTTTGGTGCTTTTTGCATTTTGCAGATTTGTACTGCAGTCCATTTAGCATGGTTTTCTATGGAACACATTCTGCAGTGCAAATCTGCAAAATACAAAAAGCACTAAAAATGCATAGGAGTGAATCCAGCTTAAAGGCCCGTATACTCGATGTGAATGTTCGGACAGGAATTTTCGCTCAACGGCCTGTCATCTGAAATTCTTACCGTTAGTATGATCCTTTCGATAGCCGATTTTGATTTTTCGCCAGACAAAAGCTGGATGTGCAGACTAGTAAATTTTTGTCGTACGACAACGCAATGTGCGATTTTTCTTCCGTTAGTACGGTTTTCCTTCAAAAAAAATCGCACAACCGAGACTACACATGCTCAGAAACTATAAAAAGATGCAAAAATATTCAAAACATTACATCACTTCTGACGTTGAGTTAGGTCATAGGAAAATTTTCTTGTTGTTAGTACGCTATTCTAGAGAACTAAAGTCAGTTTGTAATATGCTGACTGGTGAGTAATTAACTGCAGGAAACATGCCAATCAAGGCGACCAAAGACTTTGAAACACAGAAGACTAAAGCCTCGTGCAAACGGTTCGATTGTCGTACGACCGCGCTTCTGATTTTTGTCAAACGCGCGTTTCTATGATTTTGCAAAGTGTACTGACTATACGAAAATTGTCTTTCGACAAAGGCCAACGCAATGACGTACTACGAGTGTATAAAGCGGAAGTTCATTTTTGGTGCGTCACCCTTTGGGTCGCTTCTGCTAATTTCGCTATTAAAAAGATATTAAAAAGATGATAATGTGCGCTGCATTTCGTAATTTCAAATTGCTGCTTCACGAATGTTAATTATGAATTACGATCGCCAGTTTACACGACCGAAGACTTCCGGGTCGTTCCTGGATTCCGAACATGCATGTTTGTACTTTCGACTTTTGTGTGTCACTTTCTGTACATACCATCCGAAAATCAAACTCTTGTTTGAGCACTTATGAATTTCCCGACACAATTTTATATGCCCAGCATCCCTGGCTGGGGATGGAGCTCTCTGTGACATCATTGCCCATATGTGGACGAAGTCCAAACATGGATTTTTTCTGACACTTCACTCACAGCATGTTTATTCCATGTCATTGACTAAGAACTGAAGCAAACATAAAGGTGTAATCCTGTGCAGGTGACCCCCGTTCTCCTCATCCCTTGTCCTTGATATCATAGCATTCACTAAGACACACCATGAGGACAAACACCCCCAGGGTAGTCACAGACAGCGCCGATAAGGGTACCAACCCTTCCCCAATGTATCTGAAATATTACAAAAGCTTATGTGTGGAGTTGGACTTTAATTTATAAAGCACCAACAATTACACACTATTCATTCATATCAATCCCCATCCTCAAGGAAATTATAATTTAAGGTCCTTATCTCATATGCATACAAGAGACAATTTGTAAATTAGCCAACTAACCTACCAGCATGTCTTCGGAGTGTTGAAGGAAACCCGCACAATCATAGGGAAAGCGTGCAAACTCCATGCACATCTAAGGCTGGATTCACACAATGCAAATTTGGGATGGGAATTTTTGTACGACAACCGATCGTCCAAAATTCTTACCGGTCGTCTGAAATGCTCCTTTCGACAGCCAATTTTGATTTTTCATACGACAAAAGCTGAATGTGCAGACTAGAATTTTTTTTCGTATGTCAAGGCAACGTCCGATTTTCATATCATTAGTACGGTTTTCGCATGAAAAAAAAAAAAACGTATGATCAAGACTATGCGTGGTCAGAAACAAAAAAATACATATAAAGCTATTCAACACATTACGTCACTTCTGACGTTGAATTCGGTCGTACGAAAATTTTCGTATGGTTAGTAACCTCTTCACTTTCAACATGGGACAAACATCCAACAAAAAACGGGCATTCAAATCTAAGCGTGTGTATGAGGCTAGAGTGATTGGAACCACAGTGCGGCAAGGCAGAAGTGTTAACCATTAGCCCACGGTGCTGTCCTGAAAAAGAATGTACCATTGCAGTAAGATAATATCACTTTTGAGTGGACTTGAATGTTGAAGAGGGAAGACAGCTCAAGAAAAACAGTGTATTAAAAGTAGAAGAGTTCGTCGATTGATTGGATCCGTGCTACGGGCAGACAAGTAGTCTGTAATAAATACAAGTCCGCTGAAGCATTTAGCTTTTTCAGCATTCATCTTGTGAAGGGCTGGCCTGATTAGAGCCATACTTGTGTCCTAGGCAGCATCTTCAGTAATTGGACACAATCTGCACAGTCAGATGCCCAGTGCTGGAGATTTATAGGCTACAATGTAGACAAAGCTTTCAGTAGAGAAGGAAAAAGTACACTGGCTGTTAGCTTCTTTTGCATATTGCAGAGCTTTTCATATAATCTAGTAAGAATATATTTCACTCTATGGGGCAACTGAACTTGCTGAGTCTAAAGCTACCTTCTTGTATTCCTTTCTTGTTTGTGGTTTCCCCTGACAGTCAGCAGGGGGCAGATGTTGCACTGTTTATTGTGTGCTTGGAGTCCCAGCACAGAGATAGACACAGAGGGCCCAATCTACTAAACTGCATCCACACTGTGTTTATGAAGCGCTTGCCCTTTCTCACCAACAAAATGACGCTCACACACAAATCCTAGCTGAATTACATTTCATTTACTAAAGCACTATATATTATAAACAACTGCCATTTTTAAAAATAAAATACTTTTTAAATCCTTGTTTGCATTTCCTGCAGCCACATACTGCATACATGCTCTGCAGCGATGGCTGCATGGCATTTCCAAAGGTGGGTTTCCTGATGTGACAACAGTGAACCATGCCTGTGGAATGGATGTCGAAGTGACCACTACAAGGCCATGTGCCAGGGTGACAATGCAGGAGCATAATTGGGAGATAGGGACAAAAAGTTGTAATCCTATAACAGGAAGTGCCTGGACAAGGACTTGCATGGCAGGATCAGAAGTCCATCTTTATGACCATGTTTACCATTATTTTTATGTCAGGTTCACACTTACGCAGTTTGCGTTTGATCCATTTCTGCAGTGCTTTTTACAGTGCGTTGTGTTTTTTTGTACACATTTTTGATGCGATTTGCGGTTTGCAAATTGGCAAAAAAAAAGAGCATAAAAAACGCGAAGTGAAAAACACATAAAAAAAGCGTCAAAAACGCACAGCAAAAAGCACTGTAGAAACAGATCAAAAGCAAACTGCGTAGGTGTGAACCAGGCAAGATTCACTCTCTATAACTGCCCTGATCACCAATGTCACCAGAAATGAATGTGAGGATAAATCCAACAGAACAGAAATTAAAGTGTAGCCATGGCCCCGACCCCTAGAGGCTTAATGGTGACCTCCAGAGTCAGGGAAAGCTGACATCCATGCTCACAGTATGGGTTAATAGGCATGGTGGGTGCAAGAAGGTAGATTGGGTTTGGCGCCAGACACTTTGATGATGCAGAACAAACGAGATTTATTTTTCTCTTAAAGAACTGAGGAGAAAAGGGTAAGGCCAGGACACCCCTTGAGGGGGTGCAAAAGCACTGAGACTCCGATACACACAAAAATAGAATGGTATGGTAGTTGTATAGTTCCAAAGACTTTAGAGCTGAACAGTGCCAGTAAAGAACTATTTCCTTTGGTAACTGAACTTGTAACTTTGACTGCAACACAGATCTGTACACATACCAGACGTGGTATCCCCATTGTATAGACATTGTCTCAATCACACAGCCTCTCGCTGCAGCTTCTTCATCTTAAGCTCCCAGTCTCTTAACAGACTCCTTGGACTCGCACTGCCACTGGGTCCCTTGAGTTTCACACAACCAATCACTATGTCTCCTGAGTACCACCCATGCTGGCCTGCTGGATCCCTGACTTGGCTCTTCAGCCAACCTGCTGAACTCTCTTGCAAGCGTCATCACCGCTATCCTGCTGGTTTTCTAGCTTGACTCCGCTGAAACTTTCCCAACTTCTTCACCGTCCCCAGTTAGTGAAAAAGGCTACTCTCTCAGACTCTGAATTCTGGTCTCTGATAACAGGAGCATTGTCCCTTGAGGGTGACAGTTTCCTGGACCGACACACGGCTCAACCTCTGAACGAGCCACTGAGAGCCTGAGCCGGCTGCTACCCCGCCCCCTCCACAGTCCAGCACTCCAATGAGTGAGGAGGGAGCAGAGCAGAGAGCTGTGACTGACAGTCAGCAGCTCTTTGCTCATGGACCTCTGAGAACCGAGTGATCGGCAGTGTTTGATTGCTCGGTTTTCAGTGTTAGAGGCGCCAAGGGACAGATGCAGCATTGAACCAATGCTGCACCCACCTAGGTAGTATAGTTCAGGAAAAAAAATAACGAAACATACTTCTCTTTTAAAGCAAACTTGTCATAACAAAAGAAAAACAAATCTTAATCTCACCCTCTAGCCCAGAGGCTCTCAACTCCTGTCCTCAGGACCCACTAACAGGCCAGGTTTGAAGGATAACTGAAATGCATCACAGGTGATGTAATTTGCTGCTCTTTGATTGCAGTATTCTAGTCTGCATCTCCCCAAGGTAATACTTAAAATCTGGCCTGTTGGTGGGTCCTGAGGACAGGAGTTGAGAACCACTGCTCTAACCTGTCCGATGCCTATACATTTCTGTTGCTTCTCCCTCGCTTCTTATACATCCTGGTACTTCCAGATGTAGCACCTTCCTAGATAGGTGCTAGGTTAAGATGGATAGAATTGGTATATGTTTTGATAGGTAAATGTAGTTGCCACCCTGTAGTCAGTGTGGCTGTGATTGTTTGTTAAGTAAAAGCATAGTTTGCTCACTGTACTCAGTGAAGCTGCATTCTGCTAGTCAGGTCTGCTCAGTGTGTTCAGCTGCTGCAGGTCTGGTAGCTTCCTCTGCATTCAGAGAGTTTGAAAGGTTTTAGGATGATAGGGGTGGAGTTATGCAGATGCCAGCATGAATATTAATACAGCCCTGGCCAATCCCAGAGAGGCAGGCTCTGATGGCATGCTAGGGGACTGTATATATTCTGTGAGCACACTGAGCTCTGAGTCTTTTCCTGAAGAGGATTAGTCCAGGCTAGAGGGCACACTTCCCTCCCAGGCAATGCTGCTATGTCTGCTGGCCTTAGGTGGGCGACCTGAAGGCCTGGATGCTGAGACTCTGGAGCTAGAGAGAGGTGACCGAAGGAGGCTGTCCGCTGAAGATCTGGTCTGGTAACACTGGAGTAAGGTGTCGCTTGGAAGTTGGAAGGAGGCAACCAGCTGTCTTTGGGCCTTGTGTGAGTACAGATGTTTTTAAGAAATCTTGGGCACTTTTGTGCTTTTGCCACCCCTCTGGTGCTAGAGAAAGTCAGTTGTGGGTCTAGTTAAAGGGGACATCGGCTGGTGTCCTGAAGAGCTTTGTCCAGCTAATGATCTACTTAAAGGGACTCCGCTCTTTTGGTTCTAGGAAAGAAGTTTACAGTTACTTCTAGTACCTTAAAGCTGAAGTCTACTGTTTGTTTCAAGTACGGACTTGTACATAGTTCTTGTTTTTGGCTCTATACTAACAATCAGGACCCGGAACTCCCGATTCCAAGTCACCTGATCGCTGTGATAGCCTCTGATTGACTACCACAGTAATCAGTTATTGTGAAGCCCGCCCCTGTGTTTCTCTCTCAGTGAATGGAGAGGAAAGATACACTGTATCTTTCTCTTTTCTTGCAAAGAGGAAAAAAAGTGTGTGTAAAAATAAATAATAAAAAAATGAAATAAAAAATAAAGGAAAAATAAAGGTTTGATCTAGGTTAGTGACAGGGTTAGTGTTTGGGTCAAATAAGGGTCAAAGATCATGGTCAGTATACTTTGGGCAGAATTTTTTTTTTCATTTGTTTAAAATTAAAATGTTAACATTATCATTATTTTTAATTTTAACATTATCAGTGTCAGTGTCAGTGTATTTTAGGTAGGACAAAAAAAATGTTCTTCTGGGCTGTACTATGGGTACAAACAACAAATAACATACATGTGTGGTATTACTGCGATCGTCAAGTGCAGGAGAATTTTTGGGTTGTTCTTTGGTGGTAGGTTATGGTAATAACAAGAAATATACAGCTACATTTAAAAAAAATTATGTTTTTTACTATCTTGGGCCAGTTTTCCTTTGATAATAAAAAAAAAATCAGGAGATATCATTAACCATTTACTACCTTGAATTCTGAGACACATATTCACTATGCCCTGTGACCACTGATCACTGAACATGCCTTCTGAACTACAGAGGTGCTGAGAGGAGGGGTTTCAGGAGATGGAATCAGTACAGGAATCACTGCTTGCTGGCAGCAAGGTACCATGTGATATGTAGTCCTTAACACCTTCACGCCCAGCCTATAGTAAAATGACGGGTGGGACAGTCACCGTCCTGGGTGGA
>BLSH010171701.1:69446-87153 GCA_018402905.1 Glandirana rugosa
TTAACAGTTTTCCTAGACGCCCTTTTACATCAACTTGACATATTTTGTCCTTTCCCCATATTTTTCTATAGGTTCCTTAACTCTTACGGTTATTCGTCACAAGTTAGAGATTAGTTCTTCACCTTTTACTCCCCAAGACAACTCTGGTTTGATGCCAGAGTTGAATTTAACGGGACTATCTCGGTTCAAATTGGTACTGGGAGGGACGGAAGGTTCGGGAGATAAGAGACATTTTCAGAACCCGTCGGTGTGACTGGTCATTCTTCTACGTCTTCCACCAAGTTACCTTGTATAAAACGACATGTCAGAATAATTAACAAATGCAGAGATACAGGCAACTGAAATTATATATACATTTTCTGTATAAGTAGAACTTGGTCCTGCTTTACCACCTTCTGCATCTTCTTACTGGTCAGTGTGGCTGCCCAAGACTTTTACAGAGAATAGAGGGCTTGGAAGGCAGGGAGGGTCATGGTTAAACTTGGCTCTATCAGGGCAATTTAAGTTGAGACCGTAGTTTGGTCTCAACAGAACCCCTCATTTTCCACTTCTTGATTAGAGATTGAACACTGCTTATTGGCATTCTCAATTCCTTGGATATCTTTTTATACCCCTTTCCTGTTTTATACAGTTCAACTACATTTTCCCGCAGATCCTTTTGACAATTCATTTGCTTTTCCCATGACTCAGAATCCAGAAACATCAGTGCAGCACTGGATGAAAAATGCAAGGGTCTGTCGGGAGTCCAGAAACTCATTGACCTTTTATACACACACACTAATTACAAGCAAACAGATCACAGGTGAGGATGGTTACCTTTAATAGCCATTCAAACTCCTTTGTGTCAACTTGTGTGCATGTAATCAGGCCAAAATCACCAGGGTGTGTAAACTTTGATCAAGGTCATTTGGGTAGTTTCTTTTGTCATTATGATTTAAAAAGAGTAAACACAGTTGATTGATAATAAATGGCTTCAGCCAAACATTAACCATGGGTGAAAGAAATGTTTTTGTGTTATCATTCATATTCTCTGAAAAATGGCCATGAAATCATACATTTTGCCAGTGTATGTAAACTTATGAGCACAACTGTATATCGGCCTTAACTGAGGAAGAAATTATTTTTTTTATATTTTTTGGGATATTTATTATAGCAAGAATTAAAAAAATATTGCTTATTTTTCAAAATTGTCGTTCTTTTTTATTTATAGAACATAAAATTAAAAAACACAGAGGTAATCAAATACCACCAAAAGAAAGCTCTATCTGTGGGAAAAAAAGGACACAAATTTTGTTTGGGTACAGCGTTGCGCGACCGGGTAATTGTCAGTCAGGGTCCTTTTGCACTGGCTTATCTGTGTACGGCCTCCGCTTTGCTCAGCAGGGATCGGTCCACTGATCCCCGTTGAGCAGGCGGATGAAAGGTCCTTCTCCACACATGTCCTCTATGAAGATCGGATAAAAAACGGACCACCTGTCTGTTTTCATCCGATCCGATTCTCCAGAAGGATGGAAAATAGGGTCTCCATCCATCTGTATTTCACGGACAGGATTGGATCAGATATCAGCGGATTGTCAGCGGACATGTCACCGATGACATCCGCCACTCCATAGGGCTGAATGAAGCATCCGATCAGGTCCGCCTGAAAAACTGAAAGGTGGACCTGATCGGAAAGCTCGTGTGAAAGAACACTTAAAGCGACGCAGTGCCGTATAGCAAAAAAATGGCCTGGTCATTAAGGGGATAAATCCTTCTGTTCCTTAACTGGTTAAAGAGGAACTTCACCCATGTTTTATGTTATATTTTTAATCCCCTCTTACCTTGTTCACTGGGTTATCCTCAAAACACCTAGGGGTTGATTTTCTAAAGGCAAATTGACTGTGCACTCTGCAAGAGCAGTTACTCCAGAGCGTAGTAAATGAGCAGAAGCTCTGCTAACTTTCATCATCCAATCATATGCAAGCAAAAACGCTGTTCTTTTCTCCTTGCATATGATTGGGTATTCTTTGCAAAGTGAAGCTTTACCTCATTTACTAAGATCTGGAGCAATTACACTTGTAGAGTGCAACTGCACTTTGCAAAGTGCACAGCCTAGTTGCCTTTAGTGAATCAACCCCAGAATCACACGTACAGCAAATTCAGTGTTGTCTGGCCGTAATCTACAGCACCACCATCACACACTGGACCCCCACCACCATCTTTTTGACTTATGTCATCAGGAGCTGGCTGTCTCTTCTGAGTTCTTGCAGCCATTCCCCTGATGACACGTTGTTACACATGTGCTGTGGATTGCCTGGAAGCCTCCTGAGATGTTTGACTTGATATCCCAAGAGCCTTCAGGCAGCTGTGGTAAGTCATTCTCAGCTGGGTGAGAATATCAGAAGTGCTGGGCAGGTTGTATTAAAAAAGGTACTTACCAAAAAATAAAAATAAAGTTGGCAATTGTGTAAAAGGAGGGGGGTGGGGGTTAGAATGTGTAAAGTGGGTGAATGTTAGATTTTGACTGATTTGTTATTTTATTGCTTACCGCTCCCCATTTGGTTGGTGTTGGGATATTTTAGTCAGTCTTGTGTGTTAGCTATAAACACTTTCAGAGAGAAATGTGTAATCCATGCTTGCTTTTTCTAACATTTGATGGCTAATAAAGGACGTTTGGAGAGATCTTTTCATGCTGGCATTCTTTTACTATTGTTAAGATTTGCATACAGTTTCAGCTGCCTCTATCTCTAGATCTATTGATCATCCTAACATGCAGTTTTCTCTGAAGAACACCTCTGCTTATGTATTTGTTCATTATATGCTCAGTATGAGTAGGCCAAATTTATGACAGGTTTACTTTAACTCATCATAATGTGATTCTCTCTTAGCGGATCAATTACAGACAAGAATGTAGGTGTACTGACCATGTGTTAGGTCGGCACTGACAGGTAGTTGTCACATTACTAAACAAGAGCGGTTTCCATGGAAACAGAGAATAATATGGATCTTCTGTGCAAAGGTCCATTCTACTTGATATGATTCACAATTTAGCAGAATTCAGCTGCCACCAGCAAAACCTTTTATACCCTCTCCATTCATAGATAATGTACCAAGGTCCTTGTGTCTAGGGAACCTGTGGCTGTAGATAAATAAAGATGCAATGTTTAGTCTTTTCATTTTTTTCAGATAAAGATGTTAAAAATAACCACTTGTAAAAAATCTTGCCAGTATATATTAATGTTTTAATTTATAATTGTACTTGTAGGCAGCCATATTTGGTCATTACATATGCAGGTTCAGGTTCCTGCAATGCCACACCATGGTTGTGCATTGCCGCGTCTTCTCATACTGCAAGTCTATGAGTCAGCTGACTTAGCAGTTGTTTTGTGAGAGCGATTAAACTAAAGCTAGCAATAGATGGATCAAAATTCCTGCCACATTTCAATCCTGCAAAACTGGCGCAGATCTGGCTGTACATGGTAGCCAATCAGCTTCTAACGTCAGCTTGTTCAATTAAGCTTTGACCAAAAAAACCTGGAGGCTGATTGGTTTCTATGCAGAGCTGCAACAGATTTTGCACTCTCCAGTTTTAATAAATCAACCCCTTTGTGTCAATCAGCTGCAGCAATGATCAGTGTATTTTGAGAGCAGAGGAGTCCTACTGTCAGAATACAATAGCGCAACAGGGAAGGATCACTTCATCCACCTCACTTGTGTGGATGGGGATCCTGTTTTTTTTTTGGAAGGAAAAAAAATGCTTGATTCTCCTATCAATACAGTCAGACGAAAATTGATTCATCTATGTCTTGCCTTTTAGCTACACACCAGTGTTCTTGACTACTAGTTGTGCTGATCACATGTCCCAACCAATACAGCAAAATTGGTAGCATGAGCCCTTCTGAAAGGAAAGATTAGAGAGCAGGCAGAGCTATTGATTGCCTCACTGGAAACCATGATGCATTTTGATCACATAACCAGAAAAGAAGGGAGCCTAAAGCACTGGTTTCAGTGAGAAATACAGCCTTCCTTTCAGTAAATTGAAACAAAACTTTTAGTATAACCTAAAACTGGCGCCTAGAAGTGCCTACACATACCTTTTGTATCTTCTACAGTGCCCTGAGATTTCTAGGACTATGGATGCTCAGTTATGCAAATGTCGACTTCAGCTCTAAAGGTCAAGCCCCAGCTCCATCCCCTGTTGCATCCCACTATTGGTTTGCGAAGCTGTCCATCACCAAGGTGTGTCAGAACTCAACATGCAGAACTTAGGTTAAGATTTTGATACCTAAGTATCCCGAGTTTCTGGCAGATACTCTATGATATCTGTTCTGTTACATGATTTCCATGTAACATAAATATGCAGCTATAGTAATGTTTTTATAGTTGGTTATTACAATGCCATCTTGTGGTTCTTTTGGATATTACACCTTTCTATTGTATTTTCTAAGTGTGTACCTCCCATCCTCTGTGAGCTAACTTCCTCTTCCTAGTTCACTCTACTTTGTAACTTCCTGTTCCTGGTGCACTCTGCTATACTACTTCCTCTTACTGTGTCCTCTCTCTCATGAGGTAAAGAATATGGCCACATGCTAGAAGGCCTCACTCAATCTACTCGCATCCTAGGACACATTACTATGTTTTGACCTGCAGTTACCATCTTTCGACCATCTGTCACATTTGTTGTATGCTGTACCTGCTATTCCAATGAATAAACGCTCATGGAAGAAATCGGTAATTGGTGAGTCACTATCTGATGAGAACTGTCTGCGGTGATCATATCTGCTTATACAGGCCAGGCATAGAGGTCTCAACAAGGGATAAGTCGCCATTACAACAGTTAGGAGTCAGAATAATATCTATACCTTTTATATAAGTACTGTACCTGGAAACATCATCTGAAATATGTTAGATCAGAAATATAGATTGCAGCCTGCTTTTCGCCATCTACAGTATGAACACTTGCTCCTCTTGGAGCTAAATTTCTTGCACTCATTTATTTATCTTACTGTAAGTAAAGAATTTTTTTTGGTGACATATCCCATCAAAGCAGAGCTGCTCAAGGAAGCCTCTTCAAGCATTGGTTCCTGTTTAAAGAGTTTACATGCCCCAAGAATTCATGATTTCTTGGCCATTTTTCAGAGAATATGAATGAAAACACAAAACATTTCTTTCACTCATAGTTAGTGTTTGGCTGAAGCCATTTATTATCAATCAACTGTGTTTACGCTGTTTAAATCATAATGACAACAGAAACTACCCAAATGACCCTGATCAAAAGTTTACACACCCTGGTGATTTTGGCCTGATAACATGCACACAAGTTGACACAAAGGAGTTTGAATGGCTATTAAAGGTAACCATCCTCACCTGTGATCTGTTTGCTTGTAATTAGTGCGTGTGTATAAAAGGTCAATGAGTTTCTGGACTCCCGACAGACCCTTGCATCTTTCATCCAGTGCTGCACTGATGTTTCTGGATTCTGAGTCATGGGGAAAGCAAATGAATTGTCAAAAGGATCTGCGGGAAAATGTAGTTGAACTGTATAAAACAAGAAAGGGGTATAAAAAGATATCCAAGGAATTGAGAATGCCAAACGGTAGTGTTCAAACACTAATCAAGAAGTGGAAAATGAGGGGTTCTGTTGAAACCAAACCACGGTCCGGTAGACCAACTAATATTTCAGCCACAACTGCCAGGAAAATTGTTCGGAATGCAAAGAAAAACCCACAAATAACTTCAGGACTCTCTGAAAACATGTGGTGTGGCTGTTTCAAGATGCACAATAAGGAGGCACTTGAAGAAAGATGGGCTGCATGGTCGAGTCGCCAGAAGAAAGCCATTACTACGCAAATGCCGCTTACTATACGCCAAACAGCACAGATACAAGCTTCAAACTTTCTGGCACAAAGTCATTTGGAGTGATGAGACCAAAATTGAGCTTTTTGGCCACAACCATAAACCCTACATTTGGAGAGGAATCAACAAGGCCTGTAAAACACGAAGGTTGATCACTGATGTTTTGGGGCTGTGTGAGCTATAAAGGTACTATCAAAGTACCCGAGTACCTGTCATCCACCCATCTGAGTACCCGTGTATCTGTCACCAGCCCATCAGAGTACCCGAGCACCTGTCACCTGTCCATCAGAGTACCCAAGTACTTGTCACCAGCCCATCAGAGTACCCGAGTACCTGGCATCAACCCATCTGAGTACCCAAGTACCTGTCAACAACCCATCTGAGTACTCGAGTACCTGTCACCAACCCATCTGAGTACCCGAGTACCTGTCACCAGCCCATCACAGTACCCGAGTACCTGTCATCAACCCATCTGAGTACCCGAGTACCTGTCACCAACCCATCTGAGTACCCGAGTACCTGCCATCAACCCATCTGAGTACCCGAGTACCTGTCACCAGCCCATGAGAGTACCTGAGTACTTGTCACCAGCCCATCAGAGTACTCAAGTACCTGTCACCAGCCCATTAGAGTAGCCGAGTACCTGTTACCAACCCATCAGGGTACCCGAATACCCAACCTTGTGAGTACATGAGTACCTGTCACCAGCCCATCAGAGTACCCAAGTACCTGTCACCATCCCATCCGAGTACCTGTCACCAGCCCATCAGGGTACCCAAGTACTTGTCACCAGTCCATCAGAGTACCCGAGTACATGTCACCAGTCCATCTGAGTACCTGTCACTAGCCCATCTGAGTACCCTAGTACCTGTCACTAGCTCACCTGAGTATCCAAGTGCCTGTCACTAGCCCATCTGAGTACCCGAGTACCTGTCACCAGCCCATCTGAGTACCGAACACCTGTCACCAGACCATCAGAGTACCCCAGCACCTGTCACCAACCCATCAGATTACCCGTGTACCTGTCACCAACCCATCACAGTACCCGAGTACCTGTCATCAGCCCATCAGAGTACACAAGTACCTGTCACCAGCCCATCAGAGTACCTGATTACCTGTCACCAGCCCATGAAAGTACCCGAGTACCTGTCACCAACCCATCAGAGTACCCGAGCACATGTCACCAACCCATCAGAGTACCCCAGTATCTGCCACTTAACCCTTCAGAGTACCCAAGTACCTGTCCCCAGCTCATCAGAGTACCCGAGTACCGGTCACCAGTCCATCTGATGTCACTAGCCCATCTGAATACCCTAATACCTGTCACTAGCCCATCTGAGTACCTGTCACTAGCCCATCTGAGTACCTGAGTACCTGTCACTAGCCCATCTGAGTACCCTAGTACCTGTCACTAGCCCATCTGAGTACCTGAGTGCCTGTCACTAGCCCATCAGAGTACCCGAGCACATGTCACCAACCCATCAGAGTACCCGAGTATCTGCCACTTAACCCTTGGGAGTACCCGAGTACCTGTCACCAGCTCATCAGAGTACCCGAGTACCGGTCACCAGTCCATCAGATGTCACTAGCCCATCTGAGTACCCTAGTACCTGTCACTAGCCCATCTGAGTACCTGAGTACCTGTCACTAGCCCATCTGAGTACCCTAGTACCTGTCATTAGCCCATCAGAGTACCCGAGTACCTTTTACTAATCCATCAGTGTACCCGAGTACCTATCTGCAGCCCATAGAGTACCCGTGTACCTATCTGCAGCCCATGCCTCATAAAATATACATTGGGGTGTTTGCTTTCCAAAATGGGGTAATTTTGTGGGTAATTCCACTGTCCTGGTGCTCCAGGACCTTCAAAAGTGTGATAGGTAGGAATGAAATTAGATGTGTAATTTATGCTCCTAGAACGCCTAAAGGTACTACTTCAATGCTGGACCTCTCTATGTGGCCGGGTTGTGTAAAAGTCTCACACATGTGGTATCGCCCTACTCGGGACGAGTAGCAGAATATATATATATATATATATATATATATATATATATATATTTATTTAAACAATAGTTTTTATTGAGTTTTTACAACAATACAAAAGTAAACAATGAGAAGCTATACATGAAATCTGCAAAGTCCCAGTAATACAAAGTATCTCTTGTTTTCCTGTATAGCGGCAATTAGAAAAAAGATTTTGCATTATAAAATCATTAAGACAGTTCTCTTTATAAAACTACTTTGCATAGGGCACTGGGGTGAAACATGAAAGAGAGAGGTGAACAGTAGGGTAACTCTTACAACCCAAATTTAACAGCAAGGTTTATGTAAGTGAAAAGGAAGGGTAGGGATAGGAGAAAGGAGATAAAGAAGAGAAGAGAAGGAGAAAGAAACAAGGATGCCATATGAATAGTACAGACGTCGAGCCAGAGAGGTACTTCGACGCCTGTGGGACCACTTTTAGTTTTATGAAAACACATTAGGTATCATTGAGCTTGGGTTTCAGCTCTGAGAGAATGCCTAAAGGGATAGGAATGTCGACTGTCTGACTTGGGGTCGTCTCCAATTTATAGAGTCTCCTCCAAGCTATAATAGTGGCTTGGATGGTTAAGGGAAGCTGAAGGAGTGAGTGGGGTTTCCATGCATCAGCTAATAGAAAAGAAACAAGGTTTCTAGAAGGAATCATGTCCTGCTCCACAGCCTTCCAGGGGACCACACCAGGCAAGTTGAACCAGGAACGGAGTTGCGTGAGTATCGAGGCGTGATAATAGTCTTGCAACTCTATGTAGCCCATACCTCCTGCTGTTCTGTGTTTAATTAATAATGCTTTGGCACACCTAGGGCGTTTAGATTGCCAGATATAGTTTTTTAAGAGGCTGTCTAGTGTCTTCAGGTGAATGGGCTTGAGTGGTATGGGCAAAGTGCAAAATAGATACAGGATCTGTGGAAGTACCAGCATCTTAAAAGAAGCCAGTCTTCCCATCCAAGAGAGTTCTACTTTAGCGTACTTCTCCATATCTTTAGTAATCTTTTCGAATAGAGGTGGAAAGTTAGCGTCTGCCAATTTGGCAGGATCGTCTGTGATTTTAATGCCCAGGTATGGGAAGTTGTTTTTAGCCCATGAATATGGGAACAATGTCTTTAATTTGGTTTGGAGTTGTGGAGGTATTCCTATGCTTAATATTAAGGATTTGGAGTAGTTTACTTTGTAGTAGGATATTCGACTAAATTTTTCTAGGGTGTTGTGGACATGCGGCATGGAGTCCTCTGGGGCAGATATAAAAAGGATGATGTCGTCTGCAAATAAGTTGATGTGAGAGGTTTTGTTTCTTAGTGTAACTCCCGAGATATAAGGGTGGGACCTAATCTTTTCTGCAAGGGGCTCGATGAGGAGATTAAAAATATAGGGGGAGAGGGGGCATCCCTGTCTAGTCCCGTTAGTGATTTTAAAGTGTTTAGATAGGGCATTGGAAGTGAACACTTGGGCACAGGGGGACGAGCAGAGCTCCAGGATGGCCGATAGTATGGACCCATCAAGGCCAAACTTTGTCAAGACCTGTTTCATATATCCCCAGTGGATCCTGTCGAACGTCTTCTCTGCATCCAAAGATAGGAGCAGAGAAGGAATCCGATAGGATCGTACATGCTGGACCACATCCAAGACTCTCCTGGTAGCGTCAGAGGGTTGTCTACACTTTAACGTCAGAATTGAGCAAAGGGATTGGCCTATAGTTGGAAGGTATGCTGGGGACTTTGCCTGGTTTCGGGATAGTGACAATATATGCTTTAAGCATCTCTGAAGGGAATGATTCTGAAGTTATAGCCTGTGAGAATGTGCTTACTAATTTGGGGGCCAACAAAGTGCGGAAAGTCTTATAGTACTCATTAGGAAGACCATCTGGACCAGGGGATTTACCTTGTGGTAGGGATGCAATAGCCTTTAGGACTTCTGAGGGTTGAATAGGTGCGTTCAGTTTGGTCAGTTGGGTCTCTGAGATGCTTGGGAGCTTAACGGACTGAAGACACATTTGTATTAACTCATTAGAGGGTTGATCTGTTGCAGGATCTTCTTTAAGGTTATAAAGAGAGGAGTAGAAATCCGCAAATGCATCAGCAATGGCATCCGGGTCCACTATCTTAATGTGGTGCGGCTGCTTGTAAAGGAAGGGGATCCTAGAACGAGCACTCCGTTCCTGCAGTCTAGCAGCCAATAGTTTGCCTGCGCGATTGTTGGACGAATAGTGGGACAGTTTAAGTTTGTCTACATATTTACTGTACTGCTCCAGGAGCAAGTTCCTGAGATCGGTACGCAAATTTGTCAACTGGGTGGCCAGGTCTGCTGTTGGGTGGGTTCTGTTTTGGAGTTCTACCGCTTTAATATTTGCTAGGATATCGTCTAAGTTGCGCTCTCTTAGCTTCTTTTCTCTAGCACTCAGTTACAATAAAATACCTCTAATGAAGGCTTTGTGGGCACACCACAGAGTACATTGGTTTGCAACGGATCCTTCGTTGGTTGCGAAGAATTCGTTAAGATGTTTAATAATCGTGTGTGCATGTTTAGGGGAGTGAAGTAAGCGGGGGTTAGCACGCCACATCATAGGTCGATTCAAGGTGTGTCCCTCCACCATCGATATTGATACAGGGGCATGGTCGGACCATGATATATCGTGGATGGTGGAGGAGGATACCTTTGGCAAAACATTTCTATCAACAATTATCATGTCAATGCATGAGTATGTATTATGTCTGGAGGAATGGAAAGTGTAGTCTCTTAAGCCAGGATGCTGGCACCTCCAAACATCATATACCCTTCATCGTGTATTAAAATCTCAAAGTCATTAGTAATGTTGTAGTCTCCGCAGATGACCAAGCCTCCCTCCCTCACTTTGTTAATTTTCTTAAACAATCTTTTCAGAAATCTCAGTTGGTGCTGATTAGGTACATAAGTATTGACTATTGTGAAAATTCTGTTGTTGAAAGATCCAATGAGGATCAAGTATCTGCTGTCTTGATCTGTGATGACTTCCTTCAGGGTGAAGGAAACAGTGTTCCTGATTGCAATAAGAACTTCTGCACATTTTTTCTGTGCTGAGGCTTGGTATATGGGGGAGAAGTCACGATGCTGGCATTTTTGAGGGTTCGAGGACACAAAATGTGTCTCTTGGACGCACAACATGTCCGCTCGCAGTTTGTTGGCCTCTCTCCATAGTGATGTTCTTTTGGCCGGGTGGTTCAGGCCGTTTGCGTTTATGAAAGAACATTAAGGGCCATAGGAGTGTGGGGAGGATTCAGATAGCATCTTGACCCATACGGTGTAGTCACTCACCTTCCTTAGGTTGGGCCAGGTAATGGCTGCTTGATAGAGTGTGGAGCACAGAGTCCTGAGGAACCGGTCAGTCCAGGAACAGCAGTGGTCTTCACTATTCATAGGTGTAGAAAGAGAAAGATAAGAAAAACGTATGGAAAGAATGGCAAAACAAACAAGTAAAAAAAGTAAAAAAGCGGGAACCATAATGGATCCGAAGGCAGATGGTCTGCTCAGCAGTATGGGGGGGGGGGGGGGTCTGTGAGCAGTACAATCCACAGCACTGAACTTTGTAGGTTGCATGCTGTAGGTTTTCAAGTCCGAGATGTCTGGGCCGATTGTTTTTTGGACGATTTTTTACGTGACACTACCTGCCACTCATCACTGGAGTTTACCTTGGCTGGAGAGTGCGGGGCATCACTTGGATGATCTGGGAGTATCTCCCACTTGGTTAAGAGAGTGAGGCCTTCTTCTAATGAGAAAATTGTGGTAGATTCTCTCTCTCTTGTGATGGTCAGTTTGGAGGGATAGCCCCATCTGTATATGATGTTAAGATTTTGCAGGGCTTTCGTAATGGGCACAAGCGCCTTTCGTTTTTGCATTGTGAATTGGGAGAGGTCCGCATAGAGCTGAATAGCAGAGTACCTTTCATTTGGGCAGGTGTTCTTGCGGAAGGCCACCATGAATTTCTCCTTCACATGATAAAAGTGCATTCTCATTAGTACATCACGTGGAATATTTTCTGGTAAATGGGAAGGCTTGGGCAAACGGTGGATTCTGTCAATGACCAAGTCCGACCGAGGCAACTCTGGTAAGTATTCCTGCATTAGGTCTGTGGCATATTGTAGCAGCTGGCCCGGTTGGACAGATTCTGGGAGGCCCCTGATTTTAATGTTGTTTCTGCGTGACCTGTCCTCTAGGTCAGCGACTTTTGACCTCAACCAGGCTACCTCACCAGACTGATCATTATGAGAATCCACAAGTGAGTTGTAAGAGGCCGCATACTCCCCCATTTTCTTTTCCACATGATCTACTCTGCCACCGAGCTCTTGTATTTCTCCCTTGAAGCTCCTCATGCAGTCCATCATAGCAGCGTGTAATTAACTGCGTAAGGAGACCAGCATATCTTGTAGTGTGGTGTCTGAGATAGGTTGGTTGGAGGTAGGAAAAGTGTTGATGGTGTCAGCTAGTTCTCTGGTGTCTTCTAAAGAATCTTGAAGAGGGCTCACCTTGTTCTGGACGCTGTCATCCGAGAGTCGAGGCCTGGATTTCGCCGGGCTGCGGCTTGTTGGTGTTGATACCTCTGGCGATCGACGAGCAGAGCCCCCTTGGGAAGCAGGACTAGGTGACGTAGAGATGGATCCAGATAAAGAGGTGGGAGATCCACCACCTGTATCAACCTGTGGAAGATTCTTTGAAGCTGGGGAAATAAAGTCTTTTAGTTTCTTTGGTTGTGCAGACTCTTTCCTTTTGCGAGTCATGATTGCGCTCTATATGTGCATATGCAATTAGTGGATAGGGGTCTGGGTCAGTTAGGACAACTCAGGGCATTGATTTGTTCAGTGCTGTGAATGCGGCTAAATCAGATGAACATCAGGAGGCATAATGCTCTTTTATGTTGCAAGTAACAATGGATAGCATGCAGATGGGCACAGTCTGGTTGTTACATTGTCGTTTGGTGCAGGGCAGAGCAGGATAAATGAGTCTTAAGACCAGGCTCGGTGGATTGTGCTCAGAGTTGTAGGCCTGGGTGCAGCAAGATGGTCGCCATTCAAGGCCTCCACAGGCCGCACCGGATCCCCGGTCTCGCGTGGGGGGCACCTCCCGGTCTGGTCGTCGTGGGGGGGAGCGCTGCTCGGCTAAGGAGTAGGGCCACTGGGAAGTCCCAGTAGTTAGATGTCAGAGGTGGTGTGGGCACGGCCCGCCAGTCGAGCACCACATTCAAGTCTCTGTGTTAGGGTCGGGAGATCCGGCTTCACTGGGACGGAGCCCCAGAGGCCCGAGGGAGGGGCTCCTGAGATGAGGGGGTACCACCCCGAGTCAGTATCCCTCTTACCGGGTCTTATGCACAGTGGATGGTGGTCTGGCCATTCTGGAGAGGCCTCCAAGATGGCGCTGGTCGCGGTGAGCCGCGCTGTCTTCGGCCTAGTAGCCGCGGGTTGCGTCTGGAGCCTTTGGATCCTCTCGATACCGGGCCCAAAATGCAGCTCGAGGCACCGGCAATGCAGCCCTGGATGTGTGGAGAAATTATCCGCAGCCCAGCAACCGGATGCCCTCAGATGGAGCCACAGGGATCCAGAGCTGTGAAAAGCACGTCCGTCCTCGCCGACGTCTAGCCACGCCCCCCGCAGAATATATTTTGGGGGGTCATTTTTGCAATGTACATGCTATGTGTTAGAAATATCATATAAATTGACAACTTTGTGTAAAAAAAAAAAAAAAGTTTTCATTTTCTTTCCACGTTTTCCGAAGACTTGTGGAAAAAAATTAACCATACAAAAGATTCATAATGCCTCATAGAATATACGTTGGGGTGTTTGCTTTACAAAATGGGGTCATTTTGTGGGTAATTCCACTGTCCTGGTGCTTCAGGACCTTCAAAAGTGTAATAGGTCATTAGGATATTTTATGTGTAATTTATGCTTCTAGAACGCCTGATGGCGCTCCCTGCATGTTGGACCTCTCTATGTGGCCAAGCTGTGTAAAAGTCTCACATATGTGGTATCGTCATACTCAGGAGGAGTAGCAGAATGTGTTTTGGGGTGTCATTTTTGCCATGTATATGCTATGTGTTGGAAATAACTTATAAATGGACAGCTTTGTGTAAAAAAAATGCGTTTTAATTTTTTTCCACATTTTCCAAAAACGTCTGGAAAAAAATTATATGTTCAAAAGACTCACTATGCCTCATAGATTATACGTTGGGGTGTTTGCTTTCCAAAATGGGGTCATTTTGTGGGCAATTCCATTGTCCTGTTGCTCCAGGGCCTTCAAAAGTGTAATAGGTGGTTGAGAAATGAGATGTGTAATTTATGCTCGTAGAACGCCTAAAGGTACTACTTCAATGTTGGGCCTGTGTATGTGGCCAGGCTGTGTAAAAGTATCACTATACTCAAGAGGAGTAGCAGAATGTATTTTGGGGTGTCATTTTTGCTATGTACATGCTATGTGTTGGAAATATCTTATAAATGGACAACTTTGCTTTAAAAAAATGCATTTTCATTTTTTTCCCCACATTTTCCAACAACTTCTGGAAAAAAATGAACCGTTCAAAAGACTCATTATGCCTCATAGATTATTCGTTAGATTGTTTGCTTTCCAAAATGGGGTCATTTTGTGGGTTATTCCATTGTCCTGGTGCTCCAGGGCCTTCAAGAGTGTAATAGGTGGCTAAGAAATGAGATGTGTAATTTATGCTTGTTGAACGCCTGAAGGTGCTACTTCAATGTTAGGTCTTTGTATGTGGCCAGGCTGTGTAAAGGTCTCACACATGGGGTATCGCCATACTCAGGAGGAGTAGCAGAATGTATTTTGGGCATCATTGCAAGTATGCATATGCTGCGTGTGAGAAATAACTTGTTGAACAATTTTGTGTAAAAAAAAAAAAAAAATCTTCATTTTGCAAAGAATTGTGGGAAAAAAATTACAGCTTCAAAAAACTCACCATGCCCCTTACTAAATACCTTGGAATGTCTACTTTCCAAAAAGGGGTCATTTGGGGGGTATTTGTACTTTCCTGGCTTGTTAGGGTCTCAAGAAATGAGATAGGTGGTCAGTACATCAGGTGTGATCAATTTTCAATGATTTGCACCATAGCTTGTAGACTCTATAACTTTCACAGAGAATAAATAATATACACTAATTTGGATTATTTTTTACTAAAGATATGTAGTAGTATAAATTATGGCCCAAATTTATGAAGAAAAATTACTTTTTTGCAAAATTTTTCAATACAAACTAAAAAAAAGTGTTCTTTTTCAAAATTTTCGCTACTTTTCGCTTATTTTGAAAAAAACAAGCAAACCCAGCAGTGATTATATGCCACCAAAAGAAATCTCTATTTGTGAGAAAAAAATGATAAAAATGTTGTTTGGGTACAGTGTAGCATGACAGAGTAATTGTCATTTAAAGTGTGAGAGCACTGAAAGCTGAAAATTGGTCTGGGAAGGAAAGGGGTGTAAGTGTCCTGTATTGAAGTGGTTAAGAACTTGTGCAGTTTAAGAACTTTGGTGTGTAAACTTTTGATCAGGGTCATTTGGGTAGTTTCTGTTGTCATTATGCTTTAAAAAGAGTAAACACAGTTAATTGATAATAAATGGCTTCAGCCAAACACTAACCACGAGTGAAAAAAAAGTTTTTGTGTTCTCATTCATATTCTCTGAAAAATGGCCAAGAAATCATAAATTCTGCCAGGGTATGTAAACTTATGTGCACAACTGTATGTCCCTCATTCTTTTTCAACCAGTTTCCCATTTATTTCTCAGAGTTAAGGAAGTGACATCTTCTGTCCCGTGACTGACACATGAGAAGGAGTTCTGCACTAAAAACAGGAAACCAATGACTGATGCTATTTCCCTGTGCAGAGGAGGGTATAAATAACTTGTTAACCTAATGGTTTCCACTATGATGCCAGCAATCGTAATTTTAAATGGAACAAGTGAGCAAAATAAAAAATGACATACAGTACATGATGCAGTCTGTCACTAGTATTTACACAGCAGTTTTTGCTCCCACAGGAGCTGGTTATACACACTCCCAGCAACGAAAAGACGTTTCTGCTATTAAGTTCAATGCAGCTGTTTCCCCTAGTGCCAGTTTGTTAATCTGTGACTCTAACAATAGAGGAGGGAGATGCACTCTGGGGGTTGTAGTTTACTTGTGAGGATTTGCCCCCTGCCTGTACTGGGAGAGAACTGCATCTACCAACATGCTGTGGAGCAGAGAAGGGTTTCTGGGAGAAGAGATGCCTCGTGGGAGAGACTATTTAAGCAGAGGCTTGAGGCCTAACGCGCTCTCTATGGACAGCGCGGATCTGTAAGCAGGGAATCTGTTGCTGAAAGTGGCGGAGTTGTGGCCTGCTTTCACAGACTGAAAAGCGGGGTCTGTTCCTGATCCATACATCCCGCATGGGCGATAGATCCGGGAGAGCCACGGTGAGAGGCAGTGGAGGCCGATCCTAGGAGCCAGAGACTAGAGTGATCAACATCACCATCCCTATCACCATCATCATCCTCAGTGGTGGATACATCATCTGTATCCTCTGCTCCTGTGTGGTGAGCACCGGGTGAAAGCCCATCCTAACAGACACTGTGCACAGATAATCTTATTGTTCATATCTGCTAGCATATCTACTAGTAGGAGAGGCTTAGTCATTGACTTAGGGAACAGAAGCGGAGTACAAGCATTCATACTGTACTCGGGTTGTTGCTACTTATAGTTCCGCAGAGTAAAGTCAGTGATCACTGTGAAGCTTTCATTGTTCTGCTACAGAAAGAGTGCTTTATTCAATCATATTACACTTCCTTGGAGTTTACTTTGTTACATCAGCCTTAGTTTGGTGTATACCATTTAGTCTACAAAAGCTAGCTGAAGATCAACTCAACTGTCAAACAAGAAACCTTGAACTACAACTGATCTTCATTCTTTTCCCCCACTTAATGAACCTATACTACTTGGCCAGAGTTTGTTATAAGGCTGCATTCACCAAATAACTCTCTCCCTTAGAGCAGGTTGAATATTGCTGCATGTATTATTCTGGTGTTGTACTTGTTTATCTACTGTTTGCTAGTGTTATCTTTGTTTATCTGCTGTTGGCTGGTGTCATACTTCAGGAGTCATTCCCCTGCCCTCCTTTGCCCCACTCCCGTGCACAGTATATTGAAATATATATATATATATATATATATATATATATACACACACTGGTTGACTCTTCAGAGTCATAATTAACATACCATATCGGTATGCGGAAACCAGCCAGGAACCAGCATCGCTGGAGCAGAGTGGCGCCCCTAGCTGCCAGGGGAGTAACTCCTCCAGCGAGGGTGGGGATGAAGTCAGGCGGAAGGTAAGACAGATTGTGGTGATGGGGGACTCCATTCTTAGAAACACAGAGAGGCCAATCTGTCACAAAGACCTGAAGCACCGAACTGTAAACTGTTTACCGGGCGCTCGGGTTCGGGACATCACGGATCGGGTGGACAGATTGCTTTGAGGGGCTGGGGAAGACCCGGCTGTCATGGTGCATGTTGGCACCAATGACAAAGTTAGAGGTAGGTGGAGTGTCCTAAAGAAAGATTTCAGGGACCTAGGAGCAAAGTTGAAGATTAGGACCTCCAAGGTAGTATTTTCAGAAATACTACCGGTACCTCGAGCCACACCAGAAAGGCAGCGGGAGATTAGAGAAGTTAACAAGTGGCTGAGGAGCTGGTGTAGAAAGGAGGGCTTTGGGTTCCTGGAGAACTGGGCCGATTTCTCAATCGGCTACGAGCTCTATAGGAAGGATGGGCTGCACCTGAATGGGGAAGGTGCAGACCAGCTGGGAATTAGGATGGTCAAAAAGTTAGA